>BGZK01001080.1:0-217053 GCA_005406025.1 Eumeta japonica
GAACTTCTTATAAGGCGTTTTTCGTCGTTCTATACCTACGGTTCCAAATATTCTTCTTTACCTATAACGTGATGTTCAGAATTTTAGTAAATATGCCTTACCACGGTCGATAGTGTAGTCTTTTTTGATACAATTATGCTGGTCACATCTGGTGGTCTAATTATTTCTGTTCGAATCTATTTTTTTTCGGTTTAAAGACATCAGCTTAATGTTTTGATTCTAAAAAATAGATCAAAAACATTAACTTAGTGTTTCAATTCATCAATAAGTATGGTATCAAATAACAGACACGAGAAGTATATCTCATTGTTCTCTGTAATCAAATTGTTTCTATTATTGGAAAAATCGGCAACCATGTTTTACTAGAAATATCTAATGTAACCATATCTGAACTTTTGAACAACATACCTCTATGTGTCACCCAGGGCACAGAAAATGAAAATGAAACATTGTAATCTACATTGAATGTTTTATTTTTAGATAGCGGACTTTTTTCCCACATTCAAAACTAGGTGGAAAATTTTTAGGCAAGAGGAAATTATTAAGAATAAGTTGATTTTCATTGCCAATGATTTGCAAATATTACAAGATACTGCGGCAGCTATTTTTGACAGCCTGTGTTTACTTTTAAATCTCATAGATCACACATGACGTAAGGCATTGAAATGTATTGTGTAAGAAAATGAAACTTTGGTTTTAAACCTATACCAATAAGCTAACAATATAATTGATTAAAGTCACTGAGAGATAAAATTTCCAAACTTCATCTCCAATGGGAATATAATGACCCATTATAAATTCAAAGTACCTTATTAATATTTGCATTTTAATTGCAGAAGTTTAACTTCTTTGTTTAAAACAAAAAGAGTTGTTGATTTTTAGCCTGAATCTGGACCATAATCGAACGAACGCAACATCTCTTTCAGTGTATCAACATGTGGAAGAGACTTACAAATATGATAATTGATAATTAATGTCAAGACATAGTGAGCTATTTATTCTAAAAAGTCACGCATAATATCTACAGCAACATTAGTAAAGAGACAAAAATTATTAAATTCCAGCCAACAGTATTTTTGCTTCATTCCAGTTTTGGAGACATCATTGAACTCCAATGATGTCTCCAAAACATGGCGTTAGAGGGTTTGTTTCTTAAGAGACAAGTATCATGTTTTGCATTGCTTTCTTGTCTGCATTACGAATTCTACAGTAATTATTTGCCACGAAACGTTCTGTAAATCCCAAAATCGAGTTTAATCCTAAATAATTGTCACCTGTTAAATAATAACACTAAATTTTAACATCCCTTTGAAAAAGGTCCTATCAATAACAATACCTGTTTCTTGAATATAATTAAGTTCAGTGATTGCAAGCTGAAATATGTTTTTATTACTCAATGTATTCCTATAAGAAGATTAATATATAGCTGACATGAAGAGATGATTTAATTGAGAAATTAAGTGTGGGGGCAATGCAGCAACAGACACATAAAGGCCTCCCAATTTATCAATACCCGCTTAACTTCCAAGAGGATTGCAAACTTCAAAATCATCATAAAAAGCAATGAGAGGCAAAACTAAAGTTGAAGAAGCGCAAACATCATTCTGCCTTACTGATCCTTGTATTATATTTTCAATGCAACCATTTACTCCCTCATATCCTCCACTCTCTTTCCAACTCTTTTCGAGGTGGTTTAGGTAGTCTATGGTTTCTCTCTCCAGATAGTCTCAATAGAAAAAAACTGCTTGAAAACATCTCGTAACGGTATCATTTCCATTGTACCGGTTATGATTTCAACAACAGTTGTCATAGCCTCATTTCTGTGTGTCTACGATAACCTAGAACCATTTACATTGGAGCCATATAAGTTCCTAAAGAAGGAAACAGCTGCAATCTCTTAAATTCAAACCTAAAAGGAAATATGCTATCTTTTACCATTTTGAGAAAATCATCCATATTAGTGTCATTTCCAGATCATTTTCAGATCAATCCAGATCATGAGATTTTATATTAATATTTATCAGTTCAGAGAGATTAGCATTAAAGGAATTCAAATCATTAACTATCTGAACTACCTGAACTTATATCTCTTTATAAAATGTCTCATGTGACTATTTCCACATGGCCCGAGAATCGCCTCCCTGGACGGTATTGTGTTCTAATGTGCATTTCATTCAGTACTAGTATTACTGTATTAATGCTTATTGTGTCTGCTTTACAAATTAATGTCATTACCGGCTCATTGAAGTGTAAGGCATGTGAAAATTTTAAGAGTCAATTATGAAGTGGGTACAATAAATTGCATATTATTTTTTTCTGGCTTATCTTAAGATTAGCGTAATGAATATCTTAAATTCTATAAATCTCAAGCGTATCGTAAAAATAAACATGAAACTGGATAATTGCACTTTCGCTATTTTTAAATAATTTCAGGTATTGTTTAGAAAAAAATAATAATGTGTACAAACAACATTGTTTGACATTTATTGGTCTTTAAAATCTAGATTTTATTAACGCTTACGTAACGCTTGGATGATTTTTTTCAGAAAGTATAAATATCTTAACGTACATATGAAGAAAAGAAAAAGAAAAGACAAATGCATTACTTATTTTTATTTTCGTTATCATATTAAACAATAGCAAAAGAAGATTCAAACTTTGAATTGTTGTAAACGAATATAAAATGGTTATATGTTTGAGAAATTTGTTTAAAAATCACGTTTTTTAACGAAAGAACAAAATCAAAATTCAAAATCGAATTTTGATTTTGTTCTTTCAAAATGCACATAAGAACACAATACCGTCCAGGGAGGCGATTCTCGGGCCATGTGGAAATTGTCACATGAGACATTTTATAAAGAGATATATAATATATTATAAATATAATGGAGTAAACTTAATAATGAATATTGAATTAGTGTGGTTATTTAACATTTTTCCTTTCATATGAAATTATAAATGTCAAACGAAAACACTAATTCAATATTCTTAATTTCCAACCTGTGGCGATTGTCAAGCGGCGTTCATGTGACATGCAAGAGGTACACCCTAGCACACGACATCAATTGTCACACATTAAATTTAGAAGATCAATATAATGAGTGACAACTTATTTTAATGAAATCGTGACTAATAATCGTCCCACTACTGTCTTCTAACAGTCTCATTATTTCAGATTGGAAGGCTTTAAAAGTCCACGTTTTCCATTTTAATTATTATAAGTATATTCTCATACCTATATAAAATTCATGGTCTCTAAATAGAAACTATTTTAAATTTCCATAGGTGAGTGAGAATACATATTTTATTAATTACTCGACATGTTCCGTCACTTTGTATATGGAATATTACGGAAATTTCAAATTTAAAAATTGTCTCATGTGACAATTTCCACAAGGCTCCAGAATCGCCCCCCAGGAATTGAAATTATATAAATTCACGATACTGATATCAACTGAGCACAGACATTGTTGAATATATTATAATTTATTATCATCATTATTTAACCTCAAAATTTGATCTTAATTAGATATTTACCTTAAATTAAGGTAAGTCATGTAAGCTTAACAACACTCGTTTAGAGGTTATTTAAAAACCAAAATCTCCTTTCAAAAACGGTTTTTCGGTATTAAGAAGTTGAATTGCGTCTCAGATGTTGTTGTATCAGTCCGTTAAGGTAAAGCGATTATCGCGTTTGCGTAAGATGACTGATCATATTAAATTCGTCTTACCGATGAGAGTTTAACACATTCTCTTAAGGCGTATTCCGACATAACCGAGTCGAGAGGGCGGTCTCATACGAATCGCCGTTAGGGACGCGCATTTTCGACGTACCGCTTTATAAGAGTGAGTGAGACTAATTTACAGACCGTCTTAAGGTAAATGTTTTTAAGCGTCCACGTCGGGCGAAATGGGAGGCCACATTTTTAGTATTTTAGCCTAACCAATGCAATCGTAAAGGAGATACCGTAGTATTACTATTCGATTTACGTTCTTACAATTTGATTTTAGAAGGTGTAAAATTCGCTCTAATTCGAGAATCCATTTTTTTCAGTGTGGCGTTGAGTGGTCTTCTTCATCAGTTCCATGTCATTAAATGATATTCTTTGAATACAAATGCTTGATTTATTGCTGGTAACAAATCGGTATATGTATGCCTATAATATGTAAGGATTTCTTTCAATTCATCTGGGCTCGCATCATCAGAACAGGATTTAAAAAAAAATTGGACCAATCTGGAAGTATGTCTTTTTAAATAAAAAAAATCAGATTGGTCTACAAATGACAAAGTTCTGAGGTACCAACATTTAAAAAAATACGACCGAATTCAGACCTTCTTTCTTTTTTTTTTTTAAATAGAGTTTGCGGTTAATACCTCAAACTCTAAAGTAAAACAGAAAATAATGGAAACTAGTCAAGTATGTATGAGTCGGTACGTATTAAAAATCCCGAACTGAATAAAAGCACACATTTTTCTTAATAAATAGATAACATCAAAACATTGTATTGTGGCACAGAACCGTCGGTGCTCAAAACCGCCTCGCACTTGGCCCATTTTTGGCACTAAATGAAGCACTCATTGGTAGCGTGCCAACCCTCAAAAACGCCGCCCGCCGACGAGGGCCGATACGAAGCGCGTGCGCGACACCGAAACGAAATACACTGAAAATTATAGGGGCGCAAGCTTTAGGCGATCATTTGACGTACATTGTTGGTCCGCCGGCGCACGGGCTCCCTGGAAGCCTTTCGCAACGGCGACACACCCGAAGGCGGTGCGGACACTTCGCTCAACTTAATGTGGTGATTATTTATTGTCATTATGCATCATTACCGACACTAATAGTGCCATTTGCGTGGAGACGACACGCGGGGCCCAAATTATTTTACGAAATCGGCATGTTTTGTGGCACGGGCATTCATGGAATGTGAAAGCCGCGTGAGAGACTTGTCCAAAAATTTTACCCTGTCGCAATTGGCCCGCAGCGGTGCGCGGTGGTAAGACAGTTACGGAATTGTTGACCACCCTGGATACTATAATACTTTTGTAATTTCGTATTTTATCTATATGTTTATATGAATAATATATGCTTTCTTAAAGTATATGCTTTCTAACACAAATTCTTGTTGACGTATAATTAAATTCTTGTATCAAATAATCTTAATTATATTTGTCTACAAAATTTTTTTGAACACATATAGTATTACGGAGAATTTCAAACAAGAAAATCGAAATTTTTAAATAAATTTATAGGATTTCGTCAGCCACAAAGATTTCCAAATTTTAATATTATTCGCCGGCGGACCTCATAAAAATATTCACTAAATTATTTTTTTTAATAGCGTTATATGCCAACAAAATATGTACAAATATGGTATACGGTAATATACGCTAATGTGAAATGTTTTAACAAAGTACCAAATATGGTACTTTGTATACTTATACTTAATGTAATAACATTAACAAACATACATTGTAAGCGCAACATTTAACTTGTGATAAGAATAATAGTCAAAATTAACAAGAAAACCTATTTTTCTGCATTTCTGTGAAATATTATTACATGTTGTATAAATGTTAGAAAATAAAATTAAAAAATAATGATATCATAATAGAAATAACTATTTTTGTCATTTTACAATTAGTTTTCAAAAATACGTGTACCTATTCCGTCTTATTATATACTCCTACAAAGACATTTGAAATTTTCTTCAATTTTTTCTCTTTGAAAAAGGGTAAAGAATTAAATCATTTTTATAACGCTTTAATCAAGTCTTAACATCATTGTTTAAACACTAAAAAATCCACCTAAAACACGTTAAATACAAACTGTACTATTACCGAATTTATTTAGTACTCATATTTGAACATCAAAGCAGAATTACTAAAACATTAATAAATCAATTCGAACACACAATCTATCCATCTCGTTAATTGAAGGGACCCTCGAGGTTGAAATTAGTAAAGGATGATTTCGTACGAGAAAGGAGAGCCGACGACAGACGGCGGTTACAATCGGACGATCAACAAAAACGGATCTAGAAAATCATCCGTGTCCTAACCAAAGAGGTGAAAGAACAGAAAAGATTCTCATTTCTGTTTTTGACTCCTCAAACTGTTTGCATTTAAATCGACTATCCTAAAAATCCCATTAATCTACAGTTTAATGCAAAAAATTGTTTGTGTGTGTAAAGTCGGTTTACGGACGACAATTTTACGTGATAACGTCATAAGAAAACATTGATCAAAAATTGTATACTTTGATGTTATTATAATTGGATTATTATCACTGAATTATCACTATTTTGTATCATCTAGTAATAATAATTGTATCATCATGAGAGATACAAAATAATTATCATTATTTTGTATCTCTCTTCCACTCCATAAGACCGATAGAGTGGAAGAGAGATAGATGCGTCATAATTCCAAACGCGTAGGACGCTTCTCTATCGCTCGTTCCGCGCTCTCGCTCGCACGCTCCTCTCAGGCGGAACGCGACAATGAGTCATGCTTTTTCGTGCGTTCAGCCAGCGTTCTTCGATTTATAAGACGTTATCACGTCAAAAAGTGGATTTTATATTTCGCTCCATACACGACAATCTTTTCCATTCATGTCTAAAATATAATTAAAGTTCTATGTTTTCAATTGATTAAATAATAAACTAATTATGATAGTTTAATGATGGACGAACCTAGATTCGTTTACTTTTAAAATTAATATTCAAGCAGTGACCTACAATTTAAATTCTTGTCTCACTTTTGACAATTTTGTTTTGTTTGAGACAATTGTTGGACAACACTTTTTAAATAAATATGTACATAACTATTTAAGACTATCGAAAGTCAGAATTTGTTGATAACTTCGAAGATCTGTCAATTTGGGCGACTAACATGAACAATACACGTTCACACAAATTATTTTACGTCCGACAACTAACTCTTGCACTCCGCCCGTAGTCTGTGGTCATAAAAGATACCGAATTCGTCGCGCTCTCGGTCGTTTTGTCTCAGTCGGGGAAAACGCGTCGTCACCTCTTTTTTCGTCGGTCGTATCATTTTGTCAAAAAAGATTCATTGTTCTTCGCCACGCCTGTCGACACCCACCCGCGCCCTATTTAGTTTGAGATTGTAATAAATTAGCAGGTTTGACTATGTCACTGGCTATTCCCGATATCAACAATGGCCATACGGATAAAATCAGCGAACAACTCGTTGAAACGGTGTTAGAAACCTGCGCAGATAACTGTGAAAGGTGTAAGTTCCAGTCTAACTTAGTCTTTGATTTTACAACTTCTTTGTAATTCTGCCAGCGGTCCTCTTACAATGAAACACTTTAATGTTCGTCTGTCACGAATTTATTCTTTGGTGACAAGTTAGATATCTCCTAACTGCTTTACAGTATTTTTTCTGATTTCCAAGATTTCCGAGATGTTTAAAACTAATTTCCGCACGAAATTCTGGTTTTCATCCAGTCTGGATAATCTAATCAGAGTGAACCCTGACTATATATTTTACGAAAAGTAGAAGTGGTTTCACAAGATGAACACGAGCTTATAAATCTTTCTACTTTTGATTCTGATCATTATTTTTTTGTTTTATATCTGCTTAATAAAATTAAATGTGATGAGTAATATATAAGGCACAGCTATTATAACAATTTATTGAATTTCCCATATGTTAATTTGAATACTTAAGCAAATGTAATCTTCAATAACAGTGGTTTTTTTACACTTTTATAAACATGTTATACCACATTTTTCGATTTGTATAGTTTATATTAATGTTTTATTTTCAGGGTTTGGATAAAACTCATAAAAATGTCAACTTGTTAATTTTTACATCTTGAACAAGTTCTATGGTTGACACTTTTAATAAAAAAGAAGTATTACTTTTTTACTGTAATTATTTAAACATTTTGCTGTGAAATAGTACTTAAACTTGACGTCCTTTAAACTAAACTAAAAAAAAATATTTAATAAATATAGTAAACATATTTAGATACCAAATGGAATA
Organism: Eumeta japonica; assembly: GCA_005406025.1. Classification (NCBI taxonomy): domain Eukaryota; kingdom Metazoa; phylum Arthropoda; class Insecta; order Lepidoptera; family Psychidae; genus Eumeta; species Eumeta japonica. Next base: position 8,015 of record BGZK01001080.1, read on the forward strand.
ATAATGAGTTATAACAAATTTAGACTTTTTCTTTCAAAATGAATTTATATTTTTTTAAGCTGCGAAATAACCGTTATTGCTATAAAACTTGTACTAATTTTATTGTTTCCACTGCAGCTTTTATTTATTTTGAATTTACTACGAATTGAAGTGTTCAAGATAATTGAAAATGGTACTAATGTTTAACGTTATTGTTATTGTATAAATAATATATTACACTGTATAATATAAAATGTTTATTGTTTCAATTATGATAAGCATTTGTTGTAGGTGTAATTTCTGGTTACCAATATTTCTCATCTTGCGTAAAATTGCATAAAAATTGAGAAACACAACGAAAGCTTTTTACCAGTCCTTAAATACCTTAGCGCTTTTCCAGCGTTTGTAAAGGAGCCAGTACAGCAAATTTACAGTACAACGCACGAAACTCTGCCACTCTGAATTAGCTGCGAATGATATACTGCATAAGGATTACCCTTCCCGACCCTTCCTTCTTCACCGCCGCGTTTCTATTTTACGTCATTGCAACGCTTTCGGGGCTAACTTCACAGAGTTTCGTGCGTTGTACTGTATTATATATATACCTTTGCTGCCTCTCAGCATCTCTGACAAAACGTTGTCACATCCCGCAACTTTCTCCGATTTCATATTCTCTATTGATTTCATATTTTTTTCTCACGTTAATAACATTTTATACGTTAACTTCCTTTGCTTCGCACTGTTTGTTAAAAAATACAATAAAGATTTAAAAATTAAAACAAATGTAGTACAACATAACACTTTACTTTATCTCATGTAATTATCTTAATTATTATTTCATAAATATCACATGTGTCCAAACCACAAGAAGTAATTAAAGCGTATTTCGGATTATAATGAACCTTCCATTCACCGTTTCGGAGTGATGTTTTTTGCAGTCAGGTTTTTGTCAGCCCACGACAACATTTTATGTATCACATGCATTTGTTGTAAAACTGTCACAATTGAACTTAATCGGTTTTTAATCAAGTTTTCATTGGACGGGCAACGCAGTAGTGATTTCCTTGAAGCTGCGCGCATCTATGGGCGACGGTGATCACCCAATCCTCGATGAATCGTATGCTCCTTTGTATCTTTAAAATCCTAAATAAAAAAAAGAAAATAAACATAATATAATGGCTTACAATAATTTACTCTCGTTATCATATATATTAGTTCATAAATAAAATTCATATATGTTAATATTCATATTTAAAATATCTATTAATATAAATATAAGTACGTCTGTCTTCATCATATTATCTGAATATACATGTCGTATAAATATAAAATAATTTATAATTTTTTATTAAAATCTTCTATAGGTACATAATCTAAGTACTTGAAATGAGTCTTAGAATTGTATATTTATATGGAACACAAGAATATATTTATAAAAACAGGAACGGACAAGCCCTTCCAGAGATCTGTGGTGAGGGCGCTCGCGTGTACATGAGCGCGCCATATGGACTCCAAGCTGTCGGATGCACTTCAAAACACCTGTCAATATATAAAATTGTTTATATATTATACTTTAACATTTATAAGATAGACTGAAGTATAGAGAAGACTTGCAATACATAAAATCTATTTAATTTTAAAATACAATGTTATGAAGAATTTGTATTGGTTGTGAACTAGTCATAAAATTACTAGACTTGATTTTTTTTCATATACGTTTTATGCAAAATACATTTCGATCCCTAATTTTGTAGCAATCCTTTTTCATGTTGGGTCAACTCAGACAGACAGACAACTTAAAATCTCGTTATTTTTTAAGTTCCAATACAACAAGAAAACAATTATGTACATAACGGTCTAACCACAGAACAATTAAGTTCAATACATCCACTTAGTCCAAATAATTCTTAAAGAACAGCATCATTTAGATGCAGATATTAAAATATACGCTTCCTTCTTCGTATTGCAAAAAATAAAATCATTTTGTCCTTATGCATATACAATCCGAGTCGCAGACGCAACTCGATCCTCCGATGAGTGGGTAAAAATGGTGCTGAGAACTCCTGGAGAGCGAAATGCACTTATTAGCTGCAGAGAGCTGAGTCAGCTAATGGCTGCATTCAACGACTGAATGCCAGCGCCAAATTGCCAACAATTATACACTCTGGGCAATGATAAGGTAGGAGGATGTCTACATGACAAACTTGGGATTCGTCCTCACATTGAAAACAGGGAATCCCATAACAGGAACAAATATCAATAACTAAATTGTTGATTTTTGTTTGTAACATACGTTATATTTCCGTAACGTTGTAAAAACAAAATTGTGGTGCTTAAACTCGCGCAAGGACTATTTTACCGTGATGCTTTTTCGAGGAAATATCTCTAAAATACATAAAATACAAAACCTGCGTATAATGTTACAATTAAAAAATCTAAGTACTATATAGACAGAGGGATTAATTTCGTGTGAGCGTGAGAGAGTGTGGAGTATGATTACCGAAAATAAGCATTGCCAAGTATAGGATAGATTTATTTTTTATTGTTGATTCTGTTCTGTTACTGTACCATATAGCATTACGAAAATTTTCGATTAAATCGTTGATTTGTCTCCAGGCATTAAACGAATCAATATTCAAAACTATTACTTTCACAATGTTCAATACTTTCTGAAATTACTGTCTGTAATCTATTGTAGATTTAATCACAAGCATTGAAATAAGTCATACAATATTTTAATCAAATTATTATGATAATTAAATAATAATGAAGTAAACGGAAATTGAACCGGTTTATAGCTTGTAACGTCACTGCATAACCCTCCTTAGTTGGGCATTGTAGCGGCGAGGTCATCTGCGACGAAAGACACTTCGCAAAATTTTTTATAATTCTGTTTTGGATCTATGCGTTTTATGGGGTTGACAGACTAATAAAATTCCAAACAAAGTGGTTTAAAATTTAATTCGTCACTAGAGCGCATAATGTGGACAAAATCGTTATCTGCAATTCGTAACTTCTACGTAAATAATTCTTAATATAAACTGAAGAAAATAATGAACAATGAAGACAAATACTAGTATTATTGTGGAAAAAGCGTGGGTTGCTCTGTATACAAGAACTGTGGCACAAAGCGCCCCATAGTTTTTTCTCAATATTATTTGTCGTCATTATTCATTATTTTTTTCCAGCTCATATTTAGAATTATTTTTCACTTTTTAGTTTGATGTGCTTTAAAAGCGTGTTTTTAGTTTTTTTAAACTGTATTTATTTTTCACTTTTTAGTTCGATTTGTTATTAAAAAAAAATTCTAAGATTTCTTGATTAAGTAATAGAATTTAGTAACAGTAATAAGCCACTTGCTCTCACGCAGACGATACGTGACGAAATTATTCGATCCTGATGATCCTGATCAGGATTATGAGATACACTTATCAAATTATTGTATTGTCACCGATTCTTGATAAGTGTGCAAAGTTTGAATTAAATCTGTCCGTTCAAAGTGTGATAAAATCGATCGTTACAAACAAACAAGCTCAAAAACTCACAAACCCACAAACTCACAAACTTACAAGTGAAGCTAATAAAAGCGTGATAAAAAGGATCTGCCTCCGTTGTGCTGTGCCGAGTGCCCGAGCGAAAGAGCAGATCCGAAACAACAAGCATGCGCAGATTGCGCGCTAGCTCTATCTCTCTTACTCCCTTACAGAGGATCTATAAAGGAATTTAATAATCCTGGAGGTCCTCCGCCAGCTACAGACCTATAAGTCTTTTGAGCATATTAGGTAAATTGTATGAAAAAACGCTCAAAAAGCGCTTATGCGAGCATCTCATTGGAAAAGGCCTTATTATAGATGAATAATTTGGTTTCAGATCTAACCACTCTTGCCCCCAACAAGCCCTCCGTCTTGTGGAATACATTTCAGAGGGTTTCAAAATCAAAAGAAAGACAGTGGCGTTCTTCTTTGATGTAGCTAAGTCCTTTGATAGGGTTTGGCACGCAGGACTTATACATAAGCTCTATCAGTTAGAGCTCCCAGATCGTCTAGTCATTATAATCCACCATTACATTAGTAATCGCCACTTCTCCTTCCGACTTGACAATACGTACTCGTCAGTTAGACCAATAAGAGCTGGAGTACCTCAAGGCTCCACGATCTCCCCTCTGCTGTACTCCGCGTACGTAAACGACATTCCGCGACCGTCATCAGGCGTCCAACTCGCGCTATTCGCAGATGACACCGTAGTCTTTTACGTTCAAATTCCCTGCGAAATATCCTTCCGCGGTTACAGAGGGCCATTGATGAGCTGACGCAATAGCTTCGACTCTGGAGGATTGAAGTAAACCCGGAAAAATCAGCATCCATTTATTTTAACTATAGTACACGTAAATCAACGGTGCCAGTACCAATAGACACTCCCTCTCTTGAAAATTGTCAATCAATCAATTCCGTGGCAGCACCACTACAAACACTTAGGTATCACGATCGATAAGCATCTCCATTTCAGAGATCATATCGCTCGTGTTAGAAAACTAGCATTATTCCACCTATCCCGCTTATACGGAATGATAGGTAGGAAAAGTAAAATGTCGTTATGTAATAAACGTACGATATATACAATGTGTATCAGGTCTGTCATGACATACGTGAGTCCAGTTTTTGCTCATGTACGACCTGATATACTATATGATCTGCAAATAGTGCAGAATAAATTTTGTAGAAGAGCAGCTGACGCACCATGGTACGTCAAAAACTCTGCACTTCATCGGGATGTAGAACTCCCAACTATTTCCAAATATATGAGGGACGCATCAGAGCGTTTCTTCGATATAGCGAATAGCCATCCGAATCCATTATTAGCTTCAGCCGTATCATACGAGCCACGTCCTTCGCATCATTTCTGTAGAAGACCACGGAGTGTCATGTTAGATCCGCCCGACGATCTTACCGTCGAGGTGGAAAAGCTAATAGAAGTTAATAAGATGGCTATTGAATAGGAGTAGGGATTCCCCCACTCATCACGACCTTTAAAGGTCACCAAACCAGTGCACTCCCAGCGCCTTCCGGTGTCACTTTCCTGAAGTTTCAGTCCGTACTGCAACTTCACGTGACCTCCTATGCCGAGGTGTCTATTAAAGACACCCATAGGGCAGTCACGCGCCGACGGCATCTCCATGCCGAAATGGTCGCGTTCGGATGAAGGAGTCATAGCTTTCTAGCTTTCGAGCTTTAAGCTTTCAACATTGCAGTTATAAGTTGTTCAGGAGGTTTCTAGTCCGTGAGAGTCGGACACAGCCGTGTGCCCGGGCGCACGGACGGCCCATAATGGGTTTTTCTCCTCCTTCCCCGCCCCTTTCGTACGAGGAGAACTACAAAAAAAACTGGCGGTCCTAATAAGGATAATGGGAAGCTGTTATCAAATTATTGCATTGTCATTTGTCCTTGATACGTATGCAAAGTTTCAAATTAATCTGACTTCTGGAAATCGGTGAATATTATGCTCAAAGATTCTGTTACATACATACATACACAGATAAAATCGCTCATTCTGGGGTGATAAGACTATGCGTAACTAAGCAACGGCGACGAACGAGATAAACAATTTTGTATAATAATATATTACCAATGTCCGCTCTATAACTATATTAAACTAGCTGGCCCAGCAGACATTGTTCTGCCTTCTCTTGTGGGTGGTTTGCCGATGTAGTTAATGCCCGCAGATCGGCCAGAATGGAAATAGAATGAATTCCTTCTTATTCGTATCGATCGATGTCGATCTCCCGCTTTTGATTCTGATCCTAGTCCCTTTCTCGATTTTGCTCTCCGACACTCTTTCACAGTTCTGATTAGAAAGAAACCGAGGGCAAGTGCCAGTCCCAAAAGAATATATTACTCGGGAGTAGTGTAGGTTTCTGTAAGTTAAAGGATTATTAAAATAGCCTTAAAAATATAAATTCACGAGGCTAGCGATAAACGTTGACAGCCTAATTTACATAGGAACAGTAAAATACGTGGAACGAATTTTTATAATCAGTTCAGCAGTTCGATTTAGCAGTACAAATACGTGAATGAAATCGGGAAAAATTTTTTTTTTGCTTTCAGAAACCATCCCGGGCGTACGTACAACATATCACTAAAGTTTTCCCGTAAATGGATCAACGGTTTAGGCATAGGAGACAATCATGCATACATTCGTTTTTGTATATTTAAATTATTTCATCTTTTGTACCGATCGATATCAATTTCAATCCGTTCTTGATTCAGAAGATAAAAAATAATCAAATATACCCATCGCTTGAATTATGGATTATAGTCATGAGTTCATACAAAATTCCCTCAGAAAAAGCACTTTCTATTTTTCCGGTATATTTTTCCAACTTTTCTTTAATTCAATGACAGGAGAAAACAATAGGACAAAATATGACTAGATTGGTTGCTTTTGCTTAAGCATCAAATATGGGTTACATTTTATTCTTTTGATATTTTCATAATTTTTTTTTATTATAAATGATTCATCGATACTTACATATAATAAAACAGTAGAAGCCGATGTGCCTGTATTTAAAGGTATGTATGAAAAATGAAGAAAGGACGATCAGAAAAAGGTAATTACAAGAAAAATCAGCAATTTTATATTTTTTGTCTGTTTATCTTTTCTCGCACATCTCTAAAATTTCCGAACGGATCTAAATGCGGCTTCCACCGGTAAAGAGCTTGACTTTGAGCAGAGCGTAGAATTTATTTGATTTGAATGTGATGTTAGGTTACTTTATTTAAAATTCTAACCTAAGAAGTTACATTGCAAATGATATTTTGCTATTAATTGCTAGCGTCGATTGCCTATATACATCACGGTACAAACAAAAACAACATTCAAAAGAAACAGAAAATCTGCTCTCTAATTTCTGATCACAGCACACTAAAATTGACAAAGGGACCGGGGTCCAAACCGAGTGTGAGACTAAACAATACCGGAATCCAATTTTGACCCCAGCATTATGGCCAAAAGCGGGAACGATTGACGATTGACAGCATAGTCATTCAATATAAAAGATGAAAGAACACATTCTATGTTTACGCGGACGAAGCCGTGGGCGGAGAGCTAGTATGTTATAAATTTATAATAACTAGTTTTTAAATTCGATGAAGCAATTCAATTGCCGACTTTTTTATCAAATTAATTAAATATTTTTTTAGTAAATGGAATTACGTTAAAATGAATTAAATCAACTGAAATCACATTTCAAAATGAAATGAATAATTTAATCTGTCTTACAACAATTAAAACTGATGGTTAATAAAAACGACTTACTTATTTGTTTATTTGTTTGCGATTTCAAATTTTTATAGTTCTTGTTTAAAATAGATGTACAACTATATTTTAAAAGAACATGTAAACATTTTCAACAAGTAGATATTTATACATCGTTTTTTTTTGTTTTTTGTGCAATTTAAACATTGATTTATTATTTTGATATCATACACTATTTATTTTACTTCAGTACACACAACATTTTTAACATTCATTTTTTGCTACTATTCCTACGTACCTTTGCTTTACATCAGACAGTATCAATCTTGCTGTCAATCCCGGTCCCGGCCCCGCTCTCAATTCTAATCTTGTAGTGCTCTTGATTGATATTTCGATAACGCTCTTTATTCTAATTTCGGTCCAACATCGATTACGATTTCGAACCCATCCTCAATTTCTGTCCCGATCAACATCCTCGATTCTGCTCCCCGATCCTGTTATTTCTAATTCGGATAAAGGCGGGGCAAATTCTAGTATCAAAGCTACATTGCTCGGTGATAGTGTAGCTTCCTGTTAGTGATGAAACAGAAAAAAGAAACTAAGGAACGCGTCATTTCACTTTCGAACAAAATAAATTACAACCACATACCTTTTATTAGAATTAGGTCAAAAAAGGGAGACGAAAAAGCGTATTTTTCACAATTTTTTTCTATATAATTGTATGTACAGACAGTGCCTACAAAATTATAGAGTAGTATACAACTATACACATATATATATATATATATTAATCGGGTATATTGTATACATGTATATAGCATGGTATAGCACTTTCATACGGCTCTAACAAAATTTTAACGACTTAACGTCCCTATTCCGCCGGAGAAGCAGGCAGACGCGCCGAGTGGCGGCGGTGTCGGCGTCATGACGTCGCAACATGGCGGCCGGACAGGAGCAGATAGGATCCGGTCATCCTGCCCATTTCCGGTCTTCACGCGGCCGTGACGCTTCCGGCCGCATCCTCGCCGCCCGGCCGCGCGAGTTTTGTTGAAATGAATTCGTATACGAATGAATAACTTGTATTTGTGAATATATTTCACTGTACACACCCTGATAGGTGTTTACGTCACGCCCAAACTACGAATGTGATAAAAGAAAAATGTCGACCCGACACATTGATCTATAAAAAAGAGAAGATGGACAGTCCCGCGCTCAAAAACGACCGCAGTAAATGAGTGGTAAAGCAGACAGTTTAGCACTCATTGCATTTAGTGTAGTTTCGCCGTACCTTCCGTTACGATGTCGAAGTGTTTTATTAAAAAATGTAAAAATAACAAGTCAAAATATATGAAAAAGGATGGTATTTATTATTTTCGAAAAGCAAACTTTAGTTTATCAACAATAGGTGCTCAACTATATACTAAAATGAGTATTCGTCGTTGAGTATTTTATATTTCTTCATTTAAAGTAACATCAAAAGCCGAGATATAAACTGACTTAAAAAAAATAGACCTATACAACACCGGTTTCGTATTTCTTGCGTTGTCACATTATTTGATCGCTTAACAATAGAGACTCTGTGCTTATACTAATAGAGTCGCTTTTTTATTATTTTACTTGTTATTATTTTTATATTCATAAATATCTTAAAATTTCCTGTACAGGTAAATCATACAATAGATTGAACCTATTCCAAGAAAATCATATTTATTATAATTAAATTTGTTTTTTAGAAAATTATATATAAGTATTATGTTCATCAAAATATATTAATGTTTAATGAATCGTCATCTTATTTTATTATATAATTAAATTAAAAGTTGTGTATTACATACTCTATTCACTTAAGAAATTATCAATATCTCTCAAGTATATTTTCAACAACATTATGAAATTAAAGGTTCATATTCTTTTTCATCTTTCATCATACCATATTAAGTTTTATTATGAAGAAAAATATATTATATTTATTTTCATAAAAACAATAATAAAGATTTAAAATAATGTTATAACACTCCATTAATCCCTTGTTTTAGAAGAGCACGTGTAAATTGTAAAAAATAGGAAATATTGTCTTCCTATAACAAAATAATCCTTACTTGTTCTCTTTACATTTAAAAATAAACCTTATAATACTTCGGTTGAAATTTCAGATGTTAAACAATGTTCCTTCACTTCTTTTTCTTTGGCACTGCAAAATAATATCATAAACTGTGAGACGAAGACGTCAAATACACTTTTAGCCATTTTTGGCCGTGAATATAGTATGCGACTATCCATCTTCTCTTTTTTTATACGTCTATGACCCTACAGCATACTTCTATACCATTAAAAAACTGTTCAAAAGCTGTTTCTGCACATTAGATGTTTTAAAATAACTATTTTAAGCATCCTGGATCGAAAATAATGATTTATAGAATTCGAGACTGTGGTCTATTTGTCTATCTGTTTTTTTATGGTATTACGTAAAAACTGCTAAGGAATCCAATTTGTAACGCAAGCCATGTTTTATCTAATTCCATACAGTAGAACTAGAGAAGTAAATAAAATAAAATAAAAAAGCCTTATACTTCTTGCTTCTCATAATGTAAATTACAAAAACAATGTATATGCAAAATAATCGGCCTTTACATTTATATGCTCATTTAGGTACAATTAAAAAAAAACAACTAATAAATCTTTTTTATTCATATGTTTAATGATAATTTAGAACTAGACATATGGTGCATATATTATCTACATAAATTGAGTCGTAGGTAAAGTCAATTTAAAGAAATAAATAAAAACTATGTGCATATAAACTTTGTCACTTATCGCCTCACGATATATGTATTAATTAGTCTTACTTGTTATTTTGTTTGTAATATCTTTATACTATATATATAAGGATTAGTCTTACTCTGTAATCCACGCAAACGAAGTCGTGGGTAAAACTAGTTAAAGTGCTACGCTATGTTTTTTTACTAAAAAAAGAATAAAATTTTTAAAGTTAACACATTTTTAAGAGAATCAAAAGAATAAGCCATATATTTATTTAGTTGCATCTCTTTGCTCAAAATTATTTTGTAATTAAGATATTTACTACGAGTAGTTCAAAATCTTATGCAGGATATTTTTATTGCTTCCAATCGACGAATTTAGACATTGGTAGAGTGTCACCATTTATGTCACATAGGTACTAAGTAATAGGTCTCATAAAAATATAATTGACAAATATGATTAAAAATCGTAAGCTCATAAATGAAACGATTCTTATCAATGGCAATAACTATTAACACCATATCCATGAAATGATTAATTTATGTGTATTGAAAATAAAGTATTTATAAATCAGCAATAGTAGAAAAATGCATTCAGAATAAGATGCGCGAATATATTATGCGGAGGGGCAACATAAGTATTCCATTTTTTTATTAACAGTCGATTTCGCTCTACATCTAATTTACGTTCCGATTGTTATATATGAAAATCAATTTTCAAGGAGTGAATTCCAAAAAAAGTGTTTTAAGAAAGATGATACGATTACCGCGAAAACTGGAGGTTCGCTCTGAACTCGTTCCATAATCTTTCTTGCGTCGTGGCCTAATAGTTATACGTCGATTTTGTACTATAGACAGAACGGCGCTAAATATTTTAAGAAGCCACCGATCAATGGCTAATTGCCGCTCACGGTCCGCATCCGGCCGCGCTGCGGTTTTACGTTTTGCCGCGCGAACTCGCACGACTGCCAAATGTCGTCGTGTAATAGACCAGATGAGGGATAAAATTGACTTAATTAACCTTAATTTATCCAGGTCATTATATCATCGATATCGCATAATGGAAGATCTTTTATTTTGTGTGTGTTTTTACCGCCAACGAAGCTGCTATAAATTTTTAAGCTAAAATCATTATACAATAAAGATTTATGTTGCCAAACGCTACATGAATTTTACACGAATCGCTCGAATGCTATCCAACATAATAATGACGAACATTGAATACATATATTGTTGCCATTCTGAAACCATAGAATGACCTACAACAACGTAGAGGACACATTGACGTGAGAAGTGTCAAAATCCGTTTGAGCTCTGCACTTCCCTAAACAGACGGCATTTGCGGCTCTCCGCGTTGTCTGTGGTCGCATTTTGCACTTTGAGCACAGCACTTCAAACACAGACTTACCCAATTAAAATGCTCGTTGAATATTTGCCGTTCAGGCATTTAATTTTGTATGCAAAATCTTACATTTTTATTGTTTTGAAATTTGCCATTACCTATGGATTATCTATTATTTTTTTTATAAGAGTATTAATCGTATCCACGTCGTATTAAATAATAGAAAGGATTATTTGGAAAATGAGGTGAAATAGATATTAGTTATTGTTATTATTTTTTATTATCATCCTATGATATCCCATCAATAAATTATGCGAATCGTTAAAAAAATCAGCAATAAAAGGTAGATCTGATATTTATCTAACTGTTGATTTTTTAAAACAATTTATAATTTTTTTGTAGCAAAAATTTATAAAGGTGCAGACATACAGAATGGTACAAGACTGAGGTGCTTTTAAAAAGAAAACGCTTAAGAAAAGGTGAGAGGAAAGAAAACGTTTGTTTTTTTCTTAAGAGCAATTCATAATTTTTTTGTTAGGAAGTAAAGACTGACAAATATTTATATATCATTACTATCTCACAGAAGGATTACATTGGTTCTAAACAAATGAAATGCATATTTATACTTATTTTAATTTTTTATTTATGTTATTATTAATGTGTGTCTAAGCTAAAAATATTGTAAATGTAAACATAAATTGTCTAATTCTAAACTAAGTTTCCTCTTAATATACAGATATAAATTAATTATATATATAATAATATAATATATTCTGTACATATTTACACAGATTTAAATTAATTAATATAATCTTCATAATCAAATAAAACATTTTTTATAATTAATCTCATTCCTTAGTATTCTCTATTATACACATCTAGAAAATTATAATATTTGCCCTACATGGTCGCTATAGTAGTAGTATAACCGGCTAGTGGCCTATTTTTTAATGTTTAAATAAACAGCAAAAACCCGGATAAAATAAAAAAATATTCCTAAACCACTTTATTTTCGTCTCAGGCATCGCATGAACGTATCAGTGTAGAACTTTAACCATTAGACGCAGAATCGTTGACAGATGTTTTTTGCTATTTATAATATCATAAATCTAAAAGTATGTTTGTTTTAATGTTCAGCCTTCAATCATGTACAGATACAGATTATATACTCTAATAGGATTTAATCTACCTAAATCTATAAAAAAGAACATTTATTTTTCTATTTCAGTATTATAGAAAACTATTTCTAAAAAATACAGTGACGTATATGCATGAGGCATAAAAGCGGGTATAAAAGTAGCTTTTTTTGACAGTTGATCGTGCAATAATTAATTCAATTCATTATTTTTATATCGAAACGCCTTAACTTTAACAACGCCTTAACCTTAATTTGAACAAAATATAATTTTACTCAAAAGCCAATGCGCATACACGACTCAAAAAGAAATTGAGATTTACTTAAAAAAATTTGAATTTCAAAATGTCTATATTTCATAGGCTGTAAAATATTTCTTAAAATATGTTATAATTTTTGGCGAATTTACTCTTTACCACTCTTTCAGATGGTAGTATTTTCAAAAAGGACGATCAAGGAACTTAAGCTCTTTTCTAATTTCATCATGCGTAGCTAAAATAAATACAAAAGCATTGATGAACGAAACAGCTTGATAAGAAGTCGAGCCGCTATGACCTCGAATATTTTTTTTCTAAATATTCGAATTTTGTCTAATGTCCTTTTTTACGGAGTGCTTGTTTAATAATGCTATTAAATTTATATAAGGGCAAATCTTGTATGTTCGCAGGATATATGACTTGGGATGCCAATGATGCCATAGTTAAGATTCCAATTTCTTTAAACTTATTTTTAAGAGATACATAAGTTTCGAGCTTGTAAGTTGCGTGAAGGCCCGCTTTTGCAGGACGAAAATTCTATGAAGATCCGCGTCATGCCATATCACATCAGGCTATGGAAACAGCCAAAATAAATAAATATAGCAGGTTCGATGTCTTGTAAATTTCGTATTTTTTGACTGCATAGGTGGCAGAGCTAAGCCTTTTCCCCACTTACTGATACGAGGACCCCCTTATAGCCTGTCACCTAGTGTATTGTTAAGAATAGGGTAGCATTAACAAACTCCAGTTCTTCGTTAAAATATAGGTTATTTGTAGTAAACCATATCTTCATCTTAAAGATGCACTGTTCACATCATCTTTTAACTTTAAATAACAAAGAAATATCATCTACAAGCGATATTATCTGATAAACATCTTTAATAAACTTAGGTAAGTCATTTACATAGAGTAAAAAGAGAAAGGGGCCGAAAATTGATCCTTCTGCTACATCCATGTGGGCTACAGATCCAGATGATCTTATAGCCATAGACATCTACTCTCTGAATTATGTTACTCAAATAGTTTTCAGAAGTCAGAAGGCCCGGACTTTCACTTCATAGTGACATAGTTTCCCAATCAGAATTTCATGATAAACACATAGAATCCCTTGGAGAAAGCGTAAAATACGCCAATTATTTTTCTCTCGTGTATCCTCTCAGGCTCCAAAAATATCTGACATAAGCTCATTGCCAGCATCGATTATTGAACGACCCTGAACAAAATCGAACTATTTATTAGACATTAATTTATTACTATAAAAATGTACAAGCAACTGATTTAAGATTTTTTTTTTTAAATTTTACCAAGTATCAGTAATAAATATAGTTATAGGGTTAAAGTTATTGGAGTTTGATTCACTACCGCCTTCAAATAAAGGTATTACTTTACTTTTATCGAATTGAGAAATACGCCTTCATTTAGACACTTAATAAAGGTAAACGCCAAGTGCGGTGCAATGCAATCTATAATGAAATTAACAATCATAATGAAAAGGCTGTGAAAGTCGACAGTCCTCTTCGTGTATACAGCTTTAAATGATTTGAAACGTAATCAGAACTCACATTATTCAATTCTAAATTAATACTACTGGTAGAAATACTCTCCTTCAGTAATGTTTCAATAATAGGGGAAGATGAGTCAAGAGACCTGGTAATTGAGGCACCAATGTGAGTAAAGAACATTTCGAAAGCCTTAGCAACCTTTATGTCCTTATTCAGGATTTTGTCATCCAATTTAAATTTAAAGTCAATAACTCGGCCCTTAATTCTATCAGTCTCGTTTTTTATGACAGACAAAGTCATTTTCATAACATCCTTATTATTTTTTATTTTATTATGTACGTGCTTGGCTTTAGACGCGATGCAAACCGGCTAAAAAAATTTTGAGTATTTTTTTTACATATTTTGCAAAGTTTTCACTATAATTACTAGTCCTTTCGTCATAAAGCTCATGGTCACCTTCTACTTTTATAAATTCACGCTGTTTGCCCAATCGCTAAATGATAACCATTCATGTATTTTCAGATTTCTTGCTTTAAATATTTTCAGTTTTTATTACGTGAAACATGGAATTATATAATATATAATCATATTGAACTATTGGAATCTTCACAGCATTGAAGTTCCAGGATTCCTTATATAATATTTTTGAATGGATGGGAATAATGGGTGTGAATATAGAAAAGTACTTATTTACGCGTTTAAAATTTTAAAATAACAAATCCATTAAAATCGAAGGTGGTTTCACGTACATCCTAAAATCTTACATTCGATTGTGAGCCGTAATGATGTTTAAGTAGCTTCTTCGACCACTCGAAATGCCTGTTTACTCCGAAATTACGTGATTGCCCATCCACAATACCGTAAGAGGAGCCCATTAAAATCTCTTAAACACATGTAAGTTATTGGCAATGAGTCCCTGTAAGTCACGAGCGTCCGCAGACGAACATCTGGTACACGCGAATTTGAAGTGCGGCCCGGACAACGATAATATGCGATATTACATACGTGTAGAAATTAAAATTTAATATGTATTCTTCTATATATAATTATTCTTCACTTTCGTGCGGTTAATACCCTTGCAAGCGAAATGTAATCATAATTTTGGTCATTCAAAAAGATTTTTTTTTGTCTCGTTTCTCATTTAGTGCGTCGTTTCTTCGAATTAATAATTTAATATTTGTGAGGAGTGAAGAACCCCCAAGTCATATAAATATTTAAATAGAGCATCTTTGAATTAATATCTATTAATTTTAAAAATTAACTGTTTAACCACTTATATTCACGTTCTCATTTTCATTTTTTATTGAGTGCTTTACCTTTTTTTATTTGTCGCGTGATAACGGCAATTCGAAAATCAGAATGCTGCCAAAATATCTGGTTTCTTTATGGAGTGACGTCTGTAAATTACCTATAAGTACACAAAATACCTACGTAAACATGCCACTATCAACTGTATATTTCATGATAAGTAACAATTGTGTGCCTAAAATTCTTTGAATAAATTGAAATGTTATTATAAAGTAAAAAATGGCCTCCTTTTGTACAAATTCTAAACAATAATTTATGACCTATATGAAGTAAGTTTTTGGAAGGAGAACTTCGTTCTAATTGTTTATCTAGTCTAGATTAATTTAACAATTAGCGCCAAAGTATATAAAAAATCGTGAATTGGAATTCATGTGAAAGTTAGTACATATGTGTTTATTTTCCTGTAGAAGCTTTTTGTACAATATATTTTAGCATTTGGCTCCAATTTCGTCGGCATTGTATATTATTGAACCCAACTACTACAGAGATTCTAAAAATTCCTTCACTAATAGAAAATTTCTCTATCCCCCAATTATATGGCTTACATTTTATATTGACAGTGACCGATAGCGTTATCTATATAGCAGGATGGGGTACAGAATTGAGAGCTGGGACTGGGACCGGAACCGAATTGGAGAACGGGATCGGGGATGAGATCAATTGTAGGACCGGAATTAGAATTAAGAGCGTGATCGAAATAAAAATCAGGAACAGTGACGGGACGAAAAATGAAAGCGGGAGATTGGGATTAATAGGAACATCGTCTATGTCCATGCAGGCGAGGCCGTGGACAAAAAGTTAGTATAATTTGTAAAATATTAGTCTTATAGAAAATATGGCCTTAATTCGTATTGTTTTACTCTATTTAATTTGATCTGAATTTGTTTTAATAAATATCGATGACTTAGGTTTTCTGTAGATTTGTTAATAATTTATTTTTGAACAATTCAAATGATAATATTAGATTAATATTCTATGAAATCAAATGTTTTCTTTGTTTAAACAATTTTTATACCTTTAATAATAACAGTATTGTATATCTGTTATGTTTATCGCTGTCTGTCATCATTATGGTTAATAACCATTACAACGTGTTAAATTATATTATTTCATATCTAAATTTAAAAATTATGTTACCTACTTACCTACGAGGCAACATTTACCTCGAAAACAAACTTGTTTTTTTTATTTTCAATACATAAATGAACAGATGAAACTCAATTAACTCAGTAAAAAACGTCAACACTTGGTGAAACGAGGTTTTATATATTTTATGTTAGTGCACTACATAAAAATACAGTTATGATTTCGTTAAAATTTTTCTTCATCCTCAAGTTCGAGACATTACCACGGCAATCAGTGATCCGCCATCGAAATTGAGCTACTGTATTTTTTATTCTCTAATGACCGTTTATTCAATAGCGCTTATTGCATAATTGAGCCACCCACGACGCGTAACCCCTCGCTGAATCGATTGCTCTACCAATTGCTTTTTTTTTTCTGTTTTTAATTTGATTATCTGAGCGCAAGCTTTGCACTTATCGAGATGCGTGTATTAGAATAGAGACACTATTGCTTAAAATTAAAATTATGACTCTAAAACGCACTAGCAAAGTTCATACATTTGTTATAAGCCTTTGTATTTAAGCTCCAGCTGAGGAAAATTGGTTTTTTTCAAATATTTGAGCAATTATTTTTTCGGGACACATTTTTTAAAATCGTATACATATGAATTTCATAAACAATAAATCAATAAAACTATCAGAATAGGCCACTTGCCAAAAATAACAGAATAGCTATTCAATAGTCCTGGAACTACATTTGTTTATATTGAAATATGGACATAATGCGTTCGTACGTGTATATGTGGTGTGTGACTCTTTTATAATTATTAATTAATTAAGATCTGGTTCACATTTATTTCATGGAGCATATTTAAAAAAAGCTTCAACTGCACTTTAATTTCCTGATTTGATTTCAATTAATCAGAGTGATTTGGAAAACTTTTTAAATAAGTATCTTTTGATATTTCTGTAAGCCTCTAAATTAAACAATTATAAAATCTATACAGTTTCAAAACTCAAGGAAATGCAAGCGCTAATAACGTGAGGATCATTTAAACCAATCGTAAATTCAATTTGTTCAGGACGAAATTTGAAAATTGATATTTTTTATTTATATCGTATGAAATTTTTTTTTATGGTTACAAACTTACGCTTACAATTGGGGATTTAAAAAAAATTATTGATTTTTTTCATGTATTTTAAAACTTTATTATTAATAATATTGATATTTAATGAAAAAAATAGAAAAAAAAATTCAATTAATTATAAAGGATTAAAAATTGATAAAATTAAAAAAAAATCACGTGACTATAAACGCGCCATGATTGGGCACCATAGTTGTGACGTCATAATGTTATAACTATTTAATAACAGTACAGCGTTTACGGCTATTACACGTGAATAGACAATAATATTGAAAATTTATTGCTAAAAAACGAGTCGTTAGTTGATTCCGATTAGCTATGTGTGATAAAGGATTTATAAACGCAAAGTCTGATAATATTCCTGATGTTGATATATTTATAAATACATCGAAATGATTTTCACAACAAAAAAATTCGATTTTGTTTTGGGATTATTACAATGCACTGCTCGAAACCATTTATTTCGACGTTTGTCATCTTGGGGAACATTTAAAAACATTTTGTCAGGAGTTTTTTTTGTAGTATTCGTACATTATGATACAAAACAAGAACGATAACTTTTAAGGTTCAACATTTTCAATATAAATTTGAATATTCATCAATGACAACAGAATTAAATCAATCAAAACACTGTACTTATTATTTCGGTATCAACTGCAATGAGTGACATCTAATATTATGACGTCACACGCGCTCGGGTTTGTTCGGGAGCTGTCGGCGTGTCTTCGGTACTGGATTCAAAAATTAATTTTTATTTTGAAATAACTTTTGAATTATTGCAAAAAAAATTGTTTTGTTATAAAACTTATATATGTTGTTTCCATTTATCACAAAAAAAAGTGTTCAAAAATCCAATTGGAATACGAATTCTGATTGTAGACTAATGTGAAGAACATTTTTTAACTTCGTGCCATAAAACTTAAGATTTAAAATTGTATGTTTTTTTTTAAAACTCCAAAGCTTTTTTTGAAAAGAAAAATAAAAATTTCGGAAATTCTGGAATCAAATCTCGCCAGTATTAGTATAAATATCATCAAGACTCTTGATGCATGAAATATCTACATGCATAATTTACTTTGTACGAAACCCTCAGAGTGCGAGTCTTATTCGCAATTGTTTGGTTTTTTATTATACCAATTTTTATTTGTGCTATCAATCGATCTTAAAATTTAATACATTAAATACTGTATTGAATGCTGCGTAGTTAAGAAACATGCCCACATTAGGAAATTCATAAATATATCAAATTCTAGCAAGATTTCCATACACTTTTCACCGCTGTTAATTTTATTATAGCTCTGACAACTGCGATTAATGCAAATAGTACGACTATTCATTCGATATTAAAACTGTGAGTATATACCTGTTTGCTCTATGTTCAAACAAACATACTTTTACATTGAAATAATAGTGAAGATAAAAAAAAAAATTATAATACCTTATCTGTGGAAAAACCGAATCGCTGATTCGTTATTTTTCCATATCTGTCCTACTATAAACATAAGTCTGTAGCGTCTGTCTGTACATTGAATTTTTTCGTAAAATCTCGTGATAGATATTCGTTTTATGACGAACTGACGATAATTCCTCCATTTTTTAAATTCACGTCCTTCTGTCTGTCTTAACTCAAGAACGGCTTAACCGATTGTAACACGATTGGTTTACATCACGATCACAACATTAACTAAAAAAAATATTTAAGAGAAAGGGGAAATTAGTGAAAAACTCAGCTTACACGGCTTTGTATTTGGATCTAAGGAAATTCCCAGATGTTATAACGTTCGTCCGTTTCAACTGCTGGACGTCCACTGGACATAAATCTTCATCTTAGATTTTCACGACCCACGGTTCGAGATTACCTGTAGCGTTTAGTAACCTACAACCCTGACCAGATCATCATCTAGCGGGAGGCCGTCCCATGCTGTCATATTTCAATGA
This sequence comes from Eumeta japonica, assembly GCA_005406025.1. Classification (NCBI taxonomy): domain Eukaryota; kingdom Metazoa; phylum Arthropoda; class Insecta; order Lepidoptera; family Psychidae; genus Eumeta; species Eumeta japonica. The sequence continues at coordinate 27,695 of BGZK01001080.1, forward strand.
GTCGTAGCCAATCAAAATCAGTTTTTCCCCAGAGGTAAATGCATTGCAATTCTATATAGTTTTATTCTTGTCCACGTCCAGTTTTAGACTCACTTATTGAGAAATTCCATTGAGGTTTTTGTGCACGACGCCTAGTTTTAACGTTTCCTACGTTTTGCCTATATTTTCAGCAAATCGGAGGTCTGTTATGTATCCGTTATTAATGTCAATGCCATATCTTTTCCAATTTAAGAGCTTGAAAACTTCTTCCAATCCTGTCGTGAAGAGTTCCAGAGTCACGGTATTACCCTGTCTCATACCTTTTTGCAGTTGAATTGGTTTGTGGTTTGTACTTTCATTTTGTAGTCGAACCGACGTGGCATTGTTATACAAATGTCTCAACATTTCGATATAGCGATAGTCAATGTCGCATTACTAAAGAGAATGCAGCACCGCCCGAGTTTCAATTAAATCAAACGCTTTTTTTGTACTCCATATACGCTAATCGTGGCGGCTATTTATGTTTCTTGGTTTTTTATATATTTGCTGGAACGTGTGAATGTGGTTCAAGGTGCTGAAGCCTTTTCGGAAACCAGCTTATTCGAGTGGCTGGAAATCGTCAAATCTACGAGTAAAAAATTTGTAATAACTCCCAAAAACAACTTATATGCTTAACTCAAGATTTTAATAGGCCTGTAATTCTACAACAATGCGTTATTCTTTTTCTTGAAGAATAACACCACCATACCTTTGCTCCACACTTCAGGTATCTTACCTTCGAGTAAGACGGAACTAAATAACTTCTAGAGGCCGTACCGGCCGCCCAGCCCTTCTCAAAAGTTAAGTCGTAAGTCCGTCCTCATCTAATACCTTATTCTTTTTCAGATGTTTGACAGCCATCTCAATTTCGTAAAGACTTATATCCGGGATATCTTCTGTTCGTCGATTAGTACTGTCGAGTCACCTTCGCTCGAGTATCTCTAGCATTGCTGATAATACACTTTTATAATGATATGTACGAGTATAACTGTCGATAGAAGTTCTCGATCTTCTTTTATTTTTCTGTTTTCGACAAGAGAATTCTGCTCTTATCAATATCCAGCCTTTCATTGTCTCACTTCGATATATATCAGTCACCCGTTCGAACGCCTCATGTCTAACAACACTTACATAAACATGATTATCTCTTAGTACAATTTCAGTAATAAATTACACAATGCTCGCGATAACAAACGCATACGTCGGGAACCTAAAAAAATTGCGATATTACAAAATACATACTACAGGTTATTACACATTTACTATAATCTCTTTAAAGAACTCTCCAATGCATATAAAATTTTGTATTCCAGTTTCCAAAACATATTTCAGTCCACATCGCACAATTTTTCAACCGCCTTTTCAAATGCAACCAGTACATCTTCCGGTGGTGAAAACTGCTTTTTCTCGGGTTAATTTTTATTTTGGATGACAAAAATATCATTCGGTACCAAATCGAGATTGTAAGGAAGGTGATCAATAAATTGAACCAACGTGCTTTCCAGAAAGTCTTTTGTTTTAGGCGTCAAGTGCGTGGACATGTTTTCATAGAGAAACATTGGCCCAGGGAGGCCGATGTTCGATCGCTGATCACAGCACTAAAAGCTTCTAAAGTACGTTTGGTAATATAACATTTAACATTGATGCCCTTTTGATCTCGTAAGCATATCGAAACCAAAAAATCGATAAAAAAAAATTAGATCAAAATATAACCTGCAATTTTCGCTCGCTTCACTTTGGTGTGAATAGTTTCATTCTGAAACAACCACACGGCCGACTGACGATTTATTTCCATATCATACTGATAAATTAATGATTAATTTCTCCATAATGACATGGTTAATACACCAATACAAACTGCTTCTGAGCCTGTGTTAGATTGAGCGACACTCAGCCCAAAACTATCCTCTTTACTCAAAGATTCCCATGTAAAACATTTACCAATATGGAATTAGACGCTTGCCTGAGACATTTGTAATGTACATCATGCAATCTACTTCTGACCCTAGAACGTGTTCTTCCTCTACAAATATTCATCCCATAAATCGAATATTGATTTAAGAGGATTGGCAGATATCAAGCACCTGTTTATTTTAATTCTGTTTATTTTAACGGCCCAGTTAATTAGTTACATTTTCTGTATACATTTCATGTCAATTAGGCAATGGTCAGGAACACGCAGGTAGTTACATCCACCAGGGTGTTAGGACTATTAAAACTGCCAAAAGTGCGCTCCCAACCACCTCACCTGATATACACACGCAATGAGTGCTATGTCAAAGGTGACAGAAGCCTTCTCCACCAGCAGTAATTTATAAATATCTTATTTATGAATATATTTAAGTTATAAATACTACAATACCATTTTCTTTTTGTCAATAATGGCAACATATACTGACAGCATAGAAATCTATAGTTCATCGTTTAATTAGAATAACTCTTAATAGTCAAAATCACTCCCTAAAACTAAACATTAATTATAACATATCATTAACAAATGGATATAGTAAAAAATGCATTGATGGAGTCATGAACAAGACAGTATTATAAATATTATCTAACCAATACAAAAAGTACATCAAACCAAGTATGTAACAAGTATAACATATGACACGATGTCTGACAAGCTTTCAAAAAAGACACAATATTTACACTGCTTTTAAAACAGACAAAAATTTAAAAACTTGTTTAATAAAGATAAACTACTTAGTTAAAAACAAAAAATGGAGAATATACAAATTAACTGGCAACGAGTGCGAATCTGTTCATATAATTTAGACTGACGTTGTTTCGAACTTAGATAAAAAAAATATATTTCGGCTTATAGGAACAATTTATAGAGACAAATATAATTTTGCTAAACATTTGATAGAGACCGGTCATAAACTTAGTAACAATTACAAATTCGATATTTTGCATGTATGTGAAAAAGACTTAAAATTAGATGTTCTGGAATCATTTGAAATTTTAATACATAAAAATAGTGATAATATGATTAATGATCAAATTAATATTAACAAATCAGCGTTATTGGATGCTTGCCTATGACATTTTTGGCAATAATTTGATGATGGTTATTCTACGACAACCAACAAGCATGTCTATCAGTGATCGTCTGCGACTGCTGGTAGAGGGAGCTTTTGTCACCTTTGATGTCGCACTCGCTGCATAATGTGCATCAGACGAGGTGGCTGGGAGCGTATTTGTTGGTAGTTTTAACACTTATGACATTTTTGTGGGTGTTATGCTGCATGTTTCTGAAGATATGCATAATTGGCATGAAACATATATAGAATATATAACTAATTCATTGCCGATTAAGATAAATAGAAAACTAACACTTGCTTAAAGTGTTCGATATCTCTCCATCTTCTCGAATCAATATTCGTTTCGTTGAATTTAGATTCGTAGTGGAAGAACAGATTCGAAGGTTAGTGGTGAGTTGCATGCTATATGCTACTACATGTTGCAGGCATGCGTCTAATAATGAGTTTACCCGAAATAACATCGTATATAATTGAATACCTATACTAAATATCTTTGTGTATAATATTACCTATTTTCTTGGTATAACTTTTCTCTACCATCTATAGAATGGTTTTATATTTTTTTTTAATTTGATAAATACTTAACTTTCCTTTATGAAAATTGAAAAGTGTTCATAAATTGCGAAAATACTGTTTTAAATCCGATTTTCGAAAATGAGTTTTCATCGGATCTTGACGATTTAGTATCCTATGCCATCTATTTTAATCATTTTCTGATCGATGTCTGTATATATGTATTTGTGCGTGTGTTTATGAGTATTTGTGTGTGCGTGTGTGTGCTTAGACTTCCTGAAATTTTTTGGATTAATTTCACCTGGTAAGCTTTGAGAAATCTTAAAAATAAAGTTTTTTTTTTTAATTATTTTGAAACTCCTCTATCGATCGATACCAAAATCTAATCATTTCTTATCCTCGCAAACTGTATGAAAATCAGTTGATTTCTTTTAGAGATATCGTTGGAAAAATTATTGCCTGTTAAAAGGATCCAAGTCCATAACACATTCTTTCGAGAAAATCACAAAATACCTTTTTCTCAAAAATTTACCATTTAAGTTTTGTCCATTTATATTTTCGTAAGTATAAATCGCAATATATCGCAATATATAATGATATCGCAAACATGATTTATTTTTGAGGTGTTTGCAGAGGTGAAATCTCTGCGGCTTTGAAACTTTACAATGGAACTTACTCTGACAGTCAACAAACTACGAGTCTACGAGTAATATCGCGTGCTGTTTATCGTTAACGCGATAATCGCGATTACCTTTAACGCCACAAAATTCTCTAGGCAATCACCGTGACAATGGCACGTCTGAAATCTCTTCACTGACAACATAAAGTGTCATTTGTAGGTAAGTGACTAAATATATATTTTTAAATAATAACGATGTATTATTTTTAAAGAATTTATCTAGTCACAATGCGATTATAGCCCGTACGCTTCCGCCCGAGTATTTCGCATAACTTTATTTGTACTGTTTTTATATTATTTATAATTATATATTTTTATTATAGTTACTTTGGCAAAGTTGTTCTAAAAAAAGAGGTTATAAATATTTGCGGAAAGACGCATAATCGATTCCATCCTGTATATTAAAATTGATGATGTAACTTACTATTAAAGAAATGATTTCAGTAATGAATACTGAGATGTCCTAGTTTATTTAAAGCAATTGCTGAAGATACGTTGCCGTAAAACTCTCTTTCCATGTCGTTTATTATTGTTTCATAGATCTTTAATAAAATATGCAGGTCATAAATCAGATTGTAATTAATTTGACTACGATCTCGATTTTTTTTTTTCAGTTGGTGAACTAAAATCTTATATGCAGAGAACGACGAACAATTAATGGAAGATTATTAATTTGGACGATTGGAAGAACGACATCGTTTTTACAGGTATTTATAAATTTCGTGGAAATACCTTCGAGTATTATTTTCAAGAATCATTTAGTACAACACGCTCTATTTCCTTCTTAATGCATGATTGAAAAACTATTAAGTAAGTCCATTATATAAATTGTGTAAATAAGTGAATACTAAAAAAAACTACATTTTAGTCCTTTATTTATAATTTTAATCACAAAATATCTACCTAACTGATAAACTTTATTTTAACATACTTTGAGAATATATTCAAAAACCACTCTAACAGATAAGAACGTATTCAGTACTATCAAAATAAAAAAGAAAATAATGTATTATTTTTCCTGGTTTATAATAAAATATACAACATTCGGTTTTTAATTAATTCAAAAAAAATGTGTAAAAGTTAATTTTAACTGATGGTTATAATAGTTTTGAAATGGAACAGCACTAGCATTTCTTTCAGACGTCTAGAAAAAATTCTCAAGGTTTATCTGTTTTACCGCTTGTACGATTATTAAAATATTGTTTATTAGATAGTGATATTGTGCTTACACTTAGTGGTATTGAAGTAATTACGTAAGTGCATTTTTTATTGAAATTTCACATGAATTGTCATAATGTAAGATGTTAATATATCATGTTTCAAATTTGAGGTTATATGATGAAACAATTTTTATAATTCACGTTATTTTATTACTAAATAAAATGATTTTACATAATCTCTTGAGTATTAATACCTAACTTGCATAAGATTTATGTCTATAACTATATTTCTCATTTCTATTTACAGTAACGTTCATTACTGGAAAAAATTAAAACGTTTGTTTCAATTAATTTTACGTAAGTAATAAAAAGAAACTTTATCTTCATTATAATTAAATGTTATTTCAGAAATGGCTGCTCAGATATTTAATCGTATCGGCCAAGTTGGTCTTGGAGTTGCTCTTATGGGTGGAGTCGTAAACTCTGCTTTATATAATGGTATGTTTATTATTTATATGTAATTTGGAATTTGAGCTTTCAATTAAAAAATTAGCCCCTTTTTAAAAAATCTCTAGTTAAGAATATACTTTATTCTATGTAATGTGTTGGCGCCTTGATTAAATTTATAAATATCTATTAACTGCATATATTTCATATTGTGAATGTATATTAAATTAATATTGATTTAATGGTAATATCAGGTTAAATTTACACAATTAGAGCCATAAACAGTGTTAAGGTTCAAAATTATTAATGGTTTTGTGTAATTATATGTGGTTCAATTTGGACATTCCTTTAAGAATGCACCTCAAATTATTATTTGTAAATACTTATCAATCCGTAAACCTTTTGTAATAGTGAAATCAAAATTTTTTTTTAATTATATTTTTTGATTTGTTTAAGAAATTAGTCTTAATAAACAGTCTTTCATGTTTCAGAAATAATTAAGGAATTTGCTACTGAACAACTGCTAAAGAAATCAAAGCTTGCTCAATAAAATATAATCATTTTTTAATAACCAATTTATTTTCTTTATTTTCAGTTGATGGTGGTCACAGAGCAGTTATTTTCGATAGATTTTCTGGTGTCAAAAATCTGGTTGTTGGAGAAGGAACACATTTTTTCATCCCTTGGGTTCAGAGACCTATTATGTTTGATATCAGATCTAGGCCCAGAAATGTCCCTACTGTTACTGGAAGCAAAGGTTTGGTCAAATATTTTTATTTTGTAATACATTATTATTCTTGTGTGATTTGCATATTTTTTTTACCTTTAAAAATTAATACTGAACATATAATTAATGCAGTAAGTTAAATGATAGGCGATGAAAGCATAAGAATTTTCATAATATGTACACATTGATACATCTGTAATAAGTAGTAAATTGTTTGCTAATTAGTATCATCAATCTGTAATAAATTTTTATGAGGATGTCAATTCTGCTAATAGAAAAATTTAAATTCATATGTTGGATTAAAAGAAATGTTTTGATTATGAGAATTTGCATATAGAGATAAAAGTGACAAACTTTAAACTACTTTTGGTTTAAAAGTAATTTTTTTTCTATATGAGGGTGGATTCAATATTTTTATTTTTAATTGGTTTTCTAAATAATCAGTAATCAATTTAGTTTGTTCTATGTAATATGTAAAACTCTACGATCAAGGAATGATTTATACATTAAAATTATTTTGCATTTTTTTACACAAAATATCTGAGATGAACTATATATTCCCTATACAGTGGAACGTCGATTATCCGAACGTCGCTTAACAGAATGACCACTTATCCGAACAATAGTTCGGGCGGGTCTGTCCCTGTGCGCGTACCTCGCTCGCGCCTCCCGCTGCAGTTTTAGCACTTGTCGCGACTCGTTAAACTTGTTATTATACTCTTATGTCACTTTCAAGTAACGCCTTGTCGATATTGTACTAAATTTTGCCACGAGAAAGTAAACTTTCTATTTAAAAGCGCCAATATACATATAGGTAGTTCGATTATCCGAAAATACCGGTTTCGAACACCAAGACCCCAATTGGTTGGTGTCGACACTCCACTGTATTATATCAGTATACAAATCCATATGGTAATAGTTTATAATATCTTAGTTTTACTTTATTATTAATCCTAAAGTAACTGAATTTAAAATGAAACAAATTGTATAACATTGGATTGCTAAAAACAAGTTCTTATATTTAATAAAAAATTTTAATTTACTGAGAATAGATATAGGCAAACTCTCCAAAAGAATTTAATGACAAGTCAATATTAACAAAAATTACAATGGCATATACAAAGATCTACCTTATAATCTTACCATAAAGTTTTTTTTTCCTTTCAGATTTGCAAAATGTAAACATTACACTACGTATCTTATTCCGACCTGTTCCTGATCAATTACCCAGGATTTATACTATTCTCGGAGTAGATTATGATGAAAGAGTTCTGCCTTCCATTACATCTGAAGTGCTTAAAGCTGTTGTAGCACAATTCGATGCTGGAGAGCTTATTACACAGAGAGAGGTTGGTAATATAACAAATAGATAGCTATGTCAGAAAAAGTATATCAAATCCTGGAAGATTTAATCAAGACATGGTCATCGATATTACTTTAGAGCAAAGATATTTTAGTAGGGTATTAGAGCAAAGTCATTCTACAACTTGTTACATATGGTAACGAGTCGCTCAATCTAGTATGACACACCTAAGTATATTAGGTAACCATTTGCGATCTGATATTTCAAAGTTTTTGCATGGAAATACATATTGCTGATGTCCATCTATAAATATTATTTAAATCTCTTTGCTTTGGAGTGAAGAGAAAAGGGATGAAAGAGAATATTTTTCTTGTAGAAGAAAGATGTACCACTTGCAACTAATAGTTACATCCATTATCTGATTCCTATGTTAATATCCACTAATCTAGTAAAATATTTGACATTATGCAAAATACTTTTTAGTGTCAGGTTTTTGTCACCCCACTATTTCGTTTTTATACCACCATTCCACATTATTTTTAATTCATTTTGAAGAGCTTAGATTTCCTTTCTCTAGAGCCTTCCATGCTGGCTCATTGGTAGGTTTACAAAAATAAGCTAATATTATAATAGGAAAATAATGTTGAACTGCAAATAATAACTTTTATTCTAATACTAAACTTCTAGGTTTTCAGCAAGTTTTGAAAGATAATGTATGGTTACTTTGTCAAATCTTACTGATTTCATAATTACATTTTTGTAGAGGTTTTAATATTTTTTATTGAAAAAATGTTTTAATATTATTTTACATCCACGGATTAGCAAAATTGAGGGTTTGCTATATTTAACATCTTAAGCATTATGTAAATGTATATGAGTATCTTTATCATAATTTTTTATTTCAGGTTGTTTCACAAAAGGTGAATGAGAGCCTGACTGAAAGAGCATCACAATTTGGACTCATATTAGATGATATTTCTATCACACATTTAACATTCGGCAAGGAGTTCACGCAAGCTGTAGAGTTGAAACAAGTCGCTCAGCAAGAAGCTGAAAAGGCCAGATTCCTTGTGGAAAAAGCCGAGCAACAGAAAAAAGCCGCCGTCATTGCAGCTGAGGGTGATGCCCAAGCTGCAATACTTTTGGCTAAATCATTTGGAACTGCTGGAGAAGGCTTAGTAGAACTCAGACGTATAGAAGCAGCTGAAGATATTGCTTACCAACTTTCCAAATCGCGCAACGTTACTTACTTACCTCAAGGCCAAAATGTTCTTTTGAATTTACCAACACAGTAATTTAAAAACTAAAGACTCAAAATCAGTGAGGATATTCATTTTCCTGATTTAGTCGTACAAAACTGAAGGTAAAAGTTCACACAAATATATAAGTTTGTTGCATTTTTGGAAACTGTATGTTTTCTATCAGTAAGGTATGCTAGATGTCTAATGTAATTATAGAAGTAATTTTGTTGAATTCCTTCTTTTATTTCTTACTAGTTTTTACCCAGTTTAACAGAGAAAAACATCAAATGGTAATCCAAATCTCAGTTATATTGCTATTATGTGAAAATAGAATAAACATTTTACAATTAAAAAAATTTTGATACTTTGATAATTTTCTTAGCATTAAGCTATGAAAGTTTTTAAGGTTTTCGAGCTCAAAAAATTTAAAAGCAATTGATCCTGCAGCCTTTCCCTGTTTTTACTGCTATCGAGCTCCAAGCATTATAAAATAAGTAAATTATTAAGCTTATCAAGCTCAAACAAATTAATTCAGTGCATTAAGCTCTCTAAGATCAAAAATGTAGTTCTAGTATGTTTTGTGCTTTACAAGTTCAAAAATTTGTATTATACAAAAATGCTATTTTTCAATATTGCAACTACAATATCTTTCAAATGCATTGTTCAATTTCGGTTTGCTTTAACATTTGTCACAGTTTTTTAAGCAAAACAAAATGACCAAATATTACACAATCCATCAAGAATTTCTGGAAGAAATCCTTTTTTTTAAGAACAACTGGTTAGATTTTGGAATTTATCCAAAATAGTTTAAAAAATATTGTAAGAAAACATTTTTTCCTTTTTCTCCAAAAGTAACTGAAACAAATTAGCTAATTTTGATGCATTTTGCCAGCGATCGACATTGTTTTTTAAGGAAAACAGCTAGTTATTATCATTACAATCAGATTTTCCTTTAGTTTCAAAAATAATTTGATTTTAAACATTTATATCGTTTTTTTTTAATTGATATGAAATAATTAATATTTTTTATTCCCTTTGTGGTTTATATTAGTACCTAGTTTCTATTTGCCATTTTTTAGTATAATTTTCATAAATTGCTCTACAACTCAAATTCTTCAGATCAATTACAGATTCAAGTATGTAATTGCTTTAAACAATATGCACGTAAATAAATTATGTGATAATTCACAAAACAAAAGCTATACAAACAAATTTATCTTTTCTGTACTTTATTATCGATATATCCATGAGACATGGACATATCAATACAATAGACAAAATAATAAGCACTCTATTTGAAATTTCCGGTTTAACAGCATAAATCTGAAATAGTGTAAATTATACACTAATACAGAATATAAATAAAAATACCAAATTAAAATACATTTATGTTTTACAATGGAATGTCGCATATGGTTTAACATATGGATCGCAAACACTGTAAAGTGTACACAACTACATACAAGTTTTTTTTTTTTGTTTTTTACCTATACCATATGAAGTCGATCATGCGTCTTTACGCAAATATTCATAATCTAATTTTTTTTTTAAACTTCCAAAGAAACCAGTCATTGTACTTAGAATATGTACATAAATCTTCGCACCTGTGAAAAAAAAAACGTGCGTGATGCCGCGCCTCCCGTCAGTTCTACGTTAGGGCCTGCAGTCGATCGCAAGGCCCAGACGCGTGCTTGTAGTTGAATCTTGACATTTTTGAAACCAAGATTTTGTGCGATCATTATTTAAGTGTTTAATAATGCCTTTCACCGATACAGTGTAAACTCTTTATAACGATAAACTCCCTATAACGTTGGAGTGAGCCCAAGTTGGTTGGTTTGCGTTAAAACTCACATATTGAAACACTCTTTATAGCGATACACCATTCTCTATTACGAAGAAATGTGTTCATATTTTTAGACAGTAAATATTTATTATTGGTATTATTGTTTATGTTATCAGGTAACAAAAGACTTTGAAGCTCCGAAACATCCGAGGTCAGTCCAGCTTTAGTTATCCTTAATTGCCTTGAACACGTGCAGTATGACGCATTGTTTTTTCGGAAGTGATGGTCTTCGACCAAGCATACTGGGTACCTATCGTATTATCAGTCGTAATCCGTCATCAAATTACGTACGGTAAAATAAACGGTGAGGCGCGGGATGTCGATATGCAAATCAATAATAAACAATAATTTATATGTATAAGCATTTATTATCTAAGACATACATACATATTGAAAATTCTTGTTAATTTGGTTTTTTTTTGTTCACTCCATATAACGATAACTCTCTATAACGACAAAAAATGCTCAGTCCCTTGAGTTTCGTTATAAAGAGTTTACACTGTATTAAATATGCAACCATGACTTATTGTTGGGGAGTTCGCAGAGATGATATTGTTGCGGCTCTAAGACTTTATAGTGAAACTTACTGTCAAAGGAAGTTTCACTCTAATATTACTTGCTGTGCATTGTTTACGCGATAATTTCCCTTAGTTTGCCTTGTTCGTTTAGATGTGAGTGGAACACGTATATTCGGAGACTAATGTAATAATTATCTTCAGCGACTTTACATCACTGACAAAATCAAGTGTCACTTGTAGATAAATGACTGGACGCCGCCACTTGTCGGGTGACAGCTGCACGCAGCGCGCGGTGCTCGCGCTTCAGCCTGGGCGAGCATTTGGTAGGGTTGTGTCTATATTATTTTATGTTATAACATATTTTAAATGATATATTTTTGTTATAGTTACTTTGATAAGTTGATCTAAAAAAGGAGATTATGAATATTTGTGAAAAGATGCAAGATTGATTCCATCCTGTATAACTAAGGAAAAAATCAGAGTTATTATTAATGATGAATATATGAAAAAGTAATCATTTTAAGCAAAAAACTCAAAAAACAAAATAAAATTGTTTTCTTGATGTCCAGCAACTAGCCAGGCAGCTACCAGTTTCATCATCCGGTATTATTGGCTGCTTTGTATTTAAAAACAATGAAAATAAATTACTTAATCTTTATATTATTATATTCTATTTAAAAGATAGCATCATTAATGTTGTAAGACAGTTCCTTCTAATTCTGCTGTTTTGCCAATTAATGATAACACAAACAATTTTGAAATAATTAATGTTCACATACAAAATAAAAAGGAACTTTACAAAGAACCAAAGCCATATTTGACATGTTGATGTCTTCGCACTGTCTCCAAAACAGACGAACTACCTTGACAATCATATTTTTTTTTGATAAAACTTATACACCTTTTAAAAGATTACAGATATTACAGTTTCGGTTTAAAATTAAATATGTTGCCTATGAATGCAAATTGTTTCTTATGACAAAAGGTTCTATATCACTTGAACGCTCCATGGAATACAAGAATGTGTCTGCCTTTGTTAAACATTTTTGTGCATTTTAATTTTTGAGTTAAATAATAAATTATGATTATATTCTACATTACATCAAATACGAGTTTGGCTATGCAATGAAGAAATACAAACAATAATAATATGTAACATTAAAAACAAAGAAACAGTCAAATATTAGTAATCCTCTATAATTGCAGACTGTAATGATTTCTTTGACTTGTCAAAAGCAATATTATTTTCAACTTTAGACCAATATATGTTCTGCTCCCCACAAACTTTCTTAATATATTTAACTTCACCATTGTTCAACTCAGTGGGCAATGTCAAATTACACAAGTTAACATCTTTTTTAAACCATTCTATTAATCTGTCAACTTCAGTTTTAAATTCCTCACTAATGTCATCATTATTTGTCATTTCAGTCAACTTTTTACCAATTATTTTACACTTATTGTACGACCTCCATGTGCTATTTAATAATTCCTCCTCTTCTCTAATTTCATTGCTATCGGGACATAAAACCATTGCTCTTCTTAATTTCTTTTCAGCTTGTTTGAAATCTCCAATCATTCTCAATGCTTTTGCATTCTGAAACAGAGCTTTACTATTATTCCATATGTTCGACAGCCTGTTTATTTCATTACAAGCAGTGCAAGCCTTCAAGGGTTGTTGAGTTTTATTGTAACAGATGGCTAAATTCATATATAATTTCTGAAGTAGTCGCTCTTGAATTCTCTCTTCTGCCTCGTTAGCTAAGCGGCACTTATGAAGCATACTTATGCCTTTTTCTGAAACTCTGAATGGCTGCAGAATTGTTCTTTGCACTGTGAAATTGTATACCTATCATATATAAATGCCTTACTTCTTTATGTACTCTCTGAAATATATTGGGTTCTGAAAAATTTATTGCCCTGCAACACACAAATATCACTTGAAATATGTCTGAATTAAATTATCCTACACATGTTTATATCAAAACACAGGGAAATGTAGTCGAGATTATAATTTTGTTTATTGTTCAAAGAAAATTAACCATTAATGATTTAAAAAAATCATTTGAATGCGGCTATAATATTTGGAGGAGGAAAGTTGGTATATGATGGCAGTAATTTTGAAATCATTCAAAATAAAGTGAATTAGGTGTGAATCAAGGAGCACCCATTGTACCCATAGAATAAAAGATTTGCTAAAGGGACATGCATTAATTACGTAAGGCATTTGGGAGGGAAGGGGTCAAGTTGAATATCACGAGAGGTTGAGAGGAGTTTCAGTAAGAATCACTAATTTTTTTTCCACAGAAAACAGTAAAATTGTGAGAAAACTTGGTTAAATTAAGTAAAACACGGTATTCCACTAAAATATGACTAAATGCTACACAATATTTATTGAGCTACTGAGCTTCTGTGTGCAAGCGACAATGGTTTACAATAACTAAATCAGCGAGGCAGAAGAAGCAGATTATATTACTGAAAATCACATGAACATTTGTTTGTGTTTTACTCATATTTTAAATCTGTTTTTATCTAAATCATGTCAGCGAAACTAAGCTATTTTTCAGTATTATTAAAAGCATATCCAATTTTTCTCACAATAGCACGAAAAGATTAGCTCATTATGGTCAAATCATTGAAATATCGCGTATCGCCGAAATACGTTGGTCTTACAATTCGCGTATCGTAAAAGTAATTTCTAAAATTTTACGCTTGATTGGTTTTATTGAGGTATTAACTAAAAATGTCGGTCGGCAAATGGGACGGTGATACATTGACTCAAGCTATATCATTCTTACATAGTTTAAAAGAATTTGATTTAAACTTTAGATAAGCTTACTGCATGCAGAAAATTAAACATTCTTAGAAGATTTCGAACCTAAATTTTTGAATTATTGCATATAATAGTACTATGAGCACTTGTGGCCAGCTTACAATGAAATGAAATATAGATGACATAAAAGTTCCCTACAAACAATATTTATTGAAATAATAAATAATGTTCTTAACAAGTTTTGAAAGAGAAAAAATGGTCAGAATTGATCAACAGAAAGGGTGTAATTTTTCACCATGATGCCAGATTAAACACATTTTTAGCCACTCGGCAAATATTGAGAGTTTGGTTGAGAAGCGTTTAATGCATCCATCGTATAGCCCAAACCTCACACCTTCAGATTTTCACTTGTTTCTTTCTCTTCAAAATTCTTTAGGTAGAGTTAAGTTAACATTGAAAGAGGACTACCAAAACTACTTGAGCAGTTTTTTGATAAAAAGTCTTAAGTCTGTCAGTCTGTATGATCAGATCTGAGAGTCTGATCAGAAGATCAGAAGTCGGATCAGAATTTCTACAGCAATGGGACTATGTCACTAATTACAGAATAGCAACAAGCTGTGGAACAAAATGGTATATATATATATTATAATTAAATGTAAATAAAATATGACGAAAAATTATCTAGAATTTGTATATAAAATACAAAAACACTTTCCCCCCCAATCGTACATATTTTCAAAAGGACAAGCAAGTGGATTTAATATACAAATAATATATTATTCTTAAAACAGACACACAGTTACAATTTCCATATTGTTATCCATTACTTAATATCTAATCTGGCCAAAGAAAGCTCTACAACAACCTCCAGTAGAATGCGATTTTTTCATTATATAAGCAATATTTAAATCTTATATAGGATTTAGCTGTTTCATAGCTACCTTGGTTCAAAGTCTTACGACCATCACTGCTAATCTTAATTAGTCTAAGAATAATCATTACACAAATTACGTTTTTTTTTTTTTAAATAAATCCAACACAATGAAGCGAAGATATTTTTTCTAAAAATATGCATTTTAAAAAAATTCAAGTGAGATTAAGGAAAAGGATTGAGCCAAATTTTACGACATCTCACCTAAGGAGAGGGAGGGATGAAAAAATTACCAAAATGGCCTCAAGTAATTAATGGTGTCCCCTAGCAACAAAATGAACACACGAGGCATACTCAAATATTCTAAAGCCAACCATTTATGTTAAGAGTAGGTATTTACAAAGTAATTATAATTTTTATATTGCAATTCCATTAATGTAAAGAATATTTTGTTTCATTTTGGATTAACTTGAATATTTGAACCTCCTTTACAATGCCTTGATCTCAAGAAAAATTTATCTATAATTATGAAAGGAAAAAAAAGAGGAAATCCTAAGCAAACAACAGCAATAATCACAAACAATATTGCTAAAATCATAATTAATTACATCTCAGTAAATGGATTCTACATCAAACATCGTAAGTTAAATACAAGAGATTTCACACAGACATATAAAGTTTTAGATTAGAAGCTGCATTCAGATGTTCATAGATAACTGAAAATTATATGTTGAATGATGTTAAAATATGACTAATAATAGTCAACAATAATAATCATTTTATGATGTGACACAATATCATTTTATGGCAAATTTATGATATTGTGTGGTGTGTCGGGTGCATAGTTTTGAACTTGAAATAAAAAGACAATAAGCAGTGTCTTTTACAATTCACCAAAAGTAAAAAAAAGTTACTTTGTCGAGCAAATTGGACATGACATTTCTAAACAACCAAAGGAATACAGATATAAAATAACATATAAATTGTTGTTCATCCACTATTTCGGAGAGTCCAGGAAAGACCATCTTTCTCTACAACCAATTTCCAGAATGAATGATGTTAGAATTATCCACAATAATTAATTATAGCTTGGATCATGTGTAAAATATTTTCTTTATCTTTATAATTAGTTTAGCCGGTAGGTGCTCATACGAAATGGTGTTAAACATTTATCATGAAGTTTAATAGAAAGTACAAAAATTGGAATTGCAATAAAATAAATGGCAACTTAACAAATACTATATGATATTCGAATTAAGTAAATTTTACAAACATAAGTATGGATAGCATCAGATGTCTTTTTACAAATAGCCAGTCTCCTTAATTTTAGACCAATTTGCCAAAGGGACTTGAAACATTAAATCAGTAGTTCATTGAAAATTTTTGCATTGAAATTACTTGTATCTAATCATATGAGCATATGATTTGATCCCTCTACTTATAATAGCCGATGCTAAGTCATTTATCAAGAAAAAAGGGGAAACAAGTGACAAGCCAACATAAAAAATGCATTTCGTCTGATACAATTGAATATTGTGCACTTTATACATAATAACAACTAAATAATATAAATAACATAGTTAAAATTCAGATTTATAAATGATAATAACATTTTATTATCATTTTTTAATTTGTGTATAGTTTTCTATAAAAATCAAATTTATTTCAAAAACATGATGACAAATTTGAATTTTCATTGTATTAAATAGTGATAATTGTTCTAAAGATATACATTTTTTAGGTTGTTCTACAAATTAATGTATTTTATGAAAGGTCATTGATTCTTTATACAATTTTTTAGAATAAAAATGTGTATTCAGGATTTATGCAAATTAGGTAAAATTATGAATAATAAATAACTCTGAAATACTGACATATAGAAATTCATTTTGTACTTTAATTTTTTTACCTATTAAATATGTATCCCCAACAAAAGTTTTATTTGCATCAATTCTTTAAAATAATCAAAAAATATGATCTCATTATAGAAAACTGTAAAATGTTATTATGTTGATGTAAACGTTATCACTATTCCATCTAGACACTAAAGGGTTGTTGGTATGACAATATTATTTACTTTATACCAGATTTGCCATTTAACATAAACTTTTCTAGGATAGTTACATCTAGGTGAGGAGAAACATTATGCCTATTTGTAAAAAGACAATGAATCCCATATTGAATACACAATATTCACACTGTTTTACATTATACAATAATCACAATTTACCCATCTTTTGGAGTCGAAATGCTTCTAATTAGCTTGATATAATAAACGCATCTCGCTTTAGGTTTAATTTTGGGTGGCACTCCTAATATGCCATACATAACTTCATAAGACAGAAGGAATATAGAGAACTCCCCAACTAACATTGTTTGAATAGCAATATTCAGACCGGGCAGCACACTATTATCCTTTAGATCTATTTTCTGAAAAGAAAAGTAAAAATTCCTTATTATTATTTTAGAAATCAACATCTTAAATGGGATGCTTGATTGTGACATATAATAACATGGAGCATGCAACCCACCGCTGACCCTTGAACTTAATTTTCTATGATAAATCCTCATTCAACAACCTGAAAATTGATTTTTGAGAACTGACAGATATCGAACATCTAAGCAAGTGTTAGTTTTCTATTTATCATAACTGCCAATTAATTAGATACAGTTTCTATATACATTTCATTTTCAATTCAACACATCTTCAAGGTAAAAACAAGAAAAACAAAATTCAAGAAAAAAAACATCTAAGCAAATTATGTAAATTATACATAAGAAAATAAAGCAAATATATTCTTACTTTTATTTTATTAATTGCTTAGATACAATTTGTGATAATGATGTGAGAAAGAAAAAAAGAATTACCAATGGCTTATGAATAGTAGTGAAATCAAAAGAATCAACATCTTTTTCCCAATAACCAGCATATGCAACATCTACAGTGCAATCTTCATGTAATGGTGGGCCCCCTTCCATTTCCAGCACTTTTTTTTTCACATAACCTTCTGCATCCACCATCGACAACTCTTTTTCTAGCAATTGAAATGAATCTATAGGAACACCTAGAGTATCAACACATTGAGCAACTTGTGTAGTGGACTGCTCGCTATGGTCTTCAAAGCAATCTTGAAAAGAGGTATTAATTTCTAACACAGAACCTGATGTTAAACACTCTCTGCAAAAATTTAATGTTTAAAGTTAAAAGAGTTTAACTCAACCACATAGGGCCTCTTCCACCATCTCC
The DNA here is from genome assembly GCA_005406025.1 of Eumeta japonica. Lineage (NCBI taxonomy): Eukaryota > Metazoa > Arthropoda > Insecta > Lepidoptera > Psychidae > Eumeta > Eumeta japonica. The sequence goes on from BGZK01001080.1 coordinate 46,082, forward strand.
TTTTAAAATGACATTTAACAAAAAGTAACTTTTAAATTTAATTTTGCATTTCATATTTTCTTTTTAACGGTTTTTCGGGTTAATACTCGATAAAGAAAGACGTGGAACACAAAATTAATTTTAAAAGCACCTTTTTATTAAATGTGAATTTAAAAAAAGATGGTTTAAGAGGCCCTTAATATATTCTAACTGTATAAAACATAGAATGTTAAGCATTCGTCATACAAATAAAGGAGCTTTTACTGTGTATATATATTATAATAAAATTAAGATTGAACCTCAATATTTTGAAAAATATATATAATACCTAGATATTAAAAAACTATATTATTACAATAATTATCTGAAAATTGAACTAACTTAAGACTAAATCCATTTTGTAGTACAATATTCGATTGGGTTGATGTTCTATTCATCTTGCCGTCTTTTTTGTGGCAAATATATATATAATCATCACTTTACAACGCGTAAACACAATAGAAAACTATTAACGATATAATGGTTCGTTCATAAAACAAGAAAAACAAGTATGAATTTAAAAATTATTGAATGTATGTTATTGACAATATTGACAATTATCAATGTGGCCACTAATTGAATTTTTTTCCTTTAAATATCGCTTTAAAACCCCTAAATTTACACTAAAATCCATAAAATAACATTTTGAAAAAAGAGAAAAATATTGAAAGTTTTTATTTTTATTATTGTTATTATAATCTCACACCTATTCCACAGAAGGGTAGGAAGAAACTACAGATTTCTACATGTACGATCTTTGCTTACCTTTCGCGCCTCATTGAAATCCATGAGTTTTTTCATGCAAGCTCGTTCGTTTCGGGCACTTGTAATACTATAAATACTTTTGTCATAATAATATATGAAACTTTTATTTCTCTGAAAAATCTTTATATTTTGAAGGGTAAATTTAAAAGACATATTCTAAATAAAATCAATCAAATAAAAATATATTTCTTAGAAGTTGAAATATATTATAGTTATTCAGTGCGGTAATTTTTCAATGCTTGAATGCTCTAATGCTTCAAAAATTTAATGCTTCAATGCCGATGTGTTATACCTAAACGCTACAGATTACAGTACAGATACGTTATTTCAAAATCAGCTACGTTGTGATGTAGCTGATTTTTATTGAATATGGCGATGGTAAACGCACAAAAGTTCTTAAATTGTTATTGAATATCTGGTGTACAAACAAAATGCCTGAACTCTTAAGTTAATACAACGTTGATTCTGTATTACTTTAGAGTTCTTAATAATTATCTCTAAAGTAAATACAGAATCAACTAAAAAAATGTGTGTGTCAGTTTCGACGCACGACCAGAGTTTACTCCTTACCAACGATTATAAAATAAATAGTTTAGTGAATTAGGTAAATGAATGCGTTTTTATATAACTTACAGCATGCAAGATACATTTATTTATATTAATTATACAATGAATTCTTTAAAACACATTACATAACATTCCATGAAAACATAAACTAAGATAATTTTATGTAATAAAGTTTTAGTAAGATTGATTGTGTTCACCATTTACGTCATCTTGCGTTGTATTTATTCCGGAACAATATCGACATCATTGAATACTATACTATACAAAATATGATACATGGACGTCGGAAGATATACATATATATATACAGACAATTTAACTTATTTGTAAAAAAAAGTAATACATTTACCAAATCACCGCATCCGTGTCTTTTTAAAATTCTGGCTCACTATCACTCGAAGACGTTATTTCCATATTTTATATTTTCTAAACTTTATTCATCTGTCAAATCTCTTAATTTACGCATAAATATCAATTTAATAGGTATTAATATATTTAATAAATATAGATAAAATTTATAGTTTGAGATCAAAACTCGGCAAGTTGTTATTTATTAACATTAAATGAAAAAATACACACTGATATTGTTATGTCGGCGCTATATTTTACATATATTGCTAGGGGATACACAAAATAAATTGCGCATGAAGATGGAGGCTATACACATGTATAGTCTCCATACACATAAGACTGACCTGAACGTAACGTAACGACAAGTTTGATTTTACTACCCGTGATTTTACATACCCCGGGCATATGAAAAATCGATTCTTAAGGAGTAAACTTCAAAAACAATGTTTCTTCTATTATTTCGCTATCGGAAACTTACACCATATGTATATATCAAAGTATATCCACAAATTAGGTTTATGAACATGGAAGTAATAAATTGCCTTGTATAGTTGTCATTCAAAGATATAAAAAAAACTATTAACATAAAATATTGTGCTCGAGTAGGCTGCAGAATTATTGTTTAGGTTTTTTTTTCTTTATAAATAAAGTAAAATGTTACTTGGGTATGTTAATTATTAGATAAAGAATAAAAAGACAAATATTTTCAACTTAACCTTACCTTAATCTTAACCTTTAAACATACTTTTAGATATTTTAAGTATTCCGTGAATTTTTTGTTTCTTATCTTGAAAAAGTATATTTTATTTATATCAAGCTCTCTTTGTGTACAACACATCGTTCATTTAATTAGCGCAAATCGCTTCCCCACTGTAGAGAGCTGGACGTTATTCCAAAAACCAAAATGCTTGTTGTGTATCATCCTTAGAAGAAAAAGATATGCTATCGCGAATTTTTTGTAGGTTTTTTTTAGAACTTACAAAAATATAGAGATATAGTCAAGAGCATAAGATCCTTTATGAATATTTAATGGTCAGAAGCTTTGTACTTGGTAGAAACCTCATAATTTGGCCGACAATTATAAACTCTGTCGTATTAATTGGTGCCGCAAAATAATACAAAAATTTGCCGGTGGTGACTCAAGTACATGCAGTTCACAGGTGGCGAAAGCTGGATTTACTTTTAGGATCATGAAACCAAAAGACAGCCTTTTCAGTGGGTATTTCATTTTTAGGGACTGTCTGCTAAAGTAAAATAAAGTAGAAGCGTTAGCAAAAAAAATGGTGTACTCTTTCTTCAGAATGACAAGTCATTAAGCAATAATTGTTTTATAAAATAAAAAAAGAACTGTCACTGCGGACTGCTATACTAACAATAAATTTCTTTGCCTCTTGTTTTGGAAAAGTTCGAGAAAAACGACCTTGCAGTAGGATTGTCCTTCATTACGACAACGCCTCACCAAATACCGCTAAACAAATAACTAACAATTCGAGAACGTTAAGTATATAAATACTGGCTCACCCGCCATACAGCCACTACCTCGTATTTGTGATTATATCACTAGGCGCTTTTTCCATTTTTTGACTTTTTATAGATTTTACTACTTCTGATACGAATATCTTTGGTATAATTTCTGCGTCTTGGATCCTGTAGTTTTGTGTGTTATGTTCTCTATCGGGCATTCGTACTTTTGGATGATTTAAACTGTGTTCTTTGTATAATAAGCGATAATAGTTTGTTGCTATGTTTTTGATTTATCTGCGAGAAGTAGTTGGCAAAATTTTTTCACTTAACTTTGGCATCCATTCTTTACGTTGTTCTCGAAGTTTCTTCTGCGCTTTTTTTGTGCCTCCTGTTTTAATAATATAATTGTCTAGGGTTTTGATTCTTCTATTGTACCTCTCTTTCCTAATATTTTCGCGAATCTGTTTGCTAAGGTGAGAGATTTCTTTTAGGTTTTCTTTCTTATGTTTTTTCATTATCAGATTTCTTTTGTCTTCAATTAGTTTTAAAGCTTTTTCACCTAAATGAGATTCTTTACTGTTGTTTAAGTGTTCTTGCCTATTCTTTGAGCTCATTTTCAATTTTTTAATATTTTTCGTTTAGATCCATTTCTTAGGTAACTACGTTCATTAGGTCTTCTGTGGTATAATTTGGGTTCCTCTTTTCACAAATTGTTTGTAAGTAGTTAATTTGAATTGCTTTTGGTCTAAGTTTCTTTGTACCACTTTCATTGAGACAGTTGCGCACCATACGATGGTTGGTATTAAAGTTTAGGTTTTATACTGTTCCCGTAACACTAAATGACCTAACTTTGTTGATTATTATGTGATCGATTTAATTTCTTGTCTTTCCTTCTAGAGACATTCAAGTCCATTTGTTTTTGAGCTTTTTGCGTAACATAGAATTTAGAACTGTTAAATTTTCCTCCAATAAGAATTCTACCAATTTTCTCTATTTTTGCTTCTTTTGCCATTTCTGTATTTCTCTATTATATGTTATTCCCTAGCTGATTGAGCGACAATTTGAGCATTGAAATCACAATGAGTATTATTTTGTTTTCCGAATATTTTTCAGTAATTTCACTTAGTTTGTCGTAAAAGTTGTCTATGTCCATTTTTGTTGCTTGCTCTGTCGGCAAATAGACTTGGATGACTGTTGATTTTTTTAAATATTTTGGTAAGTTTATATGAATCGCCGCTATTCTATCTCATGTCCCTTCAAATCTAATGATCTGGCTTTTAAGGTGCAGATTTACCTAAAATCCTTATGCCCAAAATGTCCCGCTTGACGTTTTGAATAGCTAACTCTTGCTCCTGTAAACTTTCTGATGTTCTCAAGGTTCGTATGTTTAGTGTGCATAGTTATAGATTTCGTTGTATCTCTTTTTTGTATTGGATTTACTTGGCAGATTTGTTAGAGGGTGGTGGTTGACTTCCTCCACGATGACCGGCCGACTTGAAGGACAATTTTTTTAAATTTTTCTTGTGGTTGTATTTATTTTTGTCTATATGTTTGTTCCAGTTGCAGAGGGCTTTTACTAGTTTTTTGTGTAGTTCCGACATCGAGGCAGATCTTTCGCGTGCTACATATGGAAGGATACTTGGTTTGATTACTTCCCTTGTTGAATTTCGGGGTGTCTAGATTCTCGGTATTCTTCATGCTTTGTCATAAAAACAAAAGAACCATTTTACCATTATACAAAAGTCTTACCACCATACAATATTAAATTGCCCAACATCAAAATGGAAAACCAAATGGAAATCTTACTCTTTAAAATAATCGAAAATATTAATAAATAAACGAAAACATTAACAACAGAAATAACAAAAAATGTTATGGAAGCCTTAGACGAAAAGATGGAAATATTGAGAGAAGACAATAATAATCTTAAAATGAACATCACAAATTTAGAACAAAATATAACATTCATGGAGAAAAAAAAACACAGGAATAATTTGTTTTTTGTTCGGCATCGAAGAATAGCAGTCCTGTATTTGTCAATAGGCCGTGTAGGCCGCGGCCTATTGACAAATACAGTTGACAATACCGGCAGATTTCAGAAAGGTACATCGGGCAGCGGAAATAAAGTGGCCTACACTCATAAAAAAATATAAATCCACCGCTGAAGAAAAGGGAAAGACAGAAATAGAGTTAGTCGATTATATAAAGGAAATTATACTGGAATGAGGAACGCATTTAGATACCCAATAGATAAATTGGGTATCAAAAGAATGGAAAACAGTCTGATAAACATCGATCAGCGATTATTATCTCTAACAACAACTTGTAAGAAACATCTTATTTTGAAAAACAAGCGTAATCCCCCTCAAATGCGTATGTAAAAGACGACTTCCCCAAGTAATTTCTTTAAATACGCAAACGGTTACAACCAAAATTAGAAGCACAAAGAGAAATTCGAAACACAGCGTTTATTAAAATACGACAAGTTAACTGTGGAAAAGCCGGGGACCATATACTGCGAAAAAAGGAAGAGAGAGATTTCAAAATCGCCAACTACATCATTCCAGAAAAAACTAAGTATGAAGGACTACAAAATTATCGTTGCTCAAATCTATTACATCTGCACCCAATAGCCATTTCCGGCGGTGGCTCGGCATCGACTGATGGATGTTATTTTAAAAACCAAAATGCATATTGTGGGTCATCCTTAGAAGATAAATATATGCTATCGAGGAATTTTCGTAAATATTTTATAGATTTATAATTACGTAATACATTGATTCAATACATTTATGATTATGATTTACTCAGCGTAAGCCATTCAGGCACTTAAAAGCGTCTACCAAGTTCATTCAGTATCGTCACTGCTTATTTTAAACACTTCTTTATGTAACAAAATATGTAAATCGGATAAACGACTTTGGCATGAAAATTATATAAACGGACAGACACGCAGAGAGAAGTTGAGTTTTATAATGTGTATGAATATGTCCTTATAAATAACATAGGCTAATTTTAAGTGCGTAATTGAAAGACATAAGCAATTAAATATATTTAATTTATTAAGTGAATTCGTATTGATTACTAATTAATGTTAATGTGATTTTTGCTTCAGAGATTGTCTTAAAAGTGCTATGTAGGACGATATTAAATCATCCATCTTGTAACCGAGCGATGTTTCACACAAAATCTTAGTGCCCCGAATGACGTTACCCATCGTCATATGGAAATACGTGTTGCCAGATGACCAATTAGATATTACAGAAAATGAGTGCGTTACTAGTATATCCTGAAACAAAACAAGGAAACGTTATTATCTGGGATTAAACAGGTAATAGCTTTCGATAAAAATGTCTATATAAAAATCTTACTCGGCTCTGAGGGTGTATTAAACTAACACCATTTTTATTGATTCCGATCACAATCATTTCTGGATACATTGGATCTGATGTCTGCTTTACTTCAAAAAATGCAGTTCCAAACGTTGGCAATTGGTACATTCGTTTCAAGAATTGTTCCTTTGCGTCTTCTTCAGTCATGCCATTGTGTTTTAAATATGCTGCACTTATAGAGGATTTCCATTGCGAGTTCGACTGTATTTTTACCATATCTGATGGTATCAGATCAGGTAACAATTGTGGTATTTGGGAAAATAAAGTTTGATCATTTCCAAAGCGAGCCCTGTACACAAGAGCTGCCAATTCTATTAAGTCTGTTTTTGAAGTTTTATGGTAACCACGTAAGTACTTCGGTAACTCCTGAGGGTAATAAAAGATTAAATCTGCTTTTTTATCTCTACCCGGTATAGTGTTAACCCAAAGCTTCTTCATGAAAAATATTTGGTAATTCATTTGTAGTTGAGATCCCGCTGAAATAATAAATAAGCAAATTGAAAATATTTTTCTACAGCTAACATGCACTGAGAAATAAAAATTAAAATATCTTACCTCCATGGATAGGGCGTGATTGTCTCATCCATTCTATTAATTCATGCACAAAATCAAAGAAATAGTAATTTTCCGGAACTGAGAAGACTTTATCGGCAATTTTTACAAAAAGACTAAATCCTTCGTTATTTTTCAAATGAAGCCTTAGAGATATTTGTTCGCATAAATCTTTAGCTTTAGTCGATGATTCTACTTCAAAAGCCTCGTCTGTGTCGTCTGGGAAATAAACCTTATGGTATATCTGCATACTCCTGTGCTGAATAGCTTCTATTTCCACAATATATGGTGCATACAACCGCGCTCCATTCTTCTGCGTCCGAAAAACTCTCTTCAAACACTCCTTGGCTATTGGATGTGGTCTAGTCTTCAAAAACTCTACTAACTCTTTCATCAGTGTCGGGCCACATGAAAAAACGCCCGTTGTTAACCACATTAATTCCCAACCTCTTTCTTCGCTTAACTGTATTTTATTATTTGTTAGCTGTTTCATAATTTGACAATAAATTTCATCACGCAAATTGGCGTCTGCTATTGCCGCTTTCAATATTTCATCAGTATATTCTGTCGGTATTCGTGCTTTGGGTGCGGGCATATCACCCATATACTTCAAAATTCCTAAAAACGACATTACAGCGGCTTTGCAATGATTTTCGTCATCTTGTAATTTCTTTAATAAAGGTTTGCGCAGCGGTTCTCGAGAATGTGCCCATAATTCGCTGGCTATGGTTTTTTTCACCGTAGTTAATGTAGACTTTCTTGAAACCGATACATTGAGGTCGTAATTTTCCCTGAAATGTTCTTTTGCATATTTTTCTAGTGTATGCATTCGCTTTCTTTGAACGGTATTATAGTGTGATTTTTGTTTTTTATTTACATCCATGAGCTTTCCTTTTTTGAATATTTCTAAAATATCACTCGGTGGTATCGCCAGTGTTGGTAAAATATAAACTTGTTCCGTAGGGAATAATCCTTCTTGCCCATTACATATACCATGACCCCAAGTAGAGCTCATAAGAGTTTCGCCGTTGCAATCGTGCAACAACGTGATTAAGTCTCCTTTTTTATATCTCAAGAATGAGGAGGCGTCGCTGTAACTTTGCACATCGCTTTGTGCAATCACATATATTGATCTTCTTTTTAAGCCATCAATCAGATAAATGATCAAAGTACTGAGTTCACTGGCATCTACACTCTGAAATACGAATTCTTCTTGTTGAATAGTTGTTATTGTGATGTTTCCCAGATTGTCATACTCCTTATCTGCACTGTATCCAACGTAAGTAACTTCAGGGAATGATATTTCCAATAAAATACGTTCTAAATGATCCACAATGTATATACCTGTCCAATTAACGGCGATTATAACAAGATCTTTTGTTATACTTTCTCCTTTGACACGTACAGCTTCAAAAAATCTCGAGAAAAGCATTGGCCACTTCAACTTTGCAAATAGAACAATATCTTCTTTACATCGTCTTGGATCAATTTTAGATCGGATATTATTCGAAGTTTCGAAAGATTTGGCAACAAAGTCCTCCCATTTAGACAAGGCGGCGTCATTAGACTGGATAAATTGGTTTGGAATGTAATTAACTATCACTTTTCTCAAGATAGCGCGCTCCAATTTTGGTCCATATTCAATATAGTGTTGTTGAGCCGCTATCATTGCCAAATCGTTTTCAGAGTCACAACGGTACTCTCCAAACTTGACACCTTTAACAACTTGGTGGTATATTAAATTAGTAGCCACTGGATCATTTGATGGGTCGTGCCATGGAGTGAAAACTTCCTTCCTGAAGAAGAGACGCCAAGGAGCATGCTTCTCTGACGTTCCTTGTTCTTTTGCAAACTGTTCACATTGTGAAATTGCATCCATAATATGTTCCCCTTCGCTCCCTAAAGAAAGAATCTTGTCGTAAAGGGTGATATATAATGAAAATCCAAATACATCCACCAGTCCAATACTGTCAGCGATCTGTTGACATATTTCCTCTGATGTTGTAGCAGAGTCTGACTGTACAGTTTTAGTTGATTCGTCCATAAGAGTAACAGTTAGTAAAATAGGTTTCTTAGTTTTTGTAGCTTGCAATTCTAACCAACTCGGAGGCTGTGTTCTAGGGCCGTTTTTAAATGTTCTTATGAGACGCCCTTCGCAGTAAGGAGCATAGCCAGGTGGACCTTCTCGAATAAAAGATCTTAAATAATTCACAAATCTTTCCGATGGCGGGAAGCAACCAACGCACAGAGACAATAAAATCCATCCTCGGGCATGCGAAGCTTGCGAAGGATTATTTGATAGTTGCTTACATATATGACAGAAAATTTCGTCCCTGTAACAAAAAAATATTTTGAAATATTTTATAAATCATTTATTGTTATTAAAAAATTTTAGATCATTTATTATTAAATTTAATAATTGGAATTGTTGTTTAATGTAAATTCATTATTTCACAAACAAATAAAGAAACAACTGAAATATATTATCTTTTGTTCTCTGTTACATATATGATTATATTTAGTACCCTGTTAAATGATGATAACTATAGAACTAATTAAAAATTTTGATTAATACTTTTTTTAAATTCTCAATACGTATATAGAAAGTAACAAAAAAAAAACCATATGTAATTATTAAAAAATAAAATAATAAGTCTGAATTATTAAATACACGACTGTGCTCGAATAGCAAAACTACTCAGTTTATTTAATTTTGGAATTTTTAGAGGGCATTCAACAAACGATGAATTTTCAAATAGGTTTTAGTTCGATAAAATTTATCTTATTCCTCAAATTACATTTCAATGAATATTCTAATAATAAATACACTAAGTATGCCCTTTAAACGCAAACATTATTTACTCAACCTTTTTGTTTGTGAATACTAAAAATTTTGTTTGTAAAATTACAAAGTTCTAAACATTGACAATGCCACGGCAAAGACCGCGAATTTTTTTTTTTATGACGACCAACAGTCTATGTCGAAACATTAGAAGAAATAATCCAGAAAAAATATTTTTAACTTATTCACTGTAATTCAATAATACTTCACAATTTTCGTGTTCATCACTAAATTATTCATATAGAGTACCTATCTGCAATTATATCTTCCCAAAATAATTTTGATACATTTTACATACACTATTCGCCAATGGTTATGCCTCTCATTAGAGTAAACATTTTTTTTATAGTTTACTTTTCTCTGGTTTGTGTGTACATCAAAAACAAATCGTCACTTTGTCTGTATACTAAATAAATACTTGAACAGATAAAAAATAAGAAAGTGGATAGCTTGTAATAAGTAAACGAATGGGTAGAAGGACTAAAAATACTATATGTACTAAATATTTTCTTTTCACAAATTATTGTAGAGATTTTTTTTTCTATTACGAAGCTTCAACGCCATAATAGAATAAAAAAAAATTAACCCTAAACGGCATCTCTGCGACTTCTCGCTAACTTTAAATGATCAGAGACAAAATTCGGAGTACTTTAAAAAAATCAATTTATTTCAAAACTTTTTGTTAACGATGTCTTACGAACAAATCAATCAATTTTAACCGGACCGGTTTTTAAGTTCTATAAAGGCTTTTAAGTTCTATAAAGGAACTCCCAACACGCATTCGATCAAATATAAAATTTCGGAATAAATTAAAAAAATACGGTTTATTTGTTATTTTGAACTTTATAAAAGTTTGATGAAACTATATTGTCTTAGTTTTCAATCTGCTATAACTTTTGAATAAGTAAACCAATTTTCACGTAGTTAACAGCAGTCGATGCAGTTTTACGAGTCCTATAAATAATATGTAGATGAAAAGTGGTCAGATAAAAAATTATAGAGTTGTTTTGAAATTTTTTCGATTTTTTTCGTTCACGATATCTCACGAATAAATTAACCAATTTTGTCCGGCCAGACGGCAACCGACGTAGTTTTTTGATGTTAAGAGCTGATTAGTTTTTGCAATTGATCGATAGAGCCGTTTAAATCGAAAAAAAGTTTTTTCGTAGTTCTTGTGATTTCTTGAAATGTACCAGTCCGAATCAGTTCAAATTATTAGGAAATCTAAGGTTAATGGAACTCTTTGGAATGCCAAAGTTTGGTTTTAATCGGTCAAGCTGTTCGAAAGTTATAAGAGGTTTACATACTTACACACACACACATGCATACATACAGACATAATGATACTCTCGCGGGAACCGTTAAAATAGCGTCCTAGGACCTCAAAATGTCAAGATCTAATGAAAACTCGATTTTCGAAAAACGGAGTGAAACCAATAACTTCGCGATTTTCGAAAATTTTTAATTTTCTTATCATGAAGTTAAAACTCAAATTAAAAAAATATTTTTAAATTACATGTTCCGTATATATGAAATTGCTAGAATTTCCGATAAGCTGTGCAATTGCTATTATCATAATAATTACTATTATATACTTATTTTAAATACTCCATTTATTTAATTGAATATAATTATTTATAACTTATATTTTTTTCGAAATTTTTACATTAGTACTTACTCTTTCAAGGACATCTCATTTAAGTTCTTTTATAATCGAATCATTATATAATTATATAAATCATTTACCTTAGTTCTTTCCTGATAATGCCGTGACCGATTATAAAGTGCAATTTTTCCAAATTTGAAGTTCTTCTTGAATTCAACCAACTGTCGTACATTTCGTTTGTCATTTCGTCATTCATCAGACTTTTCATGAATTCTTCATTAAGTTTAGTTTGTTTTTTCAATGTTTTTTGGATTAGCCTACCCCGATTTTGATAATCTGGTTCTCCTTTTGCCATCAATTCCTAGAAAGAAATAAAAAATTGTATGAATCAGATATAGGCAATTCCTAGAAAGAAATGAAAATTTGCATGAACCAGATATAGGTGAAAAAACATCAAACATTTAAACGGATTACCTCAAATTCTTTGCTTTTTTTAAATGCGCGACCTAAAGTATCAGAAAGCTTCATCATGACCGGTGTATTATCTGTTTTATCGTCTACGTATTTAGGTTCTGATAAGTCGCCCATAAACCTTAGTATGGTGATCCATAATGCCTTAGCTGCTATTTTATCCATAGGTGATGGTAAATCTAAGAGCGAATGCTTCAATGGTTTCCGTGAATATTGATGGTTTAGATTCCCAAGGAAATAGGTGGCAGCGAATTTTCTGAAATTGTATTCATCAAACCTTTCTTCTATTTCATCTTCTTTCTGTGGTATAGGTATAGCATGTGATGGTGGAACTTGAGGAGCAGATGCAGATGTCTATAAATAAAATATATTATTAAAGATGGCTATATAATAGAGAAATATATACTGTTATCAAAAATTACCGGACTTACCACACCAAAACCAGTTCCACGAATGGTGCCAGCTGAAACAGGTGCGTCTTTCAAGAAACCAAAAACATCGTCTACATAAGTGTCATCGATAACTGTCGAGTTTTGCATACCGCTATCGATAGGAACTTCCTTCACGAACCATATATTCTTCATGAACTCTCTTAATTTCTTCTCGTGGTCGTCTTCGGCTAGTCCCTTGTAATCAGATTTGCCAGATTCTTTCAGTTCTCTTTCTAATTTGTCCTTTTCCTTTCTTAATTCCGACAACTTCGCGGCAATCAAATGACCTTTTTCTTTGATTAACCTCCTCATTAGGAATCCTCGACTGCGAGCTTGCAATTTGGCCATGAATTTCTTTAGATTGTTGAATGTGCTCCTTAACTGTCGCGATCTTATAGCTGCTTGTAAACGAAGATAACCTCGTTTCATTACCAAAAAACCTGGTCCTGTATCCGCGCGCTCTGAAGTTCTTCTGTACAACAATTGCGGCTTCGCGCAATCGTAAATACCTCAATCTTAATATAAATCTGCGGGCGTTGGCCTGCACTTTTATAACGGCCTTAATGAGCACTTTATGTCTCAAATCTTCCAAAAGTGCATCGTGAGCATTTTTCAAGAACACTTTCGTGTGTCCGAGTCTAAAATCTTGATCTTTCAACACCTCGTTACAAATCTTCTGAGTTGCCTTCCTGCAGTCTGTTTTCTCTGCGGGCGGTATATCGGCCACTATGAGACGATAACGATTTACGAATTCTACGTAGGAGTACCTAATTGGATATCCAGCTTGCCTTATCTTTGCTGTCTCCATCAAGCCCGCGTAGCGTAATTGACGGACGCAAAGAGCTTTATCGAAGAGCTAAAAAAAATCATGAATCAGAGAAAAAGTATTATCACATAAAATGAGAAACATAAAAATTGCAGTACCTTGGGCCTTTTAAGTTCGTTTGGCTTAATGCATCTGACGAAGAATGGGTGACAAGCGTACAACGTTTTCATTAAAATTTCCAGGGATGTCTTAAATTGATAACTGAGGGAGACCGCTTTACGACTGCCACTGTGAGCAGATGGGGCTTCGATGACAAATATCTTTTTTAAGAATCCGTTATTGGAATCTAGTATCAACTCTTTGACATCAGTGGTCAATAAATCTCTGTTTTTATCCAAAAAACCTGCAATAATAAGTACTCTAATTGCTTCTTATAAAATAAAAACCAAATCGTAAAATCAAACTGATATTTTTTTACCTTTTTACGTTGTATTGTACATCTCCTGCAAAATGTCTGATACCAAAAATATGTTCATGACTCGATTTTGGAGCAATGTATGGATTTTTATTACTGTGTTGATTATGAAGCTTAGACAGTAAAGTTATATCCGTGCCTTTTGGAAACCTAGATTCCTCATCAATAAGAGAAAGTAAATTCATCGGTTTAATACCTATCATATCTAGATTTTCTTGATTATCTACATAATCGATGTTAGTCCATGTTATTCCCTCCTTTTCATACTGTTCTTGCTCCAATTTAAATATGTGCTTGACGAAAAATTGCTGCAAATTCTCGTTAGCATAATTTATGCATAGCTGTTCAAAACTGTTGCTATCAAAATTTTCAAATCCAAATATGTCTAAGATTCCGATGGAACCGCCCGATAGATCTCGATCTCTGTGCAACGTCTTATTAATCATTTCGACGATGTAATCGAATATGTGTCCATAGATCGCCTTTACTAACGCATCTCTGCCATCGACGGCCGCCGAAACTGGCAGAGTTGATACCACTTTATCGCCTTGGGCCACTAATGTCTTTCTGGTCAGGGACTCGCAGAGAGTCGTCTTATTTACACCTAAGAGATTAGCAATCTTCGCGGCGTTGATATTGTCCGTGATTTCGGATGATTCGATATTGTTGAAATTGAAAGATTTAAATTTTAGATTTCCCAAATGCAGAATAGCCGCCAGAAGGCTGAACACACCCCAAATTTCATCGTCAGGAAAATTTAGCACCTTGAACGCCGACCGTATATCGGAAAATTCAAGAGCTTCGTTCCGACCGTCGCATGTTAACATATTACCAGAATTGGTGTAGTAGTAATCCGAAGCGTTTCCTAACTCCAGTTTTTTCCTTTCGTCAGCCGATATGCCGGCAAGTAAGGAATAGAAAATGTGATAATTCCTTTCGCCTTTATTTTGAGAAACAATACGCGACTTTTCCAAAAGATACTTTTCAATATTTGCTCCCTCGATAGTTCCTTTCACGTTGAAATGTATGTTTATGTATTTGCCGAATCGTGATGAGTTATCATTCCGCACTGTTTTAGCGTTACCGAAGGCTTCTAATATTGGATTAGTTTCTTGTATTTGTTGTTCGATCCAGGAATGTTTACCGCTGGCCGCGCAAGGTATTGTAATAACAATTTTGTGCTTTCTGTTTTTCCTGCACCGCTCTCTCCGCTAAAATAAAAAATAGTGATATCTGCATTCATAAACTAATCTGTACATATATATATATATATATATATATATATATATATATATATATATATATATATATATATATATATATATATATATATATATATATATATATATATATATATATATATATATATATATAAGTGAGAGTTTGTTCTAATCATAATTCATAATTATAAAACGAATGAAGCACAAAGTTCGTAATAATACATACAGTTATCTTATAAATAGGTACATGCAGAGTAAAATATATGATGTCACGTTTTATCTATAGAAAGTCTGAACGTATCCATTTTTATACAAATACAAAAAAAAATTAAAGCGGAAAAAAAAATGTTTTATACATCGGGTATAAGAACTAATCTAAGGGATTTAGAGTTACCTGATGACAATGCATTGATTTGACCACGTGCTCATTAACTCCTTGTATGAATTTTCACCTACAGCAAATATGTGTGGCGGAATTTCACCTATACTTCTGTCTCTGTAGAAATTTATCTGGTCCATTGTATAAATTGGTAGTATTTCATAAGGATTAACTGCTATCAACATGGAGCCTGTGTAGGTCTGAGATAAGAGATATTATTTTAAAATAATTAACCATTTAAAGTGTATAATTAGCTTAATATATAAGCTAGTACTTATGTACTGTTATTTATATTCTTATTTTTATAATATCCTCGAGTGTAATCACAGCACAAAAAGCAATACTTAATTAAACAAAAATGCAATGCAGACTTACATCAAGCGGATATTTTTTAATAATAAAGCTATTTCATTCAAACCATATGTGAATCCGGATTTATAATTTTTTTTTATAATATGTTTTAAAATCCATTTATATATCCTATTTCTTCTTAGGGTAAAATAGGTTGAGGATGAAATTTCTATAGAATCGTAAACTACGAATGTTAAACAGATTATGATTACTGATACTAAACAGTCAAATAGCCGAATTTTGTATGAAAATTTTATAAAATATTTCAATTTATGGATATAATAATTGTATCCCGATTTCCAGTTACATATTACTCCATTTCCTCGTTTGAAGGAAAAACAACCTTAAATAAAGAGGCCAAGCAAGACAGAAATTTAAATACATATAAGGTAACATTTAACTGGTTGTATTTGTGGGTAGTATGTATGCAACACTGTACGTAACATTTAAATTTTATAGTATGCTATCCGAACCCGGCAGACGTTATGCCGGGTTCGGATAGTCTAAGTCATGTTTAAATGAAATAATTTAATTTTATTCATATTATTAAAAATACATTAAAATTGTATTTTATATAACAAATTAACATGTAAATAATATTTATAGTAAAAAAACGTCAACAACCTGCGTCATTACACTCATTTTCAGTGCTCCAATACAACACAACAAAACGGATAGCATAAAAACAAATTTTTCAAAAAAAAAATACAAATACATGGTAAATTTTATGGTAATCAGTGGAACAGTATAGGAGTTGGTATGCTGAAGCGCCACCTGGTTAGGAGTTAGGTACAACAAATAGCATAGTACAAAAACCTACTCCACAGAAAAATACATATACACCCCAATTTTCATAGTGATCTGTCGAACGATGTTAGAGATTAAAGATTACATGCATACAAACATTCATTTTTTTATATATCGTATATAAACTAGTTACCCCGACAGACGTTGTTCTGTCCTTTCTGGACAGAACTAATTACCTATAGTATTTAGTATTGTAAAGAAGGAAGACATATATATTACGATGTAGTAATATTTAAACGCGTCGAAATCATCAGAGTGCACGAGAACGGGATCGGAATTAAAAGCAATAATCGGAATCGGAGTTATTAAATTAAGGGAGAACGGAGTTGAAATTGGAACTAAGAATAAAATAAGATCGGCCTGGTAGCGAGAGCGGCGTGGGGATTGTAAAAATGAGTGGGAGTGAAACCACCGCGAAATTAACACCTAGATTTGATTTGAAACAATAAACGAAAGTAGAATCGGAATCAAAATCAAAACCGGGATCCGACTAGATCTGGACTGATAGAGCTAGTGAAAGCGGATTCACAACTTATTACAAGATGGAGTCGGGATTGAAACCTTAAATGAAATTAGAATCTAAAGCAAAAGTGGAATCGGGATTGGATCCGAGCACATAAAAAAGATCGGCATAAAACTATGAGTAGGAGCACTATCAGGACTGTGTGTAGAACCATCATCGGCGTAATGAAACCATATGCAGAATTGGCCAAAAAAATGAGATCGGAGCCAAAATCGAAAGCATGAGCAGAAATGGGATAGAAATTCTAAGCCGCAACGCGATCAAAATCAAGAATAGAATTGAAATCGAAACTACGAGCGATGGGAACAGGAGCGTCAGGTAACCGTGAGCGAGAGTGATACCAGCACCAACAGTGTGATCAAGAACGTCATGAAGTCGAAACGGGAACGAGATAGCACGAGGTAGCGGTAGCGGAATAAGTACCGAGAGCAAGATCAAAATTAAAATTGGAACCGTGATTGGAAGCCGAATCAAAACTGAGAGTAAGACCGGGAGCATAATCAAAAGTGAAACCACGATCAGCATGAACTGTAAGCAAAAGTGGGATTGGAACAGACAGCGGAAGAGCTATCAAAATTGAGAAGGGGGCAACGGGATCAGAACCGAGGGCGGTACTGTAATCGATATTGGATCCGCAAGTAGAAATAAGATCCGAATGGAAAGAAAAATCATGATCAGCTTTGGAACTGTTAACAGAAGTAGGGTTAACACCAAAAGCGAAACCGGAATCGGAATGAAATATAGACCAAGATCGAAAAAACCTGGAATGGAACCGCCTTTGTGACCGAAAGCCAAAATGTAACCTAAAGTGGGAACTTGTCCTGTAATCAAGTGAGCCAAGACGCGGACAAAGGTTAATGTTCACAATAAAATAAATAAATATATAGTTTAGTAAACTTGATACGTTTCACAGTTTTAAATATACAGTAGCGAACAAACACAACATAAGCGAACTTTTTTGAACATACATCTAAAAAAATAGATACATGAACAAGCCTTAGTAGAACATAAATCTTACATAGATCAATTGTCGGTTATATCTTATATGCAAATTACGGAGTATGGTGTATTCTTGTAGCTCCCCTAGAGTGATCATGTCTTCCACGTCGAGCACAGAAGTTGCGTGTAGGGGCTTGAAGACCTGGGAAAGTTGTGCAATGGACACTTTTCCGTCGTCATCTCTCACTTCTATTTTGTCCCCGGACCTATTTAAAATCTTCACGGCGACCGGCACCTCGAACTCGGACTTGGTGTCTGGCTTCAGCCAGACTAAATCCTAAAAGTTGATATAGAATCGTTAAATCTTATATCAATAACTCAACAAATACGATTGTTTTACATCGATTTAAAATAATGCAATAAAAAATTTGGTTGCCTGTAAAGTCGGTATACGGGCGAAAGTTTTACGTGACAACGACTTTGAATGGTAAAATCATTTTAATGTGAATATTCATTCGTATAGTAGGAAGAAGGATGAAATAATAGTAACAATTTAAAACATTTATTTATACAAAGAATTATATTTAAAACATTAATTTATACAAAGAATCTCGCACTGAATTTCATATTAACAAAATTTTATTTTTACCTTTACACATACATACGTATTTATATACAAATATACATACAATAACTTGCAATACATTTGCAAGCTATGCACTAATTCTCTAGTGCTGCGCGCGGCAGACCGATCATAGTTGAGTGGGAGAGACGCAAGGCATTCGGCGGGCCTCTCTCTCGTTCGGTGACTCATCGTTACGTTACCGAGCGTTACACTTTTTCAAAGGGACTCCCAGCCGCAACCTAATTTAAGACGTTGTCACGTCAAAAGTGTTATCTTTTAAGTTTCTAATTTTTCAGTGCATTATCTAAAAATTTATTTTCTCTTCACGACACAATAGTTTTCAAAGTATTTGGGTAGCTATAATCTTTATATTCATGTTATGATTTCGCCTCCAAATAATAGTATTTTATAATATAATTTATTTCCCTCTACATAATTAGATGAATGTTAAAAAAGAGGATTATGTAATTTAACCGTGTAACCACATTTTATGGCAAGTACAAACATATATTTTATTTCTTTAAGTGAACAATTTTTGCATATGTTCCATACTGACTCTAGAGGGCTACGTTAGTGGCAAATAAAAACTTTAAATAAAATACCTTATTTTCACTATGAATGATAATTATCGCAGCATAAAATACAGAAAACACATGCGAACATATCGGCCACTTGGGCAAGGCTTGGGCCAAACTAACCGGTTTAAAAAAATATGCAATCTTAATGCTGTCTACCCATAGATGCATAAAAAAGAGGAGATGCACAGTCGACGGCGAAAATGGCTCAAAATGTACATTTTGTCTGTGTCTCACATTTTGTGATGCCATTTTGCAGTGCCAAAGAAAAAGAAGGGAAGGAACATTATTTATCATCTGACACTTCAACCGAAATATCATAATATGAGGTTCATTTTTGAATGCAAAGAAGAGAATATGTCTTACTTTTTTACAATTTATACTTGTTGTTCTTAAACAAGACATCAATGGAATTGTTTAATATTATTTTAAAACTTAGTTCTTTAGTTGAATATATGAAAAGACTCAGTATATTTTTCTTTATAATAAAGTTAAATGTAATAATCAACTAAAATTAAAGTTAATATGAACCTTTAATTTATGATATCGATGAAAATATACATGAAAGAACTTGAAAATTTCTAAAGTATAAAGATATATTAACATAAAACGTTCTTATTATTTATGTATTAAAATTCATTAAACATTAACATATTTTTGATGAACATATTACCTATACATAATTTGTTAAAAAACAAATGCAAATATAACAAACTTCTTTTTTTTTGGACTATTGTTTTAAGCGAACGAATAATATGACAACGCGGGAAATACGAGACCGGTGTCAATTAGGTTTAATTCTTTTAAGTCGGTTTATATCTCCGGCTTTTGATGCTACTTTAAAAGAAGAAATTCAAAATACTCATCGAATACTCATTATAATACGTGATTGAGCACCTATTATAAATAAACTAAATTTTTCTTATCAAAAATAAGAAACACCATCCTTTTTCATAGCTTTCTAAGTGTTATTTTCCATTTTTTAACAAAGCACTTTGACGTCGTAATGGAAAGTGCGACGAAACGACACTGAATGCAATGAGTGCTAAACTGTTTTAGCACTCAATTACTGCTGTCGTTTTTGAGCAGGTTTTTTCGCTGCAGAAGAATAAAATCACAGAGTTGCTGGCATCTTATGTTACCCAGATATTTTACATTCTATTAATAAATGCTTTTCATTGTTATGTCTACTTGTTATTCAGCCTTAAAGGTTAAATTGTATTCTTGAATCAACGTGCATTGAAATAGCTATATTTTGAACACATACCCATTACTTTTCTATTTTAATATTTTGTTTCGCTGTAGTTGTCATAAAATTCGTAACGTATATATGCCCATAACACATCTTAATTTTGGGTTCAAGTTTTTATTTCCTTCAATGTTTGCTATTAGCGTAATTGAACATCAGTAAATTGTTATGAAATGAGTAATTTTACATTAGTAGGTAACATGTTTAATCAAATTCTATATCCATTAAGTCGGCAAGCTAATACGAGTGATAACAATAGATAAATAAGGATATTGCAACGTTTAACATGGATATGATCGAACGAAGGTATCATAAAAGCAGAGTTGATATAAAGTCTGTATCAAAAGCGATAGTTTTGAAGAAATAAGTTTTAGATTGTGTCTAAGTAGAAACATAATAGATGCATAAAATATATCTAATTAAAACAGTTTAAAATTGTTACATAACAAAATTCTGTATGAGGTGCCACTTTATAAATAAACTCCTAAAACTCTAGGGAAAATGCTTATGATAATCTATATAGATGTTTAGCTATAAGTAAACGCTTTATCGGTTTAAGCAAAAAATAATTATTTTCAAAGTATATATTTTTGAGTGAATACAAAATCTACTCTTGATATCATATATTAACAATGTCGGCGCTTCTAATTGGCGCATATAAATATATGTAACATAGGTACTGTTGAATGAAAGGTTCTACAACTCTTAACATAAATATAGTAGCTAAAGAAAAAGATCAATAAAATATTACTACTACATAAGCACAGAACGACACACATTTCTCACCCACTTTCATGTACGTGAGTTAATATTTACTATAAAACGATTGTTTTATTTTACAATTTTCATTTGCTTACGGTTTTCAATTATTATTTTTTCGGGTATTAACACTTTTTTTTTTAATAAAAATTATCCTATGTCGTATTGCAAGGTATAAACTACCTCTATGCAAAATTTTATTATATTTCCTTTAACGATTCGAGCATGATTGAAGACAAACAATCAAACAAACATACATTCACAATTATATTAACCTACTAAAAAATTTACGAATATCTAAATAGTTCTGATGACACATTGTCCGTTTGGTAGAATGTCATTTAATCAAAATATCTTGTTTATAAACGCAAATTAGGTTTCAACTTTAATTCAAACATTTTTTATTTAGTTACACACCGTTTTAGCCATCACTATATACTTACCTAAAACTATATGAGACTTTTAAGTTAGAGCACCTGCCAGTTTAGAAAACGGAATAACGTAAAATATAGGCAACTCCTACACCATTTCTCAGTAATTCTCCCAAATAATTATCCCCAATGCTCGTTGGCAATCAAATAATCATTTCGAAATTAATAACACAATTCTAAATAACCTCAGAACGCGGCTTAAAAAATAACAAGTTCTTATAGAACAATATTTATTCGATACATATTATTATGTAATAACGTGAACTCAAATTTCGCTCCTTTTACTCACCGATAATTGTATGCGTTCACCCATTGTGTCAGCCTTGTATAGGGCTTCTTTCACATAATTCTAATTTTCCGCAACGCCAATGCACTGACTAGGATTCACTTCCACGACACACATCGTAATGTTTTATCGGTTTTTCAGATTGTCTTATCTAGTGCGATTGCCGATGATAACTTGTAAAAATGTCGTCCTACACAAAAAAATGCGTCAATAATAAATATCATGACTATTAAAGTATTACGGGTGCGATAAAAAAACTGAAAAGAATTGAAATCTTAAAATAAATTATACCGACAAACGCGCATAGGAATTTATGCATATATGTGTTTTATTATATTATCTATTTTATCGACACTCTAAGAAAACGATGAATTGTGAAAATATTTCTTACAAGCACTCAATTATTAGCGACAGCGAAATTACATAAACTACGAATATTAAATTTATTTCTATTCTACTCAAAACGTACCTATAAAAAAGATACTGGAAAAATTCAATTCGAAATAGCCTATCGTAGAAGTCGTATATCAAACCTTTGTAAGGAAATAAGAAAAATATTATGATATATATAAATACATACAACTACACTATATATATATATATTAATATACAATATACAACTTGGTATCATCGGGTAAGTCTTAACTTAAATTTAGGCCCTTTCACTATTTTGTTTTTATGTGTATATATGCGATATATAGATACCTATGTACATCCTATGTATGCGTTATATATACATGAGATAGTTGATTTATTAAGTTTTCACAGTAGTTCTATTTAGTGCCAGAGGTCACTTTTCTATATTTTATTCAAGTGATTTCTTTACACTTTTTTCTTTTTGGGCGATTTTTATATGCGTAAAATCTTATGAGTTCACGTAACCTACATGCTAATGGTCAGACGCACGCACGTTCCAGTACTACTGGAGCGTGAGCAGCAGCCTATGTAGACAATACACATAAGTAATTTTATACACATGAGTATAAGATGTATACACTTTATTATTAAGAGCCCTTAGTCCTGGTTGAGGGTTATACTTTGCATAATATGCATCTACGTATTTTTTGATTACCTTAAATATTATGTTTAATATTCTAAAATTGTAACATTAGCACAATACTCAAAGTGCCATTAGATGTGGAAACTAAACTATTGTTAATTTGTTTAATTTAAAATTACCAAATTGCAAATTTTTGTGCTACTAGTAATTTGAAGAACCAAAAAAAAATGTTATTACTTACTTTTAAGGTTTCACTTCTATCGACAATCCAGACAAGTAAATGACTGACTATAATATTTTATTTACATGAAAGTGACTGAGAGTTCATTAAAAAATAATAAAAACAATAAATTACACACATAAAACTAGCTTCTTTAATTCCATTTTAATTTTCGACGATCATACCCATTAATATGATCAGTTATGTATTAACGATGCCTAGGTACACTTATTTTCTTCACCGGTGTCATTTTAAATACATAAGTAACGAGAAATTACGAAAATATTGACTATGTACATATGTAAGCTTCACTTTTTTGGATGAATTTAATGTATGTATGTCGCAATCTAAACTTGTATGTATTTTAAACAAACTATCAGTAGCATCTGACCAGCGCCGGCCTAAAGGTAGAGCGAATGAAGCGGTTGCTCTAGGCGCTATGTAGGTAACTAGGGGCGCTAAAAAACCAAATGCAAAAGACAATTTTCAGCAAAAAAATAAATTTTGATGTTGCTTTAGAAAAGACATAAAACAGTGTTACGATACTAAAAGTTGCTTAATTTAATTTAAGCTTAATATGTGTTAATGTTTGCGATATAAACTTGTTTTGAACAATTAGCAATTATTATTTACTTATCATTAAGCGGAATTAGAATTTTTGGAAAAGTAGAACACTGGCATGAGAGCTTTGAAAAACAATGTCGCTCCACCCTGATCCAAGCTAGGGCTGGCGCTGCATCTGACACACACCATCTTTAATTATAAAGCAGTCTTACGATACCTAATGGAACGACGTTAAGTATTAAATCCTAAAATGGAAACCTTGACCGATTCGGACCTACTTCGAAAACACGCTAAGAAAAGATCTATCAATGCAGAAATACCTCAAGACTTTAGGCCTTCAGGCTCTCGTCGTTCTATTCTAAATACATAAACAATATTTCACGCCCAACACTTTATGGTCTTAATGCCTCCATTTCAGTTACATTAAACACATCAAATCAGTTTTACAGATTGCATGCAGGCCGTAATGGGATTACAAATGGAAAAAACAAATTGTTTACACAACAGACCAATAATTGCGTCCGCATCTAGAGTCGTCACTTACGCCGCACGGTTTTATATTGTATTTAATTCTATGGTCCAAATTCTATAAAAGAGCACATTAATCATTAAAAAATTCATTACTTCATTGGAACATAAAGTTCACTAGTGTCTCCAAATTTATATAAAATGCATTAGTGTTTCTTCAATATCCCTATAACAACTTATGATAAAAAAAATTCTGAAGTAATCCCTGCACATACCGGCAAATCTCCTAAAGTTTCAGCCTCCGTTCATTTTCTGACTTGGTAACTTCCTATAAGCCGAGGTGATCCCTAAGGTTGCTCATGGATAGTAAACCACTAAGGATATCTGCATTCCAGCTGCCAGGTTCAATGAAACTATAATACAAAAGCCCTCGTGCTAATAATATACTGGAAACTCAATTGTATATCAGTAAGTTCAGCCTTAGTCGAATTCTATTATGACCCCTTATTGACTTTTTCATTTTCAAAATACATACATCATAAATAATTGTTTACAACATTTAATAAAACTATCATTCATTACAATACATAATACACAATCAATTCAAGTTAATAAAGGACAAGAAAATGGATTGATTTATAAAAAAGGATCACTCATCTGATCACACCCAATCAGTTCCAAATAGAGAACAAAGACTTCAAAATAATCTTGAATTTATGAAAGTGTAGACTTTTTTAAAGTGTTGCTAAAGTTTGTCCCCCATTATATTTATTTTCAAATTTTGAAACTATAATAAACAATTTGAATACAATAAGCATCAGATAATTTAGCAATGTGGAAATTATATATCTTAAAGCTTTCAAATAGATTGTCCCTTCTAGTAGCAGAAAGGTACACCTTAACAAGGGTAAAATTTAGACTTTTAGATACATTAGTACTCTAAAAATAGCAACCCCACTCGTTCAAGTGCATCAGTATTATTTTTTATATATCAATGCAGATAAAGTTTCATATTTTTGTTTACCATTAAGAACGGCTATCTGAAATATATAAACTTTAAGGATGATTTTTAAATTAGGGGATAGATTCATCTAGATTGATAAATTTTGCTTAACTCCTATTCATAAATTGGTAATTCAATGTCTTCAAATGACTATAAAACAAAATGCAAAACATAATAAATTAATATAAACATATAATTTCTATAAAATTGTAGCAGTTTACTCTTGGATATGAGTCTTTGATAGAAATATATCCCTAATCTTTTTAACATCCAGGATTTTGGCACTGAATCAGCAATAAAAATTTATTAGTGTATTTTTACAGAAGATAAATAAAACAATAAGAGACACAAATAGTATTTTTCATTTATAAATGGTGTAATATTACAAACAACTTAATCTAATGATAATTCTAAATTACTTTTTCTTTTCCTCTTTTTCTTTTTCTTTTTTATCACCTTTTGCTTTCTCATCAGTTTTCTTGTCGTCTTTTTCTTTTTTATCCTTGCCTTCATCCTTCTTGCCTTCTTCTGCATCTCTATTTGTGATTTTGTTATTAATCAGATTATGTAATGCTATAATCGATCTTACAAGAGCAGCTAAATAGACTACTAAAGACTGATCGTTTGTTTTGACATATAAATTGTCAGTGAAGTTATCATTTGCAATGTCAGGTAAAAGATTAAATATATCCTGAAGCTGGTAGATTATTTGATGGTTGATTGGTAAAGAACCTTGCCCTACTTGAATTAAGTAATCCCTTATTTCACTCAACTGAGACTGTAACCCTCTTAACCCCAAAAGTTGATTAGTTATACGTTGAGACAAAGTTCCCACAGTTGTATCCTTAATGTCCCTCAATAAATGTTCAACACCGACTTCTTCCGCTTCTTCTGCTCCAATTTCACTGGGAACGTGTTCAAAAGTTCTCGTTGTTGGAGAACCATCATCATGTACCTCTTCTACGGCTTGATAAGCTTCAGTAGGGAGACCCAAATCTTTAGGTTTCGCATCAATTATAACAAGTACTGAATTAGGGCAATAACGTCTGATAAGCTCATTGATGGCCACATCGTTTTGATGAAGTTTGGGCCCAGTATGATACCAGCCAACAACTTTTTCTCGAGCATTCACCTTCTTGAACATTCCATACATATTTTCCAAATAATCATGATCTAAAAACCACACTGACTTATCTTTATCATCTTCATCAAATGGAACTGAAACAAAAGTAAATATAAAAATCATAAATTTGAACTGATTAAATGATGATGATTTGGTGGGTCTTGATTTTGTCTTAAATGTCATCCATAAAATAATAAATATTCTGATAAAAACTTATTCATTCTTCACCAAAAAATAAATAAGAGTTTTATTCATTAGAACAATTTTTTTTTTATGCTCAGAAGTTTCCATTATAGGCACTGAACTATTTATTATATTATCGATTAAACATTCCATTCATTTCATTTTAATCTAACTACATTATTTTTTCTCAAATACCATATTCACATTTAAAATTCGAGTGTCACATTAGTGAATCAGTACCATGTATCAAAATCTTAATATAATAAAGTATTTCAAAAATTATGTATAACCTATAAAATAAATGTATTTTTGAAATCTGACACTAGAAGCCCTCTCCAACTCTGTTTTGAAACATATAGATGGCCCCTTAAAACTAAATAGTAGCACAGAAGAAAAAAAACTATTTTTGAAATGTAATATTAATATAGAATGTTTAATCATTACCGAAAAAAATATTCATAAAGAGAAAGAATATTATTAACTGGTCTAGTTTCATGGTTATATAGTGATTTATAAATGTCAATCTATTTATGACAAATCATGTCCATAACACATACAATGGCATAATAATTATTGCAATAGAGCTAGAAAAGTTACTAAAATCAACTATGACTACATATTACATTTAAATTATGCTTAACATATCCACAAAATTTTGAAACAACCTATTATGATGAATAAAGGATTTTTACTCAATATATACACATAAAAAGATATAAAATAACAATTATTAAACTGTAGAAGTTTTTTGGAACAGAATGTAAATTGATGATAATAGAAATGATTAAAATGCAGACATGGGTTTCAAGATAAAAGTTAAGTAAGGATAATTCCTCCTTAAGAGAGGAGAGATCTCATGATCAATATAAAAAATGGTGCATATAGAAACTTTCATGTAAGATCCATGCATGATTTGCTCACAGTCACACTTATTATTTTCAGAGCTGCAAAAGTACTAGATTTGCTTGATCACAAAGTCAGTAACATTAATAACAACAGGATGAATTATACATCTATAGGGAGGTGAAAATTGCATTACATCAGCATTTGTTGTAAAATATAAAGATTAATCATTTTTATCTAGTCAGTCTTTTGAACTATTTCATTGTTTCAATTATGTTAAATTGTGTTAAATCATATTTTTATAACTAAACACTTAGTGACAGCTACCTGGTCAAAATTTGGCTCATATTTTAGAAAAAACTATATTTTTCTAATATCAAAAATGATACCAAAACATTATTTTATTAAAAGGTCACCACAGATTTTAATATCAAGTGTAAATTAAAGATATTAAGCTGCGAAATAACTTTAAAATGTTGATAATTATGGCTTTACAATTTGAGAAAATAAAAAAACACAAAATGTGATTTCTTAATTAATTTAAGCTTATCCAAAATTTAATTCACAATGTGATTAAAGTCTATATGAGCCAAGGAATACCATAAGGTTACTGCATATACATTATATAGTCCAGTGTCTACTAATCTTAATCCGAAAATTTTAGTATACAAGCATTACCGCACAATTCCTAGATACAACTTAAATAATAAAATAGACTAATATCTAACCAAGTTTAAGATCGAGGACATAAAATTCCTACCTGCAAAGCTGTTCGATACATCAAGCACTCCTTTAGCTCTCCAGCAACCTAGAAGTACACCAACTACACGCTTCTGATTACCAATTTTGCCCATCCGATTGAAGTGGTCCACAACACTTAGTAGTACTAAAGGATGAACTACTACTTTCGTAGTAACGACTTCTTGACTAGGCATGTTTACCTATTCCCTTGTATAGAATTTTATTCAGAGAAACTTTTTAATTACAGTAACGTAAGATGAGATTACAATTTTCTAACAGTTTTGTCAATCTATGCCACAATGAACAAGCTGTCTGAAGCTGTCAGCCGAATCAAACTAAAAATTTGACAGTCATGCAACTCTGTAGTCAATGATAAAATGTTTGTACTCTACGACTTCAAGTATTACAACTTTTACAGCATGTTTTGAAACATTTTTCTTTTATCCCTTAGTTACTCGTACGAAGAAAATAATTTTATTGCTCACATGGGGTTTTGAAAGACTCCGAGTCGTTAGGATTTATTGTATAATTTATGAGATAAATGAATAGATTAATTTGTTTTGGAAGGTACTTATTAGTTCTGTAAAAAAAAATAAACAACATGAATTATTATTTAAATAGACTGAAAAACTGTGTGAAATTTTGTTTGCAACATGTAGTAAAGCTCACGTATTGCTCTAAATTTATCTATTATTTAACAATCAGATTGAGTTTTTTTGTCGTGAAATCGAAGTACTTGTAACAAAAATAGAAAATGTTGATAATTTCTTTATTATGCTTAATATCTTTTCACTGATATTATTAGTAGATTTTTCGTTTGAAAATTCTGGATGTTAATTAATTTCGCTTACACTCTCGTGATCACTTTAGATAACCTCATCTATTTCAGATCAGATTTTAAGTCTACAACTTATTTTCCTTCATAAGAACTCTCTCTCAACCTTTTTTTTTTTTTTTTTGTTTCCCTTTTGCGACGAGGAGGAGGTTAAAAATATTTATCCTGCACACCCTCGCGCCCGTACGCATGGGTAGTGTGGGACTGAAACCCACTAAAAAATTCCTCCTGAAAGTGAAGTAATTGGGTCGGCTATGCTATTTAGTCGGTCGAGACGAGTCAGATGACAAGTCAGACGACTTTGATAGCTTCACCGAGTGCGGCCGGACGGCACATGCGTGCCGACGGCGCGTGACATGCGCTATGGACGACGCCTGGTGGAAGTCGTCTCGGCATAGAATGTCGCAGGAAACCGTCACGGGTCGGTTCCCTTCCCTCCTGCCCGCCGGAGGCGGTTAGCGGCGGCCGGGTGGAGTAAAGGAGCTTAGGTCGATGACCTGACTAACGGATAGACCTACTCTAAGTCGGTCATGCGTGTCGTTGACGTCATTAAGGCTTTCAACTGCCGCTGTAAGAGCGTCAGGTGGATCGGTAAGTACGTTTCGTGGCCTACGGATAAGGTGGGTGGGATGCGGCGGTTGATAGTCAACCGCCGCGCGTAAAACGCATTGGGATGTGATCCCGCGATGTCGAAGAATCGCTTCGATGCGTCCTTCATATATTTGGAAATAGTGGGGAGTTCTAAGTCCCTATGGAGAATTGAATTACGAACACACCAATGTGCATCCGTTGCGGCTCTACAGAATTTATTCTGTATTACCTGTAGTCTATGTAGTGCTTTTGGAGCGGCGTGAGCGAAGACGGGAGACGCGTATGTCATCACCGTCCTAATGCACATTTTGTATATGGTACGTTTATTACGTCTAGATAGTTTACTTTTTCTACCGAGCACGGCCCCTTGCTTTGTAGAAAAGTGCAGTATTTCTAACACGCTCGATATGATCTCGGAAGTGTAGATTTTTATCGAGCGTGACTCCTAAGTATTTGTAGTTCCGTTGCCACGGAATGATCGCATCCAACATTTTAAGATTGGGAGTGTTTTGTCGACAATGGTCGACTCTAATCTTACCATACTTGAATTGTATGGCTGCTGATTTGTCGGGGTTTACTTCTATCCTCCACTTCCGGAACCATTGACCTAGCTCGTCAATGGCCCTCTGGAGGGGGAGGAGGGTGAATCGGGTGCTCCTATTCCTATTTCCGTAAAAGAGCGCGGTATCGTCCGCGAATAACGCGAGTTGGACGCCAGATGACGACGGTCGCGGTACATCGTTGCGCATTGCATCATTCGCAAGCAATTCAGAATGGCAGTGTTTACACGTTTGTATAACTTCCTCTATGGTAGTAGGTAGTGACTGTATTATGATATCTATGACTTGGATTGACAGTTTGATTGATCTGTACAGCATAGATGACAGCATTAATTTTTAAGGTTAGGTTTAGTGGTGTTGTTTAGGCTCAGTATTAATTTACGTTTTATAAAGTGAATGTTTGTGATACGTTTAAATACTATAAGTTCAATTTATAGTTTATCGTATGATCTTTGTTATAAACTCACCTTCAGTAATGTCCCAAAAGACCCTTACGTTTGTAACAGGTAACATTAAAAAACTGGAGGAGGTCCGAGCTATTTTAGGTAATAATTTCCCATTTTCGCTAATTAACCACAACTTAGATCTTCCTGAATTACAAGGGGAAATAGAAGAGATTTCTGTAAAAAAATGCTTAGAAGCAGCACGACGATTAAAAACTCCAGTGATTATTGAAGATACTTCCTTGTGTTTTAACGCTCTTAAAGGGTTACCTGGTCCTTATATTAAATGGTTCCTGGATAAACTTGGCCCTGAGGGCTTACATAAATTATTGACTGGCTGGGATGACAAATCAGCAGAAGCTGTGTGTACTTTTGCATATTGTTCAGGTGATTATGAAGATGTAATCTTGTTTGAAGGAAAAACGCAAGGTACTATAGTTTATCCTAGAGGGCCTAGAGATTTTGGTTGGGACCCTGTGTTTCAACCTGAGGGATACGTTAAAACCTACGCTGAGTTATCCAAAGAAGAGAAGAATAAAATTTCACATAGATTTAAAGCTTTAGATAAACTGAGAAGACATTTCATTGAAAATGTTGAGCATTAATCCTATTTTAGTTGAAACATTACTAATGTAAGAAATTGTCAATTAATGTACAAAAGTTATTACCTTTTTTTTTTATTGTCTGTGAAGTTTTTTAAAGTGTTAGTTACTGTAATAAAAATATTATTCTATCAGATATATTTAGCAACAAATAATTATTATGTATATAATTTTGATTAAAGTTTATTGAGAAAATAATCTTGTTGCCCTTTTATGAGACATAAGTGTAACAATACCTCTAACTTAAAATTGGCCCTTGCCTGATGCTGAAGAGATACAGTATCTCTCTAAATATATATGCTTTACACAATAAAACCTAGAAATGTGTTATTGCGGTTAAATAAATTACAAAAGTTAGTGTAAAATCATTTTGTAATAAAATTTCATAAATTGGATAATGAATTGATGTAACTGAATGTATCTAAATTCTATCAAACGAGGTACATTTTCGTTTCCTTTTCATAGTTGAACAGTGATGTGATCATGTGAGTGTATATAATTTTACACCTAAGAAAATAAAATCCATGTGATATTAAACTTGTTTGTTAATGAAAACAGTACAATTATTATTCACTTTTAATATTTAAACTGTATTAGCAGGAGCATGTGCAAAAAAGATTTCGGACGTAGCATGCATGGCAAAAAAATCTCATTTTTACCACTGTTTCAGTTGGTGGTCCACCGATGGTGGCTACCTAATCTACTTGATTCTCACTTTACATCAAATTCTTCTGGACAATTAAAACAATAGAAAAGTTTTCACAAGCAAGTTGATTAACAAACTTCAAGTCTTTCCAATTTTTGTAGCGACTACAATATTTATTCAACGCATTGTCTATAATCTCAAAAAACATGCTTGTAATTGCAAAACAAGCACAGAGTATGTACTTTGTGCTCTCAATTCAATAATAAATGAAAATATAGTCCCAAGACCACAAAGCAGCATCTCTAACATACTCAATGTATGTTAGAGATGCTAAATGGGCAGATAAAGTAAATGGTTCAAATATAATGACGAAGAAGATATTACAATGCTGATTATAGATATTTTTGAACATTTAAAGAATCTAACTTCCGATAAATAACAAAATTTTTTTATTCATTATTATAAACATTTATTTATTTAATTAAATTTTATTATTGACAATAGTAAATATTTTAAAATATCCTAAGTTTGCGTACTATTAATCGCTATGCATCATGTATAGGGGTATATTTTTAATAATGTAATATTTATATGGTGTTATCTTGTGACATAGTGTAACAAAAGGGGGAGTGGGTCTGAAACAATGAAACTAAGAATGACAATTTTATGAACAGATCAGAACAGGATTTTTTTTACATTTCTATTAATTTTGAAAAGGATGTAATTCTCTATTCAGTAAATTCATACTAAATATATCTAGTAATTGCCTATTTATTTAATTAGTGATAAATTCTTTAAAATAAACAAAAAATGTAATTAGAATTGATTTTAATTATTATGAAAATGTGTGTTATGTATTGTCTTAAATAGAAATAAAACCACCTGACTAAATAGTAACTATGATTTTTATTTATGTTATTAATATTGTGTCAATGTACATTAAGACAGATAGAGCATTTGTGGTAAAGTGGTTAAAAGCGTTGCCTTTGAAACATATTTGAAATCTGACCCCAGACGAATTGACTAATGAATTTTTAACTTCTTACTCTTGAACCTTAGAAAGCACGTTAAGCCGTCAGTCCTGATTGTTATCGCTAAATTTATAGCAACAGCCACATGCAACCCCCAATCTTAAGCCTTCAATCTAAAACGAAAAGATTATGCTAGGGTATCACATAATAGTGAAATGATAAAAACATTACACAGCAACTCCATAACATTATATTAATAATAAACATTTTCATATTTTAATTATTTAGCTGTAAATAACCCCTTAGAAACATTATCGAACTTGAATATAGAAACCTACAAGAAATAATTTGATTTTCTTGTATTAGTTCTCAATAAAATTATATTACTACATTAGTGTGATATTATGTTACCTTTAGATGCTTATATCGCTTTAAACATACTTTGATCAGACATAATTGGTAGTAGTATATAAAATAAAAAAATAACTCAACATGATTCTTTACTTTATTTTTGAAATTTATTAAATGTTTGAGAAAAACAAAAAAAGTAATATTCTATCTCTAAATAAAAATAAATTCTATGAATATTGTAATAATATATATATAATAGTTTAATTTTTAATGAGACATATTTTTTTCCAGATCTCCAAGTGTTAAATGAAATTTGTTAAACTGGATTTTCTCATATGTTTTTCAGTCTTACAAAGCAGTATGTACATATAGTATGTTTTATAAATTATCAATAGATTCATATTTGTAACCCCATTTTCTCCAAAAATTTACTCATTAAAAACTGCTTTTATGTGAAGAATATTAAAATAGCTTAACACCTATTTGTTACCATGACAACTATTAAAAATGTATGTGTTTTTAAATGGTTTTTCACATGACAGTTCAATGTTAACAATCATGTACAGTTTAAGTGTATTCATGATGTAATCTAATAGCATTACTATACATTGCATTTTATTACATATAAAACACTAACAATAATAACTTTAAATTTTGCAGTAGCCTTACATACATTAGATGTATGTACCCCTGGAGATATATATGGTTCTAAGTGTGAACTGTTATAATTTTTATAATACCATTCTGCACCTTCAGAATGGCGAGTTTTTGTATTCCCCAAATTTTTATCATCAGTAAAACTTGTTTTGCCATTTCTGTTATTTACCAATGCAAAATTTTCTTCAAAATCATATTGTTCCACCTGAGGCATTTTCACTTTGGTTATTGTTGCGGGTCTTTTGCTTTGTTCCTTTCTAGGTTGTGAATCTTCTATGTTTGGGACAAACACAGCAGAGAGGGCTGTGGGTTGACTTTCGGCATGTTTTCGGATAGGTGGCTTAGTAGTTACCGATAGAGAAGGAGTATAAGCCATAGTGGTTGTTTCTAACCAACTCGGCAAAGACATATCACTGCTAGTATCTGTTGTTATTAATAAACCTTCCTTTTCGGTTACTTTTGTAATTGTTACATTTGTTTCCATTAAATTATATTTAGTTACTTGATTAGGTATAGCATTTTGTTCCTGTACATTTTTTGTCCGATTAAAAGTCATTTCAGCATTGCTATCATTCCCTGTAAAAGCTTGTAGTTCATGAATTTCAGTTTTTGTCTTTTTATGTGTCGTATTGCTATGAATAATTTTTATTGGGTCTTTCACTGCAGATACACTTATATTTTCATATACACCCCCTTCGTTAGAATAGTTCATAGAATTAAGTACACTATTTATATTGTGAGTAACATTTACAGATGGATTTGGTATTGGCATAAAACCACCGGCTGTTGTGGGTAGAATTGGTTCAAAGCCACCTGTCTCAAATTTCGGAGGATCTGGTTGATATTTTGTAGTAACATGTCGGCCTTTGCCATCAGACCAATCTACTTTTCTACCTACATTCCAAAGTCGCCCCATGTCAAGAGAAGGCAATGGCATACCAAAAAAATGTGAAACCACTACTGGGAGCAGTGTTAGATGCAGTATTCTTATGAGTTATATTTTTTTGCTTTCCGAAAGGTATAGATGTTTTTTCTGGTATGTAATGTGACTTATTCACAGTGTAATGTGTCAGGTTTATTTCATTATTTATACCATTCAATAATGTTTCGTTATAAGGATAATCAACATATTCATCATAAAAATATTCAGATTCCTCTGGTGATGGTCTGTTATGCACTTTAATATTATTTAATTGTGGTTGATATTCTTTTATTTTATCTGACGGCGATATTACTTGTGATGTTGCTAGATTGGGCAATAATGCTTCATTTTCATGCAGCATACAATTATGCAAATCATCATTCATTGTTAATGTGTTTTGACAGTCGGTTCTAGAGAAAGGCATAGCTTTGACATATGTGCCATCTGTACATTTTGGTCCAATAGAAGAAGACTCTTGTAACCAAGACTTCAACCAAATTATGCGACAATTGCATATCAAGGGATTTCCTGTAAAAAAAAAAATAATATTTTATGACATATTTATGGATATTTTATACCTAAAATCAAACAAGAATTTGATCAAAGCCCTCTAGAGAAAGCACCAGTACCTTAGACCCCATCCATAGATAAATATGTTAACTATTAGATGCAATTTTCATAATGTACTCAAAATCATTATATAACCCAACATTAAGACTATTGTATACTGTAATGAAGTATCCAATTGAAGATAGACATAGCCCAACATAGACAATCCAATCAAAGCAAAGCTCATTATTGTGCATAACAGATAGATGAATCAACCCTTCTGGGTACCACAGAATATTCCAGAGAGGAAGTCACTTTTGTCACTCACATCCCTCTATTAAACCATGTTTTAGGAAATACAATAAGCAGACACTACAAATAAACCAAGTTTTTTTTGTGAGTGTCTACCCGTTGTACTTATACATTTAAGTACATATTTACTTTTATCTGATCATGACAACATTTTATCCTGAGATTGTAAAATATCTTTTGTATTCACATTTCTATTTCCAAATGAAAACTCAAATGCAAGTAGCAATTAATAAAGATCTTAAAATTTTACTGATCCATTTTTAACTGACTTGAAAAAAAGGAAGAGGTTTTTTATTTGACTGCTGTACATATATATACATTAGATGATGATTCTGTTAAAAAAAGAAAATTAAATATGAATGTATTGTCAGCAGATTAAGATTATAATTTATGAAAAAAATGATCTAATGCGTTATATGAATAGAAGTTGAGAGAATTGAATAAGTTAAAGAGCTTGAAAGGAGAGTAAAAATGGGGAAATAAAGGGAAGTGGTAGTAAGTAACATACTATCTGTTACACCCCCCACCCCCACCCCCTCCATCGCCGCTCCGCTGAGCATAAATTTAAAAGCAATTCTTTTTATTCAAATGCCATTGTTTCGCTCCCGTGGACATAGATTAGAATAAATTCCCTCATCTTCTATATCGACCGATTTTCCTGTCAATTTTAATCGCGATTACGGTTCTATTTCGATGTCAATTCTGGTTCTACTATCGAGTCGAGTCCTCGACCCATTTTCGATTTCAATGCTGGTCTCGAGACAATCTCGGTTCTCCCTTGGCCATTAATAGTAGTAATAACTAATTATTATTTATACTGTAACGGACATCGAAACGTCAACGAAATGTGTAAATACAGTTTTTACTGGTATTTATACATCTTTTACATAAAAGTTAATCTTGTCATATAATATAATCTTATATCCTATTTAAGAACATAATCTACCTTTATACAATTTTTGATTAAAAACCGTCCAGCCGTCAGCGTATAACAAACATCTATACAAACATACTTTTACATTTTTTATATTAGGAATAGCCTAGAACCATCTATGAATAATTACGCGACAAATGACCATAGCCCAAATTAATTATAAATGTCTATAACTATTAACAAACGATACTAAAGCTCCAATTACAATCCGTTCAGCCGTCAGTGTCACCATAAACTCCATACAAACATACTTTTACATTTTATATATTATAAATGGTCTATAACAATCTACAAACGATTTCGCATCGAGTCGTCGCAGCCCCATACAATACGATCGCATTGAGTTATTATTACTATGTACTGAGTTATTATATTTCAATGTACGATCGGTAGTTTTTACGTCATTGAGCCTCAAAAAAAATAATTTCATGTTGAACAACACAAGTTTAAGTTATTTAAACTTTCCTTGGCTGGCACCAACTCAAAAAAAGCAATTAATCATGACTGCCTCGTAGTGGGGTCACACCCCACTCTGAATCAAAAGCTGGAGCTGCTCTTAGATGTATATACAATGTTCCCGATTATTCTAATTTTCGGATAAGAAAATAAGGTTAATTTTATCGACAAAAATAAAATAATTTTCTGTATGTTAGTTTTTTTAATGATTTTTTGAGTACTAAATTCTTAATTTTGGCTAGTTTGCACTCAAAGTTTTAATAAACAAATTTAAACAAAAAAAACGTGTGCGGTTCACACGCGATAGAAGCGAAACCTTCTGAGAATTAAACTGCAAGGGAATGAGGCGTGGAATGATTGTAGGATATGTTTATTTGAATATCAATAACGAGTTTAAAAGTTATTTTAGGTTTTATTATTTAGATTTGCTGTTTTCAATTTCGACAAATGAAAATACAAAGGCGCATACAAGCACACAAATATCTCTTTAGCTCGCATCGTATCTCATCTCATATTGTATCTCATTCTCTCGTCGGTATTCTGTTTCATCATATATTCTATCTCATTCTCTCGCCAGTATTCTGTTTCATCATATATTCTATCTCATTCTTTCGCAGGCTAAATTCTATAGATGTATATATTTGTCTCCTTTTACTGTCGCTTTTTCGTTTCATCGAGTTTCAAATTACAACGGCGCTAAGGAAATTTTCATTTAAAAAATCAATAAATTGAACTAACAATTTTTTGTCAGTTAGCTAAATGTGTGACCTTGAGGATGATCATAAGATAATAAGCATATTAATTTTTTTAAACAAAAATAAAACTAACGAAACGGTAACATTTAAAAAAATTCACGTTATTTTGACATTTTTATGTGTACCTATTTCGTAAACTAACGTTAAGGCTTTAATATTTTAATTTCTTTTACAACTAGAATAAACTACGGAATGAATTTTAGAACATTTCAAACCTCTAGCTCATTTTTATGGTCCTACGAAATAATAGTAAAATTGCCCACTGAGGTTTTTTGTATTTGTACTGTGCCATCATTTTTGTTTCGGTGAAGCGGCCGGAGCGAGGGGGGAGGAGACTTCGAATTTAACCGTTAGTTTGTGACTTTTTTTTCAAATAGACGTATTTCAAAAACCTTTGTTTTCTTTGTGACTATTGTCTGTGATTGAAATGGATCCGCGATCACATTACAGCAACTCGGAGATTGCTGATATCTACCTATTTTGTTTATGGTTTTTATAATGGCAATTCTCAAGCTGCAGTACGAGAATATCCTTTGAGATTTCCAAGAAAACGTACACCAGACTATCGTACATTTATCAACGTTCATCGTAGGATGTGTGAGTACGGACTCGGTACGTTGCCTGTTGAACAACCTCTACGAACTGTGACTGTTCAGATAGAAGAACGAGTTCCGGAAGAAATATTTCGAGATCCAACAACGACTACGACTCGCATCGCTCATAGTTGCGGTAAATCAAAATCAATTGTTTGGGAGATTTTAAAAAGAGTAGGCCTCCATCCAAATCATTTTCGACGAGTACAATATTTGCATGAAGGGAATGTATTACGACGAAGTGCTTTTGCGACATGGATATTAAGAAAATTGAGAACCAACCAAAGGTTTCTTAGAAATGTTTTATGGACCGATGAAGGGCAATTTAGCCGAACTGGAATTACAAATTTTCGTAATTTACATAAATGGGCGGAAGCGAACCCTCATAGTCTTCGTTTCAAGTACGATTTAGTATTAATGTGTGGGCGGGGCTTATTAATGATTATTTAATCGGGCCCATTATACTACTACAAATACTAAATGGGCCTAAATTTTTATCTTTTTTATAAAATGAATTTACAGAGACAATACACAATTTAGAAATGAGATACAGGTACCGTTTATGGCTGCAAATCGACGGATGCCCTGCCCGTATTACAGTAGGTGTGCAGAATCATCTAAATTCAAATTATCAATGAATTGGACGAGAAGTAGTCGCTAGGCCGCCAAGATTGCCTGATTTACCTCCAAGGATTTTTCTCTGTGGGGGACTTTGAAACATGAAGTATAACAACTATTGACATTAACACTCGCAACGAATTAATTGAAAGAATTTTAG
Organism: Eumeta japonica; assembly: GCA_005406025.1. Lineage (NCBI taxonomy): Eukaryota > Metazoa > Arthropoda > Insecta > Lepidoptera > Psychidae > Eumeta > Eumeta japonica. The sequence goes on from BGZK01001080.1 coordinate 85,026, forward strand.
CTACCACTAATGAAATCCGAGCTTCCCCGGAGATGATTCGTCGAACTACGTCATCTGTCGCATTACGAGTTACAATGTGCATACAAAATCAAGGTGGGCATTTTGAAAATATAAATTAATATTATGTAGATACATTTTAACAAAAAAAAAATACAGAAGTAATTGTCGAGAGAATTGTATTATTTCATCCCTATTTTTAAACTTTATTATATTTATTATCATGTTTAACTTGACAGAACGAGAAATTTAGTTATTCCGACCAAGCGAAATAAAAAAATCAGAACATTAATTTCGTATTTTTTTTTTATTATTACAAATAGGTGCAACTTTAAATTTTATCGTAATTTGTTATGAATAATATCTAGTTTTAAAATGAGGAAAAATAACATATCCTATATAACTTAGTTTGTGAAGTGTACAGAGTAATAAGATCAAATTAATCAAAAAATTTTGGGTATTTTATGACTTAGTATATTTTTATTTTTAATACTTAAAAGGAGGATACATCAAAATAATTGACGAAAAAAAATCAATCGCCGATCAACACTTTTTAATGGTTTATAAATTTTTAAGTGTTCACTCGGAATTATTGATAATTTATATTTCAAAAAACCAAAAACTTATAAAAAAGCCAATGAAAAAAATATTTTTTATTGTATTTTTGTCGATAAAATTAGCTCTGTTTTTTTCCTAAAGTTATAACGTACACGAATCGGAAACATTGTATGTGAACAAATACAAAGTAACGATGTGTCTACATTCTATTTTAAAATTCATGCAACAATTTTGCAGTAGACAGAAAAAAAAGGTCAAAATGCAGTAATCACAAAAAATAATTTTTTTTTGGTCTCCGTATAATGGCAATCACACGCTCTATCAATCATAGTGAAACTGAAAAATTATCATAATGCCCGCTATGCCCTGCATATCCAAGAAAACCTACAGTTCTTTGAATACCCTTGGACACTGCTGATTTCTGCAGTGTCGTTACATCTGCTATCCTTGTATCTAAGTATTTTGGGGCCTGGCCAGTTTTTTGGGGAGATCGGTCCATGTTTGAAAAAAAAAACGGTTGACAGAAAAAAATACATTTCACATAGATAGTTGAAATATTGCCATCACAGGAAAACCATACTCGGTGTTTTTTTTCTAGACCTAATTAGATAAAATGACCGCATAGTGTCTTTATTTCGGGAGACTTTGAACCCTTAAAACAACCCCCCACCGTACGCCACTTCTAGGTACGTTATGTTGTATATAAAATAAAGAGGGGTAATTGAATCAGCTATAGAAATTATACAGAGAGAGATGTTTCACCAAAGTAAGTTGATTTAATCTTCCAAATTGGATACGACATAACTACGGCGAAAATTTTTCACTTTTGAAATGTTGACGATATAAACGTTATGAAAAAATCAATAAATGACTTCGAGGCAATTCTAAAAATCTGGATAGAATTTCCTAACAAGTGAATATTATTTACCGACTTTAAGATAAGGAAGGGGGTTCTCAATACGCGCGTATTTTTTTGTGTGTATATTATGCGATATCTTCGCCATTGTGCACCTATTTCAAAACAGGACTTACTTACCATCGATATCTAAAATAGCAATATTATTCCTTAGTTTTTCAAATGATTCTTCTGACACAGCAGTCAGTTTATTGTTCCTTAGTGATAATACTTTTAATCGAGGCATATAGTCGAAAGGCTTATCTCCAATATAACAGATGTTGTTATTATCCAAATTAAGTTCAATTAACCATTCCATGAACTGGAATGAGGTTTTTAATAATTTTGTTAATCTATTGAAACTTATATCCAACACTTCTAAAGAAGATAGCTGGTTGAGACCACTATTGTCTAAATTTGTAAGTTGATTGTGACTTATATTCAGATATTGCACTAACGGCAAATTCTCAAATGCTCGTGGTGAAATAAATTGTAAGCGATTGCCTTGCAATTCTATTACTCTTAATTTTGGTAGATTTGAAAATACCCGATCAGGGATGTCAATTATGTGATTCCTTGCTAAAAATACGGATAAAAGGTTCGGTAAATTAATAATGGATTTAGTGTGAACAATTTCGATCTGATTGTTTTCTAAGTTAATAATTTCCAAATTTCTTATATTTTCGAAACTGCCAGGTCGGAGTTCTGTAATCTTGTTATGTGGCATTTTAATTTCTGATAATGTATGCACATTGTTTATAAAATGTCCATCAAAGATTTTTATGTGATTATAACTGGCATCCAGGACTTTTAACCGAGGCAACATATTGAGTGTGAGTGGTAATTCGTTCAGGTTATTTGAAGATATGTTCAAAATTTCAACATCCAAAGCCTTTTTCACCACATTGGGACTGATGGTTTTCAATTTATTTTTACTAAAATCGAGTGTTGATAATGCAGGATTTTCTTGGATAGCAACAAAATCAAAATTTTCTATAGTATTTCCATGTAAGTTAAGTTGCTTCAAAAATGACAGTTTGCTGAAACTTTTAGGGTGTATCGAAATAATTTGATTATCATCCAGATCTAGGATCTCAAGTTTTTGCAGATCGCCAAACGTCGTCTCGTCTATCTGTCTTAAACCATTGCGTTTCATTGATAGACGTCGAAGATTATGTAGCGTTTTCAAACTTCCTGGAACAATTTTTTGTATACCATTATTCGATATATCTATACTTCGAAGAGAAGGTAAATCTAAATCAGGAGATGGCGGCACTGGTAAATTTGTTATTTGGTTCCTCTGCAAATACAAATGTTCCAAGCGGCTTGGTAATCCGGGTATGAACTCTACTAATTTATTAGTACTAGCATCCAGTTCATAAAGATTATGAAGATTTCGAAATGTGGCTGGATGTACAGATACCATAGCATTTCCAGATATGTTTACATACTCTAGAAGAGGTGATCCTAAGAATGTTATTGGATCGATCATTGCCAATTTGTTATTACTTAAATTGATTCGTCTTAAAGCAGGTAGATTGTACAGTAGTTTTGGTTCTAGCCGCTGGAAGTAATTGTTTGACAAGTCTAATCCTTTCAGAGACGGAAGGTTCCAAAATGGTCCTTCATTCAAGTCACTCAAGGAATTATTACTTAAGTGTAATTCCCTTAAAGCAGGCATAGCCATGAAAGCGTCGGGCTCTATGTATTTAATATTGTTTTGGTTAAGATGAAGCCTTTCTAAGCTGGGATGGCCTCTTAAAGCGCCACTTGGGATGTCTTGGAGTAAATTATCACTCATGTCTAGGAATTTCAATCGAGGTAGAGCATCAAGTAGCGCTCGGAATTCCGATATGTGTATTATTTCATTTCCAATAAGACTGAGATCTTCCACGCCACTTCCGGATTGTTGTAGAAACGATTCGGGATGTATACGATTTATTTTATTGTAATTCAAATCGACTATTCGTAAATTTGGAACTCTATGAAATGCTCCGTGATGAATGATATTTATTTTATTATTAGAAAGATGTAAGCTCTGAAGCATGGGCTGGTCTACGAAAGCGCCCTCGTTTAATTTATCGATTTCGTTGTGATTCAAATTCAATATGGAAAGCTTTGGTAAATCTCTTGTGGCCCTGCCGACCATTGTGGCATCGAAGATTCTGTTGTTATGCAACGAAAGTTCTTTCAGTGATGGCAAAAGAGCTAAAGCTCTCATGTGAATCTGATCAATGCCGCAATGGAAAATCTCAAGTTTCCTCAACTTCGGAAGATTATAGAATGAATTTTCTTTTAAGATGTGTAAATTCGAACTCCCATGTATAAAAAGTCTTTCCAGGCTAGGTAAATTATCAAATGTATGCTCGTTTATAGTGTTCAAAGAAGCAGACTGAATATTTATGTATCTTAAATTTCGGAGATTAGATAACATCGGTATCCTTTTCAAATTATGCGATTGTATTGTTATAGCTTGAAGATTCTGCAGTTTCGTCAAGCTTTCTGAAGGTATACTCCTCAAATCATCTTCAACAAGAAATATTTCGACCAAATTCGTTTCCTGTGTTTCCAACCAAGCCACAGACAATCGCTCGAGTCCATTGTGTCTGAGCATTAATCGTAATATTTTCACATGTTGAAACGCTTTTCCGGGCAATGAAGGTATATAGTTATTCTCAATGATAAATTCGTCAATAGTTTTTTTCACATTCTCACCAACTTTTTTAGTACCTTTCAGGACTTGAAATAAATCGCTATGTGTACACCTGGAAATAAAAATAGATATATTAAATTTATAATTTATGTAACAGTCATATCATATGTAATACTTAGTCTAACTTTTATTTCTTTACAAGATTTCATGCAGTTAGATTATTAAAACAAAGTTCCTGAGAAAAGTGTACAAGAGTGATTTTAATGAAAATAACACGAAATAAGCTTATTACTTATAGCGTTTTTTTTAATGTGGTATGTTGTTTTTAATAGTCTTTATCATAATGGATACAAAACCTTTACATTTTAGGTTTAAATAAATTGCTCTATCGTATGAAGAGTGAGGATTACCCTAGTCTTTACAACCTAAAAAGCTCATTTTCTCCGAAAGCTTCCAAATCCACTTCCGACATATTGAAGGTTTCTTCTAACATCCGATGCCACTGTAGGCCCTTATTGAAGATCCACGGGCCAGTAACGCGTTGACAGCATCTCTACGTCGGTTGGCAGCTTTTAAATAAACCATACGAGCTTCGAAACTAGAATCTCATTTCAAGGAGAATTTTAGTGGGTTTCACTCCATACGACGAATGCGCGGAATCACCATTGTGACATTTTCATGCCCTTTCCTCCGTATAAAGGCAAAAAGCAAATACAATAAGGCGGTTGATAAAATAAGAACTCTATGATCGAATGAAATATACGAATAATTAAAAAAAGGTTTTTTAAGTTTTCGAAAATCTTTATAACGCCAAACATATTTACTAAACATAAAAGTAAAAAAGCCGCCACCTTTACAACATTTTACTAAGGCTATCGCAATACAATACTTTTATATAATCAAGTGTACCTCGTGCTGGACTATTGACCAAATGTAAGGTAGGAGGAGGTTGTTGCTAGGTATCAATACTGCTTTCCTCATCACGAAAAAATGACAACTCCCCATGTGATCGGTGAGACAAGACATCTTTTATGGCAATTTTAGTAAAACTCTGCGGTGGCTGGGTGGGTTTTCGACTTCTATGTACGCACTATATAGATTCCGTCGTTAAATTATTACCAATTAAAGCGGCATCAAGTTAAACAGCAAAAAAATAGTATTAATGAAAAAGCAAAAAAAAATACCAAATGTAATCAGAAGGAAACCGTATTTGCTGTTTTTGGTGTTTATTAAAAATAATTTTATTCTTTAAAATTTTTTTAAGAGTGCGCACAGTGATATGGTCAATGTTTAAATAAATGGTTGCTCAAAATGTTGAATGTTTTATGAACTTGAAAATAATTCGCCATTTTTCATTGATAGAGTATATATATAAAGAAATGTAAGATAAGTATTTAAAACATACCATATTTGAACATCATCATGTCGATTCGTACATATGCACGGCAAAATGGCTTCTGGAGTCGGGCAGACCGATTCCCCTGTCGCTCCTACTGCAGCCCACAACAACCAGAATATCCACCTGACCGCCATTGAGTCGACTCGAGTTCCAAAGCAATCATTGTAACATTAACTCGCGCGCCGCAGAAGTTTCCACCTGAAATGAAAGCAATTTTTCTACCATGTTTAATCGCCCCTATCACAACCAAATGTACATATTAAATTACTGAACGTACTTTCACATTTAATAATTTCTTGTGGTAATCACCTTATTTTTCAGTTTAATTTCTATTCATCACAAATGGTTGCTTTTGTCGCTTAGACCATCGCCGGTAGGACGTTGTATTTAAATATTTTACAAGTACCTAACTCGACGTGATCAAGGCCCTACGTTAATGAAAACAATGAAAATGGAAAACAATAGTGCTGGTTCGGTCCGTTGGTCGGACTGCACTTTCACTCGTCCGCCATTGTTCGGCCTCTAACTACATTTTGCGTGCAATACTGTTCCTTGCAGGCACATTGTCTAAACCGTTATGCAATACGAAATAAATTGCTAACGCGTCTGCACGGTGTTGGCTTCAAAATTACGGGTCGATCTTTCATGTGGCGAAAATGTTAATGGGACATTTTTGTTATAAACTAAATAAAAGCTTTTAACAACCTTATCATATTATCAATGTGAAATTATATTTGTTTAATTTATGGTCTAAATAACTACGAAGCGCACTTCAACAGCTAGACAGATTGTAATGGAATTCTGCATAGTGGTATGCAGATTATACATGTCTCGAAATAGAACGAAGGATATTTTGTGTATTTTTTTTCCATTTCAACAGGAATGTCCAAGAGAGGACCAAGATCAGCATCGGGAACGACATTAGAATGAGAATAGGATCGGGACCATCCCGGTACCCGACAAAGGGACAAAAATTTAAATCGAGACAAGTATCGGAAGCGAAACCAAGATCAACAGAAATATCAATTAATATAGAACATGAGAAATTCCGTGTCCACACGGTGATCATTAAAATTTATGTCCAATGAAACGGGTAGATAACGGCCAGTAGGTATTTTTAGTGTTTGACACTTTTTCGCATGATGTAATTTAAGAATCGTTGTTTTCGCGTAATCATATTGTACTTTAGTAACAAATTCATTTCCTGAAGATATTATTATAAAAATAATGTAAAGAATAAATTTCGATTTAATGATCATCTACCTAGGAAGTAATATTGCATATTTTAAAATGCAGCGATATGCGGAATCTGTTTGCAAGTATGATGCCCATTTGCATTCTATACGCAACGCTATAAAGGACATCTGTGTCATTTCTAAACATAAGGCCTAATGCCCTTGTTTATATTTATTTATACTTCATTCTCATTCACCGAGTAATATGCAGAATACTGCACAGTTCATCAGGAATCACTTAGCGTGATTCCTGATGAACTTAAAGTCAATGAAACAGCATTTATAACCGTTCACACTATAAGATTCGGCATTAAAGGTTAACGTTTGTGATTTTATTGAACACTTTAATTGAGAATCGTCAATGGCCGTGGGCTGCTTAAAAATCATCAATTGTTGTTTTGTGCATTGTTTAGCTTCGAGTTAAAGGAACTTCAATTTGTTTGCAACTTCCATTATAGAGGACACTGTATTAAAAGTGTGACTAATAATTTTCATGTACAAAACAATGTATTTACTGTTAAAATTAAATATTTCTAGCTTTTTTGCTACTACATACCAAATTTGTTAATAAAAATTGAACTAGTAATAAGAAAATAATAATGATGTTTCACTTTACAAAGCAGTCGTTTTACATTACTGTTCAACTTTTGTTATTCAATGCAGAAATTTCATAGAGCAGACAGACGCCTATCGCGTAACGAACATCAATGGGGGTTCTTTCATAGAAAATTTCAACCGTGTTCCAGTCCAGTATTCTCATAATCCAGACACAGACATACACACAGATAAAAAGCGGTTAAAAAAATCCTTTCATCTTTTTTAAGGGGACAATATAAACAATCTGAAAATCGGTTCACCTTGATGGCCATCCCTAAGACTTCCCGCTATTTTCGAGCTAGGGGTGTTCGAAAATATATTTTCTGTGTATACATAAGTGATTTTGTACTCGAAAAGATCGATAAGATACGAATATTTGTATTTTATATTGAACAATTTTTGTAACGACTCTCATTTTTGTTTCATTGTAGATTTCTTTAGTTAATAAAACACCAGTAATTTAGGGCAAAAGTGTATATTCTTTTAGAGAAGGAATGGCGTTTTTCATAGTGGAATAAGCTTAAGTCATTCTTTTTACGACTAGACGACTATTATTTATTAGTCGTACATGAGTATTCGACCTAATTCGTAAAAAATTCTAAACATACATATTTTTGTCCGCTTGGTCATATGCAAGCAAAAACTTTAAAGAGGTTATTATATACTGTATTTATGCGATTTGCTTATGCACGTTAAATATTTGTATTCGAAACTAAAAATTGTTTAGCTTGAGCTTGAGATGTTTTTTTGATTTATAACTATTGAAACCTCTTCCATAATCTACTTTTGTACTGGCTTTTTATAAAGTGTCAATTATAAAATAAAATTTGTTTTCCATGTCTTCCTTTTAACGGATTGAAACCCGAACAACCGTTAAGAGGACGTGGAACCCGAAATTAATTTTAAAAATGACTTTTTGTTAAATATCAGTTAAAAAGGAGAATATCAGTTAAAAAGGAATTGGTGGAGACTTAGTGTTCAATTCCAACAACAAAACAAATTTGACAGAATCCCTAAAACCGAGCTTATGACAATAAACTATCCTATAAGTATAATATTATTGAAATATTAATGAATATTGTTGAAAAATTTTCAAAGTCATTAAAATGTTTTTGAAAATTTTTCAACAAAGGTATCTCTAGACCGAAATAAACGGTTTCAATCCCATTGACGGCATTCTAAGTAGTTTTCAAGAAGCAAAAAACGAATAGAATTCTAAAAATCTACCCGACTATAAATTTAAAAGTTATTTACACAAACATGTTTTAATCATATTCCGAGAACGATATCTCTCGAACTAATCAACCGAATTTGATCCTGTTGAGAGATTCAATACAGGTTTTCAAAAACAAAAATATGACAGAATACCAAAATTGGTACGACTACAAACGTGGGTTATTAAAAGATTTTTTTTTGAAATTTTCGAAAACGATATTTCTCGAATGAATTACTCGATTTTGAGCCCATTGACAAATCAATGAAGTTCTTTAGAACAAAAATTATAATGTAATTACAAAATGAATACGACTACAAACGTGGAATTTATTGAAAAAAAATACGTTTTGACAATCTTTCAACAACGACATCTCTGGAACGAATCAACCGTTTTTAATTTATGGCTTTCAACACAGTTTTTTTTTTTATTATACTGATTAGAGTTTCGTATCTATCCGCATTATCATTCTAAAGTTACACAAAAAGAACATTTTTTCTAAAACTTCAGTTCAAGATTTCTCAAAATCTGCCAGGCAAATTCGAATGCTACAAACCGCATTCGATTGGTCAATCCGTTCAAAAGTTATAATAAGTCTATATGCATGCACAATTTAACGCACGCATGAGCACGCACACGCACACATACACACTAAAGGAATCATAGTAACAATAGTCAGAACAGCTTCTTAGGGCCTCAAGACCAAGAGGAATTAAGAAAAAATGTACACATCCTTTGATGAATGCTTTTCTTTTGGGAAAATTACTAAAAGCGATGTATTACAAAACAGTATAATGAACTAAAATTTAAATTTTGGTAATTTGTGTAGTGTCATTATTTTGCACTGATGCTTTCCGAACTGATTCATTGTTTGTTCAAAAATTTAACAATGATTGTTTCTGATTCCGACTGAGCTCTCGATTTTGATCCCTTTCTTGCTCTTTATTGCAATACCGATTCAGATGCCAATCTTAGCCCGCTTTAAACAGTGTTATTATTTTTTTGTCATATACTTATACAATTTTTCGAATTTTCCGCTATGAGAATATGAAAAAAAAATCTGAAAATTGGAAAGTAACTGTTTTCACCCCGGTCATATTTTCGCTCGATCTTGACGTTTTAGGGTTCTAGAAATGTATTTCGACCATTTACCGTATGATGTCTGTATTTCTATATGTCCGTATTTGCGTATCTATATGTCTATATGCGCGTCTGCGAGTGCGCGTGCCTGTGCGCGCGTGTGTGTGCGATTGTGTGCGCACGTGTGGTGTGTACATGTGTCAAACTCTAATATCTTTTGAACGGATTAACCGCTCGAAATATAGTTTACGACATCAAAAGCGTCCACTCAACTTCGACTTCCCTTACATTAACCCTTAAGTAATTTTGTCTGATAGTTTTTGATGAATCTCAAAATTAAAGTTTTCAGAAAAATGTTTTTTTTAAGAAGTCTTAGATTACTTTACCGATCGATACCAAAATTTAACCAGCTCTTTTCCCCAAATAGTTGCATCCACTACCGCAAACCGCATAAAAATCAGTTGATTTGTTCAAGAACTATCGTTGGAGAAAATTTCCTATATTTTGTAAATTGTTCCACCGCTAGATTCCAAAAGCTATCCATTTATTTTCATTAAAGAAACAAGATGGATTGTTGCTAAATTCATTAAAATTGTTTCATTTATTCAAAAGATATATTATTGAAAAATAATTTTCCAAAAAGTGATTTTTAAAATAATTTTTAAATTACTCTACCGACATTTTAAACTCTATTCAGCTTTTCTAATTAAAAGTAACGTCGATCATTGTAAACTGCATCAAAGTCGGTTGGTTCATTCGAGAGATATCGTTAACTCAGTATTTGAAAAAAAAGGATTTTTTCAAAATAACATGCGAAATTCTTTACGGATTGATGTTTGGCACTCGGTCATCTTATTCTCCTTATAAAACTGCGTTGGATGACGTAAAATAGATCAGAATTGTATTAAATGTTCGAAAGATATAATAGATGCACATAAAAAATAACATTTTTAACTTCTCTCTATGGAAATTGGAAAATTTTCATAAATTGGAAAGATACTGTTTTCAAATCGACTTTCGAAAATTGACTTTTCGTCAAATCTTGAAGCTTAGGCTCCTAGAAATCTATTTTGATCATTTTACGAATAATATCTGTATGTCTGTATTTATGTTTGTGTGTGTATGTGTGTCTGTGTGTATTTTGAAAAAAAAAATCAAAAAATGTTTATTTAGAATATTTTTGAAACTACTATACCGATAAATTCCAAAATCTAACTACCTCTTCTTCTTAAATAACAACATCAATTGTTTCAAGCTGCATCAAAATAGATGGCTTCATTTAAGAGGTATCGTTATGGAATATTCGAAAAAAAGAGATTTTGCAAAATAACATGTGAAATTCTCGATGGATTGATGTTTGGTACTCGGTCATCTTTTTCTGTTTAAAAAACTGCTTTGGATACCATAAAGCAGATCAAAATCAAACAATGTCTTCCAAAGACATTGTAGTTGAAGAATTGAAAAAAAAGCGGTTTCTTAATACATGTAGAGTTTTGAATTGTAAGAGGTTAATACGTATTAGAACTACATATTTGAGCTTGGAGAACTTGCAAAAACAATAAAATTGATCTTTTGAACATGACAAATTCAATAATTTCTCTTCCTTTATTTTTAACACTGAACTCGAAAGTAATAAGAAGTTTCAGTGGTGGCCTGAAGGGTCAACCGTATTTCAAATTTTGAGCTCAAAATCTCATAGGCAAGATTTATAATTCAAGGACCTCAAAAAACACATCGAGAAATATCATAGCGGAAACTTTCAGGGATGGCTTGCAGTTTCAATCATTTTCCAGATTTTTTTCTACAAAAATATACTACGCCGGTTTCAAAGATAATCTACCTTTATCTAAAAACTACCAACTGTTTAGCCGTGTGGAAAATTATGCCGAACAAAGAAAAAAACAGGAATCCAATTTTATTGTATACATATGTATATTATTTTTATTTCCATCGCCACATCGAAATAAATCCGTCTACGTCGGTATAAAAAAAGGATACTTCAGAAACTAGCGCCTCTCTTACCTACGTCCACCGTGATGCACACGAGAGACTGCCATTACAGTACAGTTATGTAGTTATCTCGTAACTGTCTCAAACCACGATTGTGAATGAAATTGTAACTTGCGGTGCAAACACACTAAGCGCTGTACTGTAATATCAAACCCACTTTCTATATTACCGACAACATTATAATATTGAATCGTTTGAAGAACAAATTAAAATTATAGAGTAAACGAAAAGTTTTCTTACTGCATTCACCGTTGCGTACAAAACGTACATAATCAAATGAATATATTTAAAAGTTTACAGCCATTGTATTTTTACTATCGTTGGTTTGTGGATGAACAATAAATTTACAGCTTTGATATATTGTTATACTAATAGGTTCCTCGCATAATGTTTCTGAAGACTCAATCGATGCTAATCTCACATCTATAAGTGAATATAAATAAGTACTGCACGATACAAGCGACGTGAAATGAAGATATTCATAAAACATATATAGCTTGTTGACTTGTTTTTATACTGAAGTTAATACTATTATGTATTCTGTGCATAAAACGAGAATTAAAAACAGCAACCATCCAAATTTCCACACCACAAAACGGTACTAATCTGTTGTGTAATTACCAGAATTGTTTTTTTTTCATTCGATTCTGATTCCTTATTAACTTCAAAGTGGCGGTTTTTTTCCTTTATTATCCATTGCTTGTTTTATTTTTGAAACATAAGTCGTGAAAATCTTGATTAGGTACTTATTATGATTCAAAAGATAAAGCACTTTAAAGATAGGGATAGACAAACTTCATCGATTTAATAATTAAGTCCCTTTCGCACCCTTAGGGAAGGATACATGTGGCGCGACTTCATTGTGTGTATGATTCGGTAAATTTTCAAATGCATTAGCTGCATAGCAAATGTTATGCAGCTAATGCTAGTCACTAAAAAGTATAGAATGGGATGCAAAAAGTAAAGAAAATATGACAGTTCCCGTTTTAACGGTGAAGAGAAAAAGCATTTGATTTTTGTACAATATCCTTATATCAGGATGTTGGTAACTCCATAGTGAAAAAAAAATCCTTATCTTAAAAAAACCATTTGCATTCAATGAATATATTTTTTTTATCTAGTATTGTACTATAATATTAACTCGGAAATTTTTTTTAAATATTTTGTATGTAAAACGTTAGAACACAATCTCTTTGATTGTGCTGTTTATATCTGGCTAGTTTTAATACCATTAAATATATGATGTTTTAAACAACGAAAAATAAAAAGTATAAAGGGTGTCCTTCCATTTTTCTATTGTTTTTCTGTCCACCAAAATGTGAATCTTATGCAGAAATTCAATACATTTTGAAGTGTGTTTTTACAAAAAAAAAGAGAAAAAGTGTGACACAAGTTGCGAAAAAAAATTGTGATGTTTATGGACCTAATGCAGTGTCAGCAAGAGTATCAAAAGCCGGTTCAAGCGTTTTCAATCCAGTAATTTTAATGTCAAAGATGAACCTCGTTCCGGTCGACCTGCTACGGATAAATGTCGATGCTATTACGGAAAAAGTAGAACAAAATCGGCATATAGTTCTTACGACGTAGCTGATGATTGACCACAAAACAGTTTTGATCCATTTTAAAAGAATATACACAAAAGCTCGGTATTGTGTCCCACACGAGCTCACTGGAAGAAATCTATTGAATCGTATACTCATTTGCGATTCCCAATTGAAACGTAATGAAACCTAACCGTTTTTGAAAGGATTGATCACTGTTGACGAAAAATGGATTATCTACGACTGCATTATATACGAAAAAAGAAAATGGTCAAAGAGCAAGTAAGCTCCACAGATTACAACGAAACGCGGATTTACTTGCAATAAGTTGATGGTATGTGTATGGTGGGATTGAAAGGGCATTTTCATTGTGAACCTATATTACCGGATAAAACCATCAATTCGAATCTCTATTGCCAGCAGCTGATGAGATTCGAGCAAAAAGAAGAGAAAAATTTGAATTGATCAACAGAAAGGGTTTTTCACCACGATAACGCCATACCATACACGTCTTCAACCACTCAGCAAATATAGAGAATTTGGTTAGGAAGTGCTAATATATTCTAATTTTTATCTAGTTCGGTCTCTTTAAAATTCTTTAGGTAGTGAGGTTAACATCAAGAAAGGACTGTCAAAACTTGTACCACTTATCCCGGTATTGGTCCCAGTTTTTTCATCAGAAGTCTCAAAATTTCTACAGGATTGGGGTTATGTCACTACCTACAAAATGACAACAAGTTGTTGAACAAAGAGCATGTATATGTTGTAATTAAATGTAAATAAAATATGCTGAAAATTATTTTGAATTTGTATATAAAATACGAAAAAACTTTATCCCCGACCCAATAACGTTCTTTATTTTTTTCTAACACTAAAAAAATAACATTAATGTTAGTCAAGTGTAACTTATTTTTACTTTGTAGTGTTCCTTTCTCATAGACGCCTTTTTTGGAATCAGTATTTAAAAATCAAATAAAAATCTATAGATCTTGGAAATTATTCTAATTGGAATTTTTCCGATTCCCAAAAATTGCAATTTTATTATTTAATAAAATTGCATTTTTTTGGAGAATTTGTTTGTACAAAAGAATCAATTAATTAAAATATTATCTAATACGTTTATTCCAAAAAGTTGTTAACCGTAAATCATAAACTGAATGTGCCATAAGAGATAGCTTAATAACAAAATAATAACGGAAAAACCTTATCATCACAGCTCAGTTTATAAGTCAAAAAATATACTGGTTATGATTTTCGAACAATTTTTGAAACTTCAATATACTTCAATCGACATAAAGTTCACGGGTATCTCCTGCGGACAGAAACAGGTATAGTCATACTGAGAAAAATAATGCACTGCCATCTTCTTTTTCGCTCGTCTGACACTCCCTCTCTGTCCGCCGCACGTGCTCACCCGTGCATATTTAGTATGCCATTGACACCATTTTTATTTCTTAAGTATTGCATGTAATTATGTGTTTAATAGCTTTGTACAAAAAAAATTAAGTTGAAATACACCAAAATTGTAGCAAAAAATTGTAGATTAATTGGTTAAACACAATGTGCAGGACGGAGCTCCATACATTCGTAAAACGGGTCTTTAACTAAAAAAATCTGAGAAAAAATTGTCATTTACATTCTCGTAATATATACGTTTTATTAAATATTTTAGATGATTCGCTTTAATGTGTGAAATAAATATTTGCAAAGTTATTACAATGAATATAAGGACTCATCCGCGAGTTTGTGAGAAACTGCATTCAGTTAGCATAACATCAAGGTAGTTACTTCACAAAATCTGTAAATGCTCTGGAGTAATGGTATGGTAGTTGTGTTACATTTCAACATATAATGAGTTAGTGGTTTATAAAAAAAAATGTGTGTGTGTGTGTATGCTATATACGCGCGAGAGAAGTTATACTTCTTTAGCGTAATTAAAAAATCTTTTTAACGGTATGCAAATAATCAACTGCAATAAAAGAATAAAACGAATGGAGTGGGATACGGTCAATAAAGTGTAATTTGAATTTGAAAACTTAAACAAATTGATATCTATTTATAGTCTTAAACAGAGTGTAACCTTTCACCTTTTTATTCGAAATTATAACAACTATACAAATTTAAATTGTAATATGAAATTATAATAACCAAATGTCATAATATATTAATTTTTTTTCTAAATTATGTCGACATCTTACGATAGTAACTAAATTGGCACATCAGTTATTAGTGGTCTGAAGTTGCTCACTAAACCGTTTGCGAGCAACTTCACACCGTAGTTTTCGTGTCACCCCGGAAAAAATTCACTATCATAATGTTTTCATAACGCGCTGAAAGAAGTATAGCTTCAAAAAGTAAATTATTTTAAAGGTTTGGTATTGCAGTCATTAAGATACGTTTTATAGAAGCAACATTTAAAACATTTAAGATGGCTCCGCTTTGATTCACACAATCGGTATTAATACAACTGGCACTGTTAAAAAGCCACTTTTGGCTACATATAATTGGCTAGATTTTTGTAGAACTTGATAAACTCAATTGTTGTCACACATTATAAGTCAAATTAATGCCATAGTAGGAAAAACATAAATAATAGAAATTATTTTAGTACCAATATTAAAATGTTAATCTGTAGGACCTAAATTGTTTCAATCGACTTCGAAAATATCTGTATTCGAATTCTATATTCGACAGAATATTTTTTTATGTAAGTTCATCGATTTTCGGAATTTTTTCATGCGATTACTATAATTAAAACTGTTGAAAATATATATCGAGGTAGTCTCATATACTTTTCTACGGCGTAAAATATGCCGTTGTTCAGAAAGTTCAGAAAACCAGTAAAATGCATGTTTATTACATATATTAACATCGATAAGGGTTTTTTTTCGCATTTGGTGTTATTTAAAAAAAAAAACCTTTGTATTGAACTTAGTTGAATAGTTTCTTAGATATATAATAATTTACATTAACCATTCCCTTACGTCATTCCAATTTCTGGCAAGTCCGGGCTAAGTGAACCTACAGTCTTGGCCGCCCTATAGGCTGTGTGGTAGTGTGGTACCAGCCGCCCCCGTCCTGGCCCCATCGAGTATCGTTTCGTGTTTCGTGCATCAGAATATTTGCCACAATTAGCCGCCTCTAATATCCGCCCGCCTTAGGCCCGGGCCTAGTCGACCTTATGGGAAATCCGTCTCTTGTTGGAAGAAACCTCGAAAACTTGAACTGACATACATATCGACGGTCTGACAATACTGTAAATTCCACAATAGTTGAAGTTCAACTAAAAATTTAAATACATTAAAATTATTACCAGCGTCACCGGAAAATTAGAGATTAGAACTAGTTTTCCACTTTCTTCGTATTTATAATAGTGACGACCCTTAGATATATATAATATCCCAAATATATATAAATAAAAATGAAAAGCCGTTCATCGGTGAGCACATCACTTGAGAGCAGCTGGACCGATGTATCGGAGTTAGTAAGTGTAAATAAAATTGGAAAATTTCCCAGAAAATTTTAAAATTAGGCCAAACTGAAAGTCCTTTTCTTTTAAGGAATTTTTATATGAATTCACAGCTGCAAGCTACGATTCTAACGATGATTAAACATAATTGTATTTTTGTTCGTAATCAACAGCGAGACCAGGCTTACAATTTAAATGATAATATAAAATCATAACATCTGTAACTCCCGTCCTGTTTGAGCTCGTTTTAGGTGTTATTAGCCGTTAAAATTTAAACACAATGAATAAGATATAGTATCAAACAAAAAGGCCCTTTTTAATTCTGCATATTGTGACAGGCAACTCTACACTGCACGTGGCCTGATATGCACTTGGTTGGTTTTTTTTTTATTTTTGGCTATACCATTTAACTAATGTCCATGTGAGGTTTAGCAGACAAGAATAAAATTAAGCCTGTCATTTTTTCTGCAACTAAAGAATTAAAAAGAATCAGGAATGTCGTCACAAGTTAAGTTATCCATTATAATGCACTTGATGATCTTTATATATTTCTGAGAATGATATAGGATGAAGTATCACAACTTTTAAAATTAAAGCAGTTAAATAATAAGGGAATCAAAGAAAATTAAAAATTGAAATGAAACGGTTGTCGACCTAAAGCCCTACATTCTCATATCATAATTATAGCAGTTAGCTAAAACTGTGGTCGTCTAAAATGTGCAATGATCATATTCGTGTCATGTCAAGCAACACGGCACGTCATGCGCCGGCGCACATAGGTACTTATGATGATTATCTTTAAACCATGTGTAGCTTCAGAGAACTTAAAAAATATTTTTCCATTTTATTCACCCGTATTAGTGACCTATTTATTTTATCGATTATTATTTTTAGAAATCCAATTTACTAAAATTTTAATCATAGAAGATTATGTGGTATTGTCTTTTCTTAACGATAATTCATAGACCTAGCTTTCGAAAAACGAATAATGAATGCAACAAAATATACACATTGTATTTATTTACTAACGTGATGAGACATTCTTTCTTTAATCAGAATAATTGGATCTTATTGTAACATTCCTACACAGAGCTTAAAGATAGACTAGAATAGAATTTATTAAAACGCTGGTTTGAGCTATTATCATATGTAAGTATTTAAAAAAAAATTGTTAAGTCTAATGACTTGAAATACTTAAATATGCTCAATAAGAAATGACGGAAAACAAATATTTTAATTCAAGAAATAAAATATCTGAACTCTTTAATTAAGTTAATAATATCTGAAAAGGAATAGTAATTTAGTAGCTTATCCATCAACTGACTTTCTGAAGCCTAATCTAATTTCTCTTTACCGTTTATAGCTTATACGGGATTTAACATTGTCTTTAGTATCATTAAAATGCAGGCGATATATAAACTCAACTATTCCAAAACTGCTATTCATTTATTTTTGTAGATTGATCCTTTATATGTAAACATATTTAATTTAATTGTGTTTTAATGTATTTTATTTAAAACTATTAACATAAGGGATATTACTCATTAATAGGTTTCATAATATACGTTAGACCTATTATGGCTAATTCGAAAAACTCTCGGTAAATATGAATAGAATTATATTGACTCCCTACTCATATTATTACAATGTAAAATTAAAAATCAATACAAATTGCTAATAATCGAAAACATTGAAAACGGAAGACTTAGTGATCATTTTGTCCAACTCTCTGAACTTTCGTCACACACTCTATGTTCGTACACAGAGGGTCTACACCACCTTGCAACATGCCCCGAAACAAAACATTAATTATCTATAGTTACGAGCCTTTGATAGAAGTTATTTCATTAAGCTGTCTTAGTCTCAAACCCTATGTACATACATATACATAGTTATTAGGTAAATTGTGTCCCAGACACTTTCCATGTCAAAAATTCTCATTTAAAATATAGGTTAGAGCCAAGATTATTGACAAATATTATTTATTGAAATCTTCAAATGGAAACGAGTTAGGAAAATATAGTGAATTATTGTCCACCATAATACTGGGGAAAATGACGTTTTTTGAAGTTCTTTCCTATTTCAATTAAAATAGGTATGTATTCTCTGTCTTTGTCATTCAAATATAAAATACCTACGAGACATGTCGGTGATTAATACAGTAGCACATGAATTATATATACACACTAAAATAAGTAGAAATATATTCTTTGACAAATACTGTCTGTGACAATAGGATTCTCTACTTTTCTAAAGGTCTTTATGTGATAAAGAGTTATGATGAAAAATTTATGGCCAATTCTTTCGCGGACTGGTTGAAATTGCATTAAGTGTCTGATTGATAGAAAAATTTAAAATAAATTGGATAAAAAATTATAAGGCACATAACTCCAAAGGAAGTTAACTATATTACTTGCTATTAATGAATAATATTTAATAGAATATTTTCGTAATGTGAAATTATATCATCATATATTTTTAAACTGTTATTTCTAGTCAAATTAGGACCTAGAATACTCTTTTGTTATGTAAATATGTCTTGCTTATTAATTTAGCAAAATTATAAAAGCATAGATGATTAAAGTGGCAATGAGACTTCCCGATCGAGGGTGGGTAGGGACAGTCCTGGATTTGTCAATAGGCCGTATAGACCGCGGCCTAGGGGCGGCAGCGTCCTAGGGGCGGCAGATTTCAGAAAATTATTATTTTAGAAAGGTACATAGGGCGGCGGAAATAAAGTGAGCTACACTCATACAAAATATAAATCCGCCACTGGGTAGGGAAATGTTCTTCATGCGACCGTTCTCAATGTAATTAGCTTAAAACTATCTACAAATCCATAATATCACCATACCACCATAAACACCAATGATGTCTTTTGTATTAAGAAAAAAAAAATGATTTTAATACATATATTAAAACACTAAATTATTTCATTAAAATATATACAGAAAACATAGAGCCCAAATTCAAAAATAATTTTTAAAAAATACGATACTTTAATACGCCAACCGCAATTTTAAAAGGTACATTTACTTAAGCCCAACAACGATTTAACCCGGTGTAAAAAAAAAAAAATTATCACCTTCCAACTCCGAAACGTAGACGACGATCGGTGTCCTGCTTTTGTTAAATAATTCGTATTGCTCAATGCACTATATTAAAGGGTGCGTGTACAGCCCGCGAATGCGCGCGTCCGCCCGCGCACTGGGACGTGGAGTTCGCGAGTAAACACCACCTCCGACTTTCGGTTCGCGGCTCGTTGCGCACCAGGTAACTTCTCTTTCACCATTGTTGGCTCGTGCCATACATCACAAAGAACTTTTATGTTGTAGATGGGTTAGTTCTATCGTCTCAATAATGTTACTAGAACGAAAACTTATTTTCTAATATTGTATTATAAATCCTATTTTTGATGATCAACAGAACTTATAATACTACGGGCGTTCGCGTACTAACAGCAAACGGAAGACGTTAAGTTATTCCATAAAAAACGAAATTTCACTGAAACTTTTATAGCAGCTTTTAAAAGCTTAAGCGTGAGGTTGACAATCTCAATCCTTAAGAAATTCAAATAATTCGTTTGTGTTCGCATTTCACAAAACCTGGTAACCGATAAAATGATTAGAGAACAACAGACAAGTACGAGTTTAACTTGTGTAGAGAGGATGCCGTACTGCAAATTATATACTTAAACAATACGGTTTGCTTTTCAATTCCGACCCAAAAGTTGTTGTAGGCTAGAATTCTCATCCGACTCTTTCGTACAAATAATTTACGCGTTGACTACTAAAGGCATATCTAGGTATCGGATGGAGGGAGGGGTCAAAGAAAAATAAAAAACAACAAAAAGGTGCATGAAATGACATAGTCATTTTTTTTCACAAATATTTTTAATTTCCTGGTCGTATTTGGAGATAGGATTTACTTTTAGGTTTACGTGTAAACACGAGTGAGGTCCTATGTCTTACACTTTTGGAATCGTTTAAAAGTGCATTTGTATTTCTTATAACAAGCTCTTACATTAGATGTGCCACATTTGACATTTTTTTTTAATGATTTAGCTTGGCTAAAATAAACTCTCAAAATCAAAATCCGCTTATTTACGCCTAAACCCCTGATTGGGTCATTTCCCTCTGTATATTAAAAAATCCTACCTTTTTTTCGTCCAGTACTTTCGGAGACCTTGGCATAAGAACAGATAAACAGATACACAAATAGGAAAGTGCTCTTATAAAGATTCCTTTTTTCATTGGATGTATGGAATCCTGAAAATAACATATTTTCAGACATATACAATTTAATAATTGTTGTAAATGTTCGAAGGGTATTTATCATTTTCATTGCCATACAATTTTACTACATATTATTCAAAAATGTCACTTAATATTTAAGTTATAGGTCTGTTTTTTTTGGGTTCGCTTAACGTATCTAATATAAAGATTATGCTAATAATTTATTTTTAATTTAAAATTTTTAAAATTTCAATCATTGGTAATTACAAACATTCGTTTGGACGAGATATACATTTAAGCAAAAAGGCAGATGTTCTCTGTCATCATATTTAATGATGTTATTGCATTTTAGTTCGTAAAGCCCAATTTTCCCGGACATCCAACAGAAAAGATACTTCGCTGCTCTTTGACCAAATTGCAAAATAAAGAATGTTCATATTATCAGATGTTGTGATGAGGCAACGAGGGAGGGTGTATGGACGGTGAAATTTACGCGGACCTCCACGGCTATGTCCTAATCAGATTGATGACAATACACGGAAAAGTTTCATAATTATACAGAAATTAATGTAATTTTTCACTGTTGTCTATGGTTTTCGCAAGAAATGTGTTTTGCACAAAAGCGAGGACAAAACTGACATAAGACTTTGAACTGACAAATCCAGCCTGATTTTATCTACAAAAACTGTAACTTCATTCACAATTTCATGCAAGCATACCTATTCAACTTTTTTAAGTGTTTTTTCTTTTGTACCACTATTTACTTTTATTACTCAATATTTACGTAGACCCCAAAATGTCTATCGGGTAGATTAGTTGTATATAGGATAGTTGTATTTCCGAAGCTTGCTCACAGCGCGCTAATCTTGAAAAATTGGCCAAAAACAAATCGGACTCGCGCAACGCAAGCCGATTCATATTTGTCTGATTTACATTGATCGTTTATTTCAAAATTTACATTAAGCACACAGTAGAGACACTTGCAAGTCTGAAGCTTGTGTTTATTTCAATTCTCATTAGGGTGAAAACAATTAAACAAACAACACAACAAAAAAGCATTAAAAAAAATTACCTTTCTTGTATGTGGATACTGTAATGAAACAGATAGGGCCTACATGTATATCTACTGTTTGATTATACGTCTGTGTTTTAGTAAGCATAATTGTCTAGTCAATAAAAGTGACTACAATGATAATTATGACAACCATATTATGCCGCAGTCAATATTATCATTAATAGAAATATTAACCAAAAAGCGAGCCAACAATATCACATTTAAATATCTGTCATAATTATTTGTTTGATGTATTGGTTCGGGGTCAGCCATTAAATACGTGAGGCTGTTTTGGCGATTTTTAGAATCCCCTGTCTTTTATTTTCGTTTCTTGTGGAAAAAAATACGTGATATTTAGCGAGACCCCTCTCCGTCACATAAGATTGGGTGAGATTTAGCTCTCGCCCCAAGCGCCTCACGTAATTAATGGACGCCCCTTCCTTGGATTTGCAATAATTTATAGTGGTCAACTGAAAATTAATTTATTTTTGGTAACTCAAACAAGTATATGGTTGAAACGTTGAGAGATTTACCATATGGTTTTAACACTAGATTTCTCGTACGTTTTCTTGCAATCTACATAAGTAATGAATTATTTATTGTATTTTTTTTCTATATTTTAAGCTCAGTATTTTCAGGGATAATTTTTCATTCCGACGTAGGGAATCTTAAAAACGGTTCCTTTTAGGTAATTAAATTACATAAGAGCGTTTAATTTTTCAACTCGTACACAAATACTCTACAACAGATATTTTCCAAATGAACAAGCAGAGACCATTTTTTCCATTAGGTACGAATCTTATATATTTTCCTTCGCTTAAATCCATACATCGTTTCGTGCAAGCTTGTTGATTTTGGTAGCTCATAATTTGGCCCTTCTTTGGTATGGCCACCAACTTGATCTAATTATAACTTTTTATCAATCACACCACCAATTACACACTTTAGTTCTATAAAATTCTATATTAATTTATTTTAGTTTATAAATTCCAAACGTAAAAACCATTTAAGCGTATCCTTGTCAACTTTAATCTTATTTTCTTTCAAACCACATCGTCTTCGCGCATCGCATTCCTACATCTCTATTTATTCAAAGATTGATTGCCAATTAAAATTCTAAAAATATAGTCTCATCATTTTTCTATCAATCCTGTTAATTTGCCTTACAGTAAATAAACTATCGTGTTGCGCTTATCTATATACTAGCTTTCCGCCTCGGCTACACCCGCGTAAACATAAAAGTGTTCCCTCATATTTTAAATGGAAAGATCTTGCTGTCACTCCTTATCTCGTTCCTGCTTTCAATTTTGGTTCCGGTACTGTTCTCGATTTCGATCCTGGTCACGCCGACTGTCAGATCGGGATCATTATGAACTTAATTTCGGTCCGCCATTCGGTTTCGACCCCGGCCTCGTTCTCGATTTGATTCCCAGTCCTGGATCTAGATTCTGCTCCCCGTCCCGCTTTCAATTATACACACTAATTCTACAACCTCTCTACTAATTTGTAAAAAATGTGTCTCATAATTTATAAACAATATTCATACAAAATTTTATTTACATAGTCACACATAATTTTATATACATATTGTTTAGGAGGTCTCGTGATGTGTGAGTGAGTGGTCTTTCGCTTACATGTGTGTATATAAAACTAGCTATGCCCACAGTTCCGCTCGCGTGGAACCGTGAATTATTTTATATAGATTTTTTTATAAATAAAATAAAATTTTACTAAGATATGTTAATTATGAGATTAATAGTAATCAGGCAAATATTTTTAATTAAGACATGCTTTTAAATTTTTTTGTGTTCTAACTTGAAAAAATATGTTTTATTTATATCAAGACCTCTTTAAACACCTCCTCATTTTTAGGGTTCTGAGTCTAAATGGCAAAAATGATACCCTTATAGTTTTGTCACGTCACGTCCGTCCATCTGTCTGTTCGTCCGTAGGTCAAGAATTTCGCTCAAAAACTACTAAACGTATATTGATGAAATTCGGAGTATAAATGTCTTTTATAAGCCGCTTCTTAGCTTGGGAGTTAAATAAGAAAAATAAATATTTCTAAGGCAATCCATACACGTAACAGAAGTTGAAAAAAAATTATATCATCAAACATCAACGTGTGCATTTATATATCGACAGTTTTTTTAAAAAAATTCTAAACACTATTTCTGATTACTTGAATATTTCGGAAATAATCGCTCCGAAAGTAGCAGAAATTATTTCCCCTCTTTATTTTCTAAACTGTATATTTAAATAATATTAAAAAATTAAGAAGATAACGCTTAATAAATACTTAGAAAAATAATAATCATGAGCATGATCGTATATACCGTTTTTGAATTATTACCGAAAAATTGCTCTTCTCAACAAAAGGACGTAAGTACCATGAAGATATGCGCTTTTGTTGATGCATCTTAGTTTACATTAGTTTAATATCAATAGTCGACATACCTAATTGTTTCTCTAGTTATAGGCGACTAAAGTTCTTACAACTATTTTGTGCGGGAAACACGGAAAAAGGGTAACAACGTAGTTTTTTCATCTGTACTGTATTTCTTGCCCTGAACCCTACAGTAAGCATGGTCCGACATGCTCTTGACCGGGTTTTTTTTTTTAATGGACGCAAGTCAGTTCCCCGCCGTCGATAGCCGGATGTTGTTCTATAGACAAATGCTTATTGTAGATCATCCTTAGAAAATAGACATATCCTATTCCAGAATTTCCTGTAGGTTTTTTCAATATCTGACCTCATGTATCTCTTGTGGTTTACTCGGCGTAAGCCATTTAAGCGTCCAAAAGCACCTTTTTTCCAATTTGGTTCACCATTATCGTCACTGAGTATTTCGTACTTATGTCGCAAAATACGTCCTATATAAATTAGCCACATAAAGTAGTTATGAATTGAACAATAACAATGTAAATCGGATAACTGGTTCTCGCGTGGAAGGGAATTAAACAACAAGACAACAAAACAAACAAGACGGAGGGATTTTGAGTTTTATAATACGTATCGATGTGAACTTTTCGATTTGCATCAATTAATGTTGCCCTTTACAAACTTCTTTGTTCGCCACATATGATATATTGTAGGAGGTTACATTTAAAGACGGCTACAATGTAGTTATTTTTATTTTTCCCAGTTCATGCTGAACATTAGCATGTCATTAAAAATTTAAAATAAATATATGTAAACTTGTCAGTAAATATCATTGATATATCAATGAAAACGTCGAAAAAACATCAAATTTTCATATGTTTGTTCTAATTTTTATGGACATAATACATTTAGATAAACAATTAACATAACTTTTTTATTTTTGAATCGATTGTAATTAAATTAACACTAAATATTACAAGAAGCACGTCATAATACGTAAGTGGAAACCACATTCAAATTGGTTAAGCCGTTTCTGAGATTAACGTGCACAAAAACACAAGCACTTAAATTAAAAAAAAAACTGTTGTTTTAGCATCGATGACATAAGTACAATTTATACAAATAATAAATACAATGTGTTTTTTTGGAAAAAATATTTAATATTTTTATGTATAGGTGAAAACTGTTTCATTTTTCCGGGCATCTGATAAAGACTACTGAAGTATAAGCATAGGATTTTTTTTAATTATTAACCCAGCAAAACGAGCAGATGACTGCTAGTATAATATATATATATATATATATATATATTCAATATGGTTAATATTTAATCGATGAATGGAATATGTGTTGTCAGGTTTTAACCACCTCACTGTTGAGGCATACACTCTCCCACATTTTTTTTTTTGTTTTAGTTTGAGGGATTCCACCATAAGTCCTCCATGCACGTCCACGACGGTTCAAAAGTTGCTAACTGCAGACAATTACCAAATAAACAATATCGTAGGTGTGGTTTTGATATTTGAATGATAACAAGTGTTGGCCAATAAGCAGAGACATTTTTTATGAGAAGCCGTATTGGAAGGCTCGCCAAAACAACGTCAGTTGAATTACGAGCATCATAGATCGGTGTGTATGCGCAGCTGACAAAAACCACGTTCACCTTGAAACACGTATACCCAAACAAAATTGTTATGACTGACTTCGGTTATTTATTTTTGTGATATATTTATATATACATGGGATTTGATACGCGTATTTTGAAATGCACAGCAAAATTGAACATTATAAAATGCAAATTAACAGTAAAGCAGTAAACTCGTTATTTTGTTGATGGACGTACGTGTAATAGAAATAAGCAAAACCTACATTTCTGTTTTTGTAAACTCACTGAACTGGCTATAAATCGTGGTAATTATAAAAGACAGTTTGGTTTCAATTTTAAATTTTAAGAACAATTGGTTCAAATTGAGATTGTCGAAAAATCAGTAGAAAGGGTATCAGACAAATTGCGCAGGAAACCAAATACGTACACGCATATAATGTGCAAGTAAACAAAAAGACTTCAATAGTGTATTAACATACTTATCTGTGGCTACATTCATCTTTTCACTTCCTTCACCCACAGAACCCAATAACAGACATAAAATTATTGATGTAATATTGTAATCAAATTGAGTTTCCTTTCATTAATATTGTTGTGTTATCAACATTAATAAATTTAATGAAAGCTGTAATATGTACATTGGGAGACTACTTTTTAAAACCATTTTTTTTTTTGGTACAATAAAAGTAGCAACCAACGAATCTAATTCGCATCTTAACCGATTTCTTTATGAATATTCTGTAATATACTTTCTACAATTTTAAGTGTATTTGATAGCTCAACAGAGCCTCGCTCGACTTCGAACTGCTTTTGGTGATGAAGGACCATGCAAGAAGACTATTTACAACTGGTTTGCAGAATTCAAGCGCGGTCAGGTAAATCTCAGTGACGAATTTCGTGATCGTCGCACGTCCAACGCTGTGAACGACAAAAACATCGATGCTGAGCGCCGTATGATCGAAACAGACAGACATGTGATCTACCATGAGATTAGAACATCCTTGAGCATAGGCATGAGTCAAATACAATCAATGCTACACAAATATTTGGGTACGAAAAAGCTGTGCTCGCGATGGATCCCACACAATTTGACTGAGGTTCAAAAAACGGACCTCGTCACTTGGTACAATGCCATGATTACCAGATTCAAGGAACGGTGTTAAATTTGGTGTGGGACATAGTAACAGTGACGAAAGATGGATTTATTGCTACGACCCCAATAAAAAGAAGCCAACAAGCGTATTGGTCTATCGAGATATGCCAAAATCAACCAAAGTGGCGCATACTTCGGAGAATTGTCGTACCGTGAGTAGTGATTGGTACAGGATCATTTGTTTGCCGGATGTTGTTGATGAACTCCGTAAAAATAACCGTAAACGTCGTATCATCTCGCACCACGACAATGCCAGTTCTCACACGACTAAACAGACATATATATTTTTGAAGAAAAAAAAAACGTAGAATTTATGAGCAATCCTGCGTACAGTCCTGATTTGGCAAGCCTTGAGACTTTTTTTGCTCGCAAAAATTAAGAACCAATTACGCGGTCAACGATTTCCATCACTAAAAGAGGCTGTCGAAAAGTATGAACATGTTTTCAAGGTCACCAAGGAGTGGCATAAATGTTTTCAAAATTTGTTTATTCGTATGAAAAAGTGCATTTATGCTACTGGAGAATATTCTGGGAAACAATAAATTAATTTTTGATCATTCACAGTATTTTTTTCTTATTCATTCCAGAAATTTTCAATGCGCCTTATGTATACTAGCAATTCTCGTGTATCACTGTTTGTCAACCGAAATATGGAAATAAATAAATACATTATATTTTCCGGGCATAGCTTTCATTATATTATCAGATATATTCTTTTCCTCTTCTCCGATGTCTAATTTCTTCTTTTTTAAAAACATTAATTTAATGGTTGAGGAATAACCAGAACACATACTATCCTCAATCGAACACTCCCTCACAATCGAGCAAAGAGGACGTAAAACACAGCAAAAGCGTGATCGGTTACGTAGACCATGCCCGTGCTGTGACGTAACATCTACGCGACAGGCGGACAGGCCTCCTCGGCTACAGGCTTCAATGTCAAACGGACGTTTCGCACACACCTCTAGAGATCCGTGTAGGAACCATCGATCATGTGTATTACGTCCTTATTGTAGATAGGTAGATGAATGGTGCAGATACGAAACAGGCCGTTCGCCTAAAAGTAGTATATTTATGCAATCTTCTTTGTTTATAATTATATCCTAAAAGGAAATAATCTCAAAAAAATTTTAATGCGAATTCTTTGTGAACGCACAATAATTAAACATCTTTATGTTATACGTGCATATGTAGATAAAGAGTGACCAAATTGTAACCGTTAAGTCTATGATTACTCTATTGTTAAAACTATACATTAATATGTATATTATTAACACTTTAAATTAGCGAAATGAGACTTTTATGCAAGCGTATTAAAATAAAAGTATAATACTAACTGTTTCTGAATTAACATTTGTATTAAAAAATGTATAATTTTCTACAAATTCCTATTTTCTCTTAATATTGTAATATAACCAACTATACATTACTAGTTAATTAAAATGTGATACGTTATATCGATAATTTATTAGGTACAGAACTCTCATTCGTCACGCAAACTTGCACTTGACCATTTGTTAACACACGACACACCTACCGAGAATACTCTTTATTGAACAACCTTGAATAAGCGACCGCGTTTATGTAAAGGACCTTATGCCTTCGATTTAAAATTCCTTCTTCCACGACTAGAGCTGTACAGTCGGTAATGATTTATATAACCTGTTTCAATAACGCCTGATAGGGATGTTCTTGTAAAAAAATATCGATATTTTTTCCATATAATATATCGTAGGATTTCTATCGATACATTGCAATATATCAAACAAATATATCGATATATTAAAAATATCGAAACGTAAATAATTACTTGTATTTAACTAGTCTATCTATAATTTAATATGACTCAAAACATTTAGAGAAAAGAAACAACACAACTTTATTTATAAATCATACGAAAAAGTGGCCAAGGCCATAAGGCCCAAAAGTCATTTTTAACATCATAAATCTCAGTACTTTTTCTCCAAACCTTGCAAAAACAAAATTTTATTTACCCTTTTGGTTTGTAATCTGCTTCTCTGCTGTGTAAGAACCTGTGCGGCTGTGAATAAGTGGATAAAAAGAAAAAAATGGAATGTGACACGATATTTGGTATATCGGATTGAAGCGATATATTGCGTACATATATCGATATTTTTTTAAATATCGATTTATATACCCACTACTAACGCCTGAGCGTAGTCAGTTACGGTTTGTCTCACGCGGCGTTCGAACCTATATCTGAAAGTTGAGAATGACGATACTGGGAAGGTTGTTGTTGAGGAACGTTAGTCTTGTACCGCGACTGGGTAAATATTATAGTTCTAGCGTCAAGCAACCAAAAATATTGATCACAGGTGAGGTTGTCATTGTTTTGTTTACAAAAGAAAAAAACCAAAAATTGTTTCAACGACTCATTTTTTAAATTAATTTGTATGCTGAAAATTTAGTAAAATTAGACTACAAATTAAATGACATAGCTAAAAAATATAAATAATGAAACAAGTAAATGAAGTAAACAAATAAACAATACTGTAATTTAAATAAAAAATGTAATTCGAAAATATCGTTATTTTATAAGTTTATGTATCGCTCTTCAAATGCGACATTATATTGCGAATTATAAGTCAATTACATCTGTCAATAACACATCATTAAATCCAGTCTATGGTCAATTTCGATTGATTTATTTCTATCGATCAAATGTCTCAACGTCGAATCAATCATGTCGAAATTCATCGAGTAAATAACTCTAATACTAAAAGTATACTTCCGCAGTGAAATGCTATTTTATTACGTAAAAATGTCTCTTATCATAAATACAGAAAAACGTTTCACACGATACAATAAAGGTATACGGAACATTTTGTTCCATGAAAATTAATACATCACGTTCTCCATATCCGTGTTGTGTCTGTTGCATAATCTCGACAAATATTTTAAATTCACTTTCAAATTTAACAATACGACAAATAAGAAAGACAAAATTAAGCAGCTGATAAATTTTTTGTCGAGGTAATGCGACACCGACTCGCATAATGTTTTGTACTGTAAAAATAAATCATCTAATTGTTTATCGATAGTTATGCACTTTTAGATTATCTATTGCTTTTGCTATAATTTGTTATCCCATTCTGTCACTTGTCACTGCCAAAACAATTAAAAATGTATTACTTCAACCTCCTTTTCAACTCACATCATTTTCAAATTTGAAACATCTTCAATCTTCAGCTTTCTTTAAAACGGAATTCGAATACGGAGAATTGAAAAAAAAGGCAGTTTGCATCCCTTTACACTCTGTCTACCTGTCAATGTCTTTATTTGCTCGACGACAAATTACAGTAAATATAATTATATTTATATATATAATATTAACTGTTAAATTATGGTTTTTTGTTGTATTATTCAGGTATGCCGTAGAGACCCTACTGGCTCAATTTAAAACTGTTTACGTCAAAAAGAACTTAATATTTTATTTTTATAGCATTAGTTTTTGGATAACATCTGAATATGCTCGAAAAGGTTTCGGTTCTCGTCTTATTCCTAAAATTCGCAAGCCAAACGACCTGTAGTAAATAAGCGGTGATCGTAGAACATCTGATAATGCTTAATTCTATGTTAGGGAAAAATAGAACAAAATGTCAAAGATTCACAGTTCAGTTCAGCAGGAATAGATTATACGCTTTTTATGGGGAAAACCACATAATAATTCGGTTATTTTTATCAATTACTTAAGAAATGATTCCTGGTATTTAAAAGCGTATGTGCCGTATAATCAAATTTTATCTGTAATAAAATAAAATAAAAAAGCACATGTGTGATAAAAACTACTTGGAAAATAAACTATAGTGAAACTGGAAAATACACTTCCCGTCATACAGAATTTCAAAATAAAAATTCATCATCATAAAATTCATCATATTCATAAAATTTAAACAAATATATAGAAGTTGCCTTTGCTTTTCAAAAATTCTTTGCAACTATTCTAGTTTGAACTACACAGGGTCGTATTAATAAAGCACACTTAAGTGCAGCGTCCCGTCTTGAGAGTGGAAAGAACATGACGGTTATAGTGTTTCGCTATTGGAAATAATACATGTCTCGCCCCCACGTTACTTCTTGAGATGGCGAATCATTTAAGTGACATTTATTAATACGACTCACTACAATCTCTGAGTTCATCGCCCACTCTCGTTGAATTTCTATTGAAGCGAAACGTTGATACTTGTGACATTGTGTTTGAATTTACTAATGTCAAATTTAATGACGTTCATAAAGCATTCAAATGATTAAAAGTTAAAACAAAACTATCTAACTTTATGGCCTCTCTAAAAACAATAGATTGCATTGCTCCTTGTTTAGTAATGATTTTCAATTCTTCCGTCGATTGTGGTGTATTTTCGGATCTAATGAAGCAAAATAAAGTTATTCCATTATTTAAATCCGGTAATATATCTAACCCTACGGACTTTAGGCTGATATCAATATTACCGACTTCAATAAAATTTTTGAAAAGTTTATCTTATATTAAATTGTGGTATTAATACTACATTTGCGGTATTTCTATAACAATAATAAATATTAAAACATTAAAAATAATTTGTATTCACAAAGAGTCGCTCAACAATTTAAATCATTGTTGAGCTTATTCAGCAGATTTTTGATGCCTAGGATAATTCACGGGACGTAATTGGTGTTTCATATGATTTGTTTCTAAGTCATTTGACTGCGTTCATCCATAATATATTGTTCAGAAGCTACATCGTTATGCCAGAGTTGGTCATTTGGACTTCTGGAGTCTTATTTAAGTGGTACAATTCAAGGGGTCGATATTAATGGTGAGATGTCGTCAGGTACTGCAATCAATATAATTTCGTCACACAGTTCAGTTCTTTAACTGTTTCTGTTCCTAGTTCATATTACGGGTCTATCACATTTTGTTAAGCATAGGCAATGAATTGTACTATTTTCTGATGATATTTCCTTACTTTTTAAGCTTAATAGGCAGAAACTAGCTTTCAAAGAAGTAAACATATCTGAAATAGTTGAGTGCCTTAGTGTTAATAATCTTCTTCTCGATAAGAGAAAAAGAAAACTTGGTTAATTTTGCTTCTCTAATGCTGATCGGCGCAAGCGTAACGATCAAGAACGAGATACTGAATATTGTGGACATGGCCTTATTTCTTGGTTTTTTAGTTGCTGTTCTGATGGAATTCTCTTGTTACGCGATTGACTTAGTCTTGTAGCATTTGCACTAAAAAGAATACGGCAACTTACTGATGAAAGCACCGTGAGACTATTTTAACTATAACGTCACATTACATATACGAAAACCTGGTTAATATCGAGAGAAATATAGAATCGTTCTAAAAAATGTGCGACATGTATAACATTAACACTTGACATAAGAACGATCTTGCTGCTCATAAGGCCCGTGTAAACATAGCAAATCATTTGAGATGCAATGTGTGCGCCTTTATAATAAGATCCCAGTTAACATTCAAGATTCGCCATTTTATGAATTAAAACTTTTCGTTAAAAAGTAATTATATGGCAAGGTTATATAGCATATCTGAACATCTTAATAAAAACAAACTCATGGGATTGAACTGCTCGGCTATCAAGTCCCATCATGTCATTTTTAATCATTATTAATTATTCAGTACTCTGTATTGATAAACAAAAAAGAGCATCACTTCAAGTTCTTGCCCATTCTTTTCAAGGTGAATCAACATTTGAAATGGGTGGTGATGTTAATGTCGAAAAGAATTTGTTAATGACGTATTTAAAGTGTAATTCTTTTCCCCACGAAATAAAGATAGGTATTTTTATTCGAGTTTGATTAATACGATAGGTTGACAAATTCATCTTTTGTAAGTATTTGACACGTGAATTTAACGTTAATATATACGTATGGTCCGTTTTATAAAATGTTAGCTCTTCGAATATTTTTAACCGTGAAAAGCACAATAGGTAGCTAGCTCGCTGCAGTGACACTGTCGTACGACACAATACGAACTCAATGAATATAGAGGAGAAATGAAGGTCAAAAGAAATGATTGCATTTTATGTTTTGCTTAAAATAAACTTCAGCTATAGCTTGGAAAGTTATGTACAATAAAAAAGTATAGAAAGCAAAATTGCGAATTCAAAATCACCATACCTTATACTTTTTGCCTTGTATCATATTTAAAAAAAAATGATTTATTAATATTTTATGTTTATTTAACTTCTGATTTTGATAATACAAACCATTACTATACGTCAAAACCCCGGATCAGCTTGGTTTGTAACCTTATACTCTACGGGACCTTCGCTGCGCGAGTCTGTTTCGCTCATGGGTGATTATTATTTTTTATTTTTATTTTCAAAACTATTTTCAAAACATGTTCCATAATATAATCGCAAAATCATTGTTTTGGAATGCTAAGATATATTATATTACCAAATCTGTATTGCTCATTCGATTGAATTCGATCGAAAAAATCGATTTAACCGAGCGAAACATGGAGTTATGGATTAGCGTCCGCCCTAGCGCCCGGAGGGCGCTAATAATAGTTCATAACTTATTAAAAAAACAATTTTCAATCATAACAACACCTAAACATCGAATTCAGTTTATTATTTTATTTGATCAAATCTTCTATTTACATATAACTTCATATAATCGGTATGTGTGATCTGTATGATCGGAAACGGTTCTAACAATTTCTATGAAAACATGTAGTTTTATAACGTTTTGTTTTTCAAATTTATCTATACAGTGTAGATTTTTGATGTAGCTGCCTTGTCGTTAAGCAAAGCTATTATGCCGACATACCAGTAGTCTTATTGTAAAGTTTTCAACAACAAACAGCACTACATTACATAAATTAGACAGATTACACTACGTGACATTGCTAACATAAGAGCAAGTAGCAGGTAAATTTTGCATATAGTGTAGTATATGTGTCTAAATATTTATGATTGGTGATGAACATGAGCAACTTTATTTTATAGGAAGTTATCACATTCAGATGGCAAATTCTAAAGACGACAAGTAAAACTCGGTTGTCCAAGTATTGTAAATAAGGGTAGAGTTACAGGCGGTCGAAACGCCGTGACAACATTCGCGTAGAATTTCAAAATTTCAAAAACTTATCTGCCAATTCAAAAACAATAAAAACGCTGTTAGGAAATGCACTTTTGTTAAAATGTACAAATTTATTAAAGAAGTTACAAAACATAACAATTTTATTTAGTAAGAGAAACCCTAAAACACTAATATTTCCAGCTGCTTTTTTTCTTTTAACTTTGTTAAATTTCGTTATCATTTTTCATTTTATAATTACAATTTCTCACATATTAACATCTCAATCGTCGCTATAACTCCAAAACTTTTAAAAATACAGCCATGTCTTCCCCTCACTGAAGAGCAATAGTTGCTTATTATTTGTAAGAACAAAAGCTTAGCTGTTACACCAAAATACATTTTTTCTAAAACAACACATCGACACTTTTTTACTGCAATTACTGTATTAGGTATATTAATTTTATTAATATTACTTTATTAGGTACGTTAATTGTATTAATATTATTGTATTAGGTACATTAATTGTATTAATATTTTGTATATAATCTTCCTTGAACATTACTTCATAAATAGCTACTTGACAAGAAGGAAGTATTTTCCTTAAAAATTTATTATACAACAATTAGCGGAGTCGCTAAGTTATTGCATTATTAACATGTCCAGTTCCATGGACAAACAATTTTGTGAGCTTCTATTGAGGCATTTGACAGCAATTATGATTTAAATTAGTTTCTAAGACAATAGAGACAAATTTTTGACATTACATTTGACATTAAGAATTTTAATGACTTGGTAACAAGAAAAACCAACAAGAACATTGTATTAGTAGCCGACACTCCATCCATATGACTGAAGGAAAAAATTATAATGACAAAAAATGTATAATCAATCTGGTGCATCAAAATATACAGGGAATAATAAACAAGGAACTGGAAATCGAATAGTTCACAAGTTATAATGATATAGATGTATTATGTATAACAAAACATTGCTTAGAATTCACCAGTTCATATTTAACTTCAGTACGTATCAGGTAGCAAGTTCATTTAACAGAGAACAAGCTATACATTGTGGCTCACTTGTAATAGTTAAAAATAATATAAAATACAAAGAACGTCCAGATATTGTGAGCCTATGTGTACAGTGAATTACTGAAGTGGCCTACATAGAACTAGAGCAACTGATTGTATTAAACGTATACAGACCGACAAATTGATCATAGGATGTTATCAAAAAAATTATGGGGGACATTTTGTACAAAATTAGTAATAATAGTAAATATATTGCTGTATGCGGAGATTTTAATATAAATCTATTGAAAATTTTTTATCTGTGTATTAGAATTAAATCCTTATTCAAATGTTACAATTTAGAAAATTTAGATCTGCAGCTGACTAGGACCACAGGTGCTTGCTCAACTTGCTTTGATAACATGTTCGCAAATATTAAGCTACAATGTAAGTTGGTCATAAATAATCCATCATCTGTCCATTGTGGACAGCTAGCTACGTTTGAATCAATGCTAAAAATGTAATAAAGTCTTTAGATCAAAAAAATATTAATGTTTAAAATGCCTTATCATTTAGTAGTTGGCTACGATAGGCATTCATACTAGCAGGCGTAGATTAAACGAACTTTACAAGGAAACGTTGTATAATAATACGAATGTTTTTAAATTATGTAAAAAATTGTTCCAAAGTAATTAAGCGTTTATATTGTAGCCGCAAAATCAATATTTCTTTGTAATACAATAAAAAAAGTACAGATATGATTAAAACTACTTGGAATATATTCAACAAAGAAACTGGAAAACACACAGGGCATCATTCGGAATTTTGAAGAAATTTTGCTTTTGAAATTTTTTTACGAATATTTCAGTTATAACCACACAACTTTTAAAGTCATCACCCACTCTCGCTTAATCTCTATTGAAGCGTAACGTCATTGATAGTGGCATTGGATTTGAATTTGCACAAGGCTTTAAATCTATAAAAATGATAAAGACTGTTGATCTTGATGGCCTCTGTATAAAAATAATTAATTTAATAATAAACTGCATTACTCCATGTATAATATTGATTTTTCTTACTTGTTTTGATGGTGGTGTGTTTCCAGATCTAATAAAGCAAAATAAAATAATTTCAATATTTAAGTCCGGTAGTATATCCGACCTTTCGAACTCTAGACCGATATAAATACTACCGACACTTACTAAAATTTTTGAATTTCTGATCGTAAATCAACTATCGCAGTATTTTTATAACAATAATTTGATAAGTGTTAAAAAGCTTGGACTTAGAAAATAGTCGCTCAACAAACGAAGCCGGTCTTGAGCTCACTCAGTAGATTTTTGGTGCCTGGGAGGAGTCCCGGACGCAATTTGTGTTTTCTATGATTTATCTAAGGTATTTGATTGCGTTTATCATGATACATTGATCAAAAAACTACATCACTATGACTATGACTTCTGGAGTCATATTTGAGTGACAGAGTTCAGAATGTTCATATTAATGGTCAGAGGTCGTCGGGATCTGCAGTCAATGTGGGTGTGCCACAGGGTTCACTCCATGAACCATTTCTATTTACAGTTTATATTAATGATCTACCACATCTTGTGAAGGATGTGCATGTGATTGTACTGTTTACTGATGATACTTCCTTGCTTTTTTAAGGCTAATAGACAACAATCAGATCTTAACGAAGTAAATAGTACTATCTCAGAAGTAGTCGAGTGGTTTATAATTAATAATCTTTTACTCAATGAGAAAAAAACAAAAATAATTAAATTTTCGTTGTCTAATTCTAAATTGGTCGACACAAACGTAGTAGTCAGGGACGAGATACTGGATATTGTGGACACGACCCTATTTCTCGGTGTGAATTTAGATACTAAGTTACAGTGAAATTTCCATATTATAACGAAATTGGAGAAGAAAGCTTAGTTCTGCAGCATATGTAGTCTAAAGGAATTGGGTAGCTTACAAACGAAAGCACAGCAAGATTAGCTTATTTTAGTTCCTTCCATAGTCTCATGACCTATCAAATTTTATTATGGGGCAATGCAGCCTATATAAAAACAATTTATGTGTTGCAGAAGCGGGCTATTCGTGCCATTTATAACTTGTCATCAACAGCATCTCTCAAAGAAAAATTTAAAGAAATTAATATTTTAACTGTACTGTTACAAGACATATACGCAAACCTGGTATACATCAAATTATATATAAAATCGTTCCAAAAAAATGAGCGACGTTCGTGATATTAATACACTAGACATATAAATGACCTTGCTGCTCATAAAAACAACCTCAGTAAAATTAAGAAAACATTTAAGGGGCAATGTGTGCGCTTT
This sequence comes from Eumeta japonica, assembly GCA_005406025.1. Taxonomy (NCBI): domain Eukaryota; kingdom Metazoa; phylum Arthropoda; class Insecta; order Lepidoptera; family Psychidae; genus Eumeta; species Eumeta japonica. The sequence continues at coordinate 122,507 of BGZK01001080.1, forward strand.
TATAACAAGGTCCTAGTTGAAAATCAAAATTTTCCATTTCACGAATTTAAAACTTTCATTAAAAAACGTTATATAGTAAGGACTATCATACTGTATCTGAATATATTAACGAAAAAAAAACCATGGGATTGAACTGCTCGGCTATTGGGTTGTTTTACATAATTTTCAAATGTTATACTAGTTTTATTGACTAATGTGTTTTTGCACAAAAAAAAAAAGAGCAAACCTTGAGTTTCTTGCCTATTCTTCTCAAGATGTATCAATATTCGGAATGAATATTAATACCAAAAGAATACCATAATTATGTATTTCAAGCGCAATTCTATTCCCTACGAAGTAAGATATTTTTGATTTGGTTTGATTTGATTTGAACATAATTCTTTTAATTATCGTAAATTAATATACGGCAGACGATCTCAGAAAGTGTGGAAGTAAATATTGTGCATTCGGTGTTTATTTTAGTGAACATAAAGAAAACTATTTATTCAGTATACTGACTCTGTTTGTGATAAATACATTATACATATGCACTAAGTCTTAGCTGGATTACAATGCTTGGTTTGCCTTCGCAAAACCAATAATAATTTTATTTCCTGTTTAATAATAACATTTCCTTGTTAATTAACAAGGCAAACTTAAGATATCTTTCGCAATATGTAAACAAAGTAGTTTATAGCAAGTATTCAGCAGTTTCTCCATTGTGATTATCGTTCGATTCCTGCTCTGTAAATTTCCTGAGTAGATAAAAAAATATATCGATTACACTTACTATGTAGTAACAAAAAACAGCTCCAACCACAAGGTCTACAATTTTTGCAATAAACGTTCCGTTCGTTCCGTTCACAATGCCCAAGGAAACAATGCAAACCGCATAATAATCTTTAATGCTAAATCCCGACAGCGGAGGATTGACCATAGATTTTGATCTGATTTTTAATGACCATTTTTATACAGGTATAAAGACCTAGTGGAGTTCACATTAAAAAATTATTTTAGGTTCAAATAAACGACTGTATATTTTTAAGATTCTAAGCTTACACAGTATTTACAAATGTTCTTGTTAGCACGTTTTGTAATCATTAATTAAAAAGAATGTCAATAATGGTTGACATGCGTTACAAACAATGATATTAATTAAAAAAATTTGTAGTCACATCGTCAAAGAGATTAATATCCATATTATTAGAACTATTTTATTTTTGTTTCGTGTATCCCTTTGCTGAAACGTTTTTAGTTATTTTACAGTATTTTTTTTTTATTTCGTCATAATAGTAGATCAACGATTAAATTAAAAATTATAACACCGATTGCTAGATGATAGAAACATGTCGGCGATCCTTATGCAGGCACGTTTCTGTCATTATTAAAACGATACCAAAAAAATGACTCAGAATAACTCTTTATAGTCTTAAATATAAATAATAATCACTGAACACTCTTTTTAAAAAAGTAGTATAAAACATAGTCTTTGCTTTTATTGTGATTAATAAACGTACGCAAAACAAAATAAGAATGATCACAAGAAAGATGTAACTCATATGGATATCACAAACACTGTCTATGTGTATTATCAACCTTAGATAGGTCCAGTCTCTATATTAATATAAAACGTTAAATAAACTGACATAATAAGATGAATCGAATACTAACACAAAAAAAAATACTTTTTAACACAAGCTTTTACTATTTGAGCGGAGTACAATAGCAAATAAAAAAAAATTGAGTCATCGCTGACAATGATTTAAATTTTTTTTGAAGAATCATTTGTCTTCAAAAAACTTATTACGCGAAGTGCACATAAAAATAGGTACCAGTTAATTTGATTGGTTAGGGATTGGTAAGTAAAAACTTGTCAAAGATATATTTACACTTTTTACAATTCACAACTTTCCTAATAATTCAACAAAAAATTACTTAATAATTGTCAACGATGACAAACTTATTTATTTTAGTACTTAACATGACTTAATTTGAGCGTGCTTTTACATAATTTCTTTGGTAGTTACCTTATACTGTACTTTTCAATTAACTATAATTTTTGTTCTTGCGCTTTTATTCCCTTGTCTTCTTGAACAAGTTTTCTTTTTTATTTTTCTTGTTCTTATCTAGTCTCCTTTTTTTTAATAGTTGTTCATTTTCCTAATTCATTGTCACAAATATCGACTAACTTATATGATTAACTTCGCAGTGATTCAGTTAGAAGGCCAAAGGTTTAAATAGAACAATATGTACCTGATACAACATCCATGTAACAATATCCTTTTTCAAGATTTTTGCTTCTATCGATTGTATTGATGAGTCAAATTGCCATTATCATCTGTTAGATGTTTTGCGATGATATTTTATCATTTCAAGCTTAAAAAAGCTTCTCTCAGTTTTTGTACTTGTAAATGAAAAAAGGTCAAAAATAGGAAGCTTGTTATCGTCACCGAAAAAACCTGGAAAAAGGCTCTTTAATTTTATCAGTAATGATCCTGTAAGCTCCGTAATGAAATATATTTCGTGAATTACAGGTTTTAAACAGTATTTAAAGTAATTAATTATTTATAAAGATCAACCAGTATATCTTTATTGCATTTATCAGTCAATTTTCCGGCTTTATTTTGTTCTATAATATCGTTCGAAAAAGATGAGAATCATTCTAGTAAGGCTTTGGAGTTCGCTCGTGAACAACAGGTTTTCGTACGTATCCCTCGGTATGCAAATTAGATGTGGAGCGATACTGATTACTAAGAAAAATTTGTTGCCTCTCCGCGCAACATGTTCGCGCAATTCACACCCAACGCGTGCATTATTCTTCCATTGTTGTTTTATAGATATTTGTTTTTAACTCGGATAAGTTAAGCTTTCGATGTATATGGTGTTAAACCGTTATTGCCGTCGTTACTAACCGTTTAGCTTACAATCGTCAGCAATGGGTTTACGATTTTCGAACACCTTTGTCAATTATATTTGTATGAATCTCAAGATTTAACCTATTAGGTATGTGCTATGTAAATTATCACATAGTGTCACTATTATGAAATGGTGACACTCGCCGATCTCTTAACGACTCGATGAGAAGCAATTAAAGCAACCCCTCTATTAGATTTTGAACTAGTCATAGCACTTATGTTTTAGTATTAAATTCTTTTGATGAAACAAATGCAACTAGAATGTTGTTTAGCTTATGCTAAACAACATTCTAGTTGCATTTGTTTCATTTGTTTAGCTTATGCTAAACAACATTATAGTTGCATTTAGTTGCATTTGTTTTATCAAAAAAAATTTTGTTATGGAAGGAAAAATTTGTTCTAAAATTTAGAGCAGCGGAGTGAACTCCAGCCGCGAGTCAGAACTGACATGTGTCGTTTTTTTAACGATGTAGATACTTACAATTACCTATAATCTAAATCAGTCTCAATATCTTATCCCTGGGAAAATGAAAAAAAAAACTGGTTGAGAGCATATCGGACCATGCTCATTATAGAGTTAACGAAGCTATTGTTACAAAGAAATGCACTACAGATGCGAAAACTAGATTATTACACTTTTATCCATGTTTCCCGCACATAATAGATATAAGTACTTTAGTTGCCCATAACTAGAAAAACAAGTAGATACGTTGTCTATTACTATTAAACTAGTGTAAACAAAAGTGCATCAGCAAAAGAGCGTATCTTTATGGCACTTAAGTCCTTTTGTTCAAAAGCGCAGTTTTTTTGCAATAACTCATATTCAATCATATACAAAATAATTTTCTTTGTAAGTATTTATTGAGCGTTACCTTCGTATTTTTTTCCATATTTTTGGACATACGCTTTAAAAAATATAATAGAAGGAGGGACTAAATTTCTCTCACTCTCGGGCCGATTATTTCCAAAATTATTCAGATAATCAGAATAATTTCTAAGAAACCTCAAAGTGTTTTTAAAAGAGCTGTTGAAATATGTGCCATACGTTGATCTTTGCTGGAAAATAAAAATTTCAACTTCTGTTACATGAATGGAGTGCCCCACCTAGAAATATTTATTTTTGTTATTTAACTGCCAAACTAAGAAGCAGCTCATACAACACACCTACACTACTAATTTCATCAATATACATCTTGCAGTTTTTGAATAAAATACCTTTGACATACAGACGGACGAACGGATGCGTATGACGAAACTATAAGGGCTCCGTTTTTGCCCTTTTGACTTGAAACCCTTAAAAAAATGAGCAAATTCTCAAAAATAATCTCACTTTTTTGTTTATTTTTTCCTTTCCAGTTGCACTGGCATTATCTTTCATTTGTTTTTAGCACAGTAAATAACTTAGTAATGCACAAATATTCAATCGCAATATTTACTAAGTATGTACATTATGAATAAAGATTGAAGTATGTAAATACATGTACATACTTCAATCTGATGTATGTGCATGTATGTATTTACATCGATGTATGTCATCGATGAGTTAACTAGTGATTACATTAAAATCGTTTACATCACTTATTTACCGAAATAAATGACGGAAATTCCCTTGCCTGCAGGCATCACGTCAGCTAGGGAATCCCGTTTTACGGGACGGTTTACTTGTTTTAGTTGCTATATACCTAGACTAAACACTATGAATATTTTTATTGCTCATTCATTACGGGCCTTTTATTAATAAGCTTATACCACAAACGATTATTACAATTATGTTATAAACAATTTCTTAATTTTATTATTAAAATTCTAAAAGAATGTATGGAAAAACAAGGAAACGAAGCTAAATAAAGGTATCACTCAGTGACTAGTTACGCTTACAATACTTTTTTTGTGTTATTTCGTGCGTCCTCGCAATTATGATATCAGAATATTTTCATATTGCGTGTTAATTATGAATATTAAATATTATTTAATATGATACATGTAATGTAATCACAAAATTAGATGTCTCTGCAAACTGTGAAACTTGGGATGTAAAACATATAAAGATTTCGTTGCTTTTCAGGAGGCCTGGGACAACTCGGTGTGGAGTGTGCCAAATACTTGCGGACTCTGTACGGCCGCGAGAATGTGATATTATCCGATATCATCAAGCCGAGGGTCGAAGTACTGAACGACGGGCCATATATTTTCGTCGACGTTTTGGACTTCAAAGGCTTACAGAAAACGGTCGTGGACCATAGAGTCGACTGGTTGATACACTTCTCGGCGTTATTGAGCGCTATCGGTGAACAAAATGTGCCTTTGGCTGTTCGAGTGAACATCGAAGGCATGCACAATGTTATAGAATTGGCTAAGCAATATAACTTAAGGATCTTCGTACCCAGCACTATAGGAGCTTTCGGACCTGACTCGCCTAGAAATCCCACGCCCAACGTAACCATACAGAGACCCCGAACTATATACGGCGTGTCGAAAGTGCACGCCGAATTATTAGGAGAATATTATCACTACAAGTTTGGACTGGACTTTCGTTGTTTGCGTTTCCCCGGCGTTATATCAAGCGATCCACCGGGCGGAGGAACTACAGGTAAATCAGAATATGTCAATACATATTAAACTGATCTTCAATAAGGGTCATCTATTAATAAAATATCTAGGAGAGCCAGTCCTGGATTTGTCAATAGACCGTGTAGGCCGCGGCCAAGGGACGGCAGATTTCAGAAAATTATTATTTTAGAAAGGTACATGGGGCGGCGGAACTAAAGTGGCCTACACTCATAAAAAATATAAATCCACCACTGAGGAGAGGGATAGTCGCAGAGTAGTCAAGAACTGTGCTTAAGAAAGATGGTGTTACCGGTTTCGAATCCTGACGACTAACAAATCTACTAAGGACTGAAGTCAAATTAGAACAGTCGCTCCGTGTCTCGTGACGCACGCTGAGCCATTTCAAGGGGAGATCCAGGTAGTCATGACCTGTCGGAGTGGGTCTTTGTCTTATATAGTAATCGAATTAGAGCCCACCGTTACTGAACCTGTCGTTTGTTTGAACCCTTGTGACTCGAAGGTTGGATCCGCCCTTGGATCATAGACGCTGTCGCTACATTACTGAATGCCTTGACGACGTTCGTTACATATCAACCCTGACATGCACTGGCCCAGCTTAAAGGCTTAAAATCCGATCCCTCTACCTAAAATAAAAAGATCGTGGCAGGGTATCTACCCCACCCCGATCAGGTATACCTCAACAGATGGAATGTTAAAAACCCGACACAACACTAGTATTATGAAATTCCAGCACAACGGTGCACTCAAATTTACGTTAAGGGTACACTCTACCCAGACCCGAGAAACGAATAGATTTTGGTTTACATCATCTTTTGTTCTGAAACTCAGAAACGTAACTAATTATGTGACAAACGGTATGCTTATTTAAGACATAATCTTGTGTATATCGTCATTGTTACGACGTTTCATTTATTTTGAGTATGATTATAGCGTACAAAAAAATGTGAGCATATTTTTTTTAATTACATAGATATATTTTTATAGAATTATATATACGATACAATGAATCTAGAGCAGGAACTAGATCGGAATCGAAGACGATAGCGGGACTGAAATCGGAATTTGTAGCGGGACTAAGATTGAAATTTAAAAGAGACCGGAATGAGAATCGACAATGAAACCGGAATCGAAATCAAATACAGGATCGGGGTCGGGATCATGATGAGTATAATTATATCGCACAGAAAAATTTGAGCGTATTTTTTTAAATTACATAGCTATATTTATATAGAATTATATATACGATACAATGAATCTAGAGCGGGAACTAGATCGGAATCGAAGACGATAGCGGGACTCAAATCGGAATTTGTAGCGGGACTAAGATTGAAATTTAAAAAAAGACCGGAATGAGAATCGACAGTGAAACCGGAATCGAAATTGAAAACAGGATCGGTGTCGGGATCATGATTGTTAGAGAGATTATTTGACACAAAAGAATAAGGAATTCTATTCTATACCCACGCGGACAAGTGTTTATTATAAAGAGCCAGACATTATGAAATCATACAATACTTGTTACGATAATTAGTATAAACAGTAAAAAAATAACATTTGAAAAGGGACAATAGTCTTATCTTGATAATCCACATAATTTTTCAGGATAATATTGCCTTTTTTGAATGAGAAACACTTTGTACTGTACACATGCTGACGTGACATCATCAATAATATGAAACAAAAAATTAAATGAAAAAGAAATGGGAAAGCAAAAATATTCAAATTATTTCCTTATGACTTAAGTTTGTTAAAAAAAATCCTTTTTTTTTTTTCTTTTTTTGGAGAAATCCATTCATCACTAAAACAGTGACCACAATTCGTATATACCGCCGGATTTAAAAAATCCTCTATATTTTGACTTATACCAAAATGAAAATTTGTTTCCTGATAGTGATGGATCGGGGGGTTTATGGGGGTTAAGATCCCTCTACAATTAGATCTTTGTCTTACTAGTCTAATCGAATTAGAGCAAGTCCAGACTCATCCACGAGATTGAGACAGACTGTAACTGTAGACAGGGGGTCACATATACGATGTATGACCCCCCTAACTCGAAAGCTGGATCAGGGCTTGGTTCCTGAAGCAACATAAGAGGGACATCGTACAGTATTTACTGAATGGTAGTGGTAGGTAGCGAATCTATTTTCATCAGCTCTTGACTAAATTATACAACCATATATTATTAGCTTTCAACACTTACTAAAAACAATATCCGTTTTCGTTTAATTTGGTGTTGAGTTATTATGTATTACATCCCAACCCATTAACGTCAATGTAGGTATAATTGTTTTAATATGTCATTCAACAATTTTCTTTTTTTTTTCATGATAACTTAATATTAAAATATATATATATATATATATATATATATATATATATATATATATATATATATATATATATATATATGTATGTATGTATATTATCATAAGAAATGATGATAATGACCTGTAACCAACGTCTGCATATTAAATTCACTTAAAGATTTTAATGATATTATTTTGTTTAAATATACAAAAAAAATAATAGACTCTCTATTAGTATCAAATGTCTATCATACCAATGCTAATGTACGCTCTCGCATTTCTTTTTACAGTGGAATCTCAATAACTCGTACCTCGTTAAGTCGAAATCCTCGGTAAGTCGAAAAAAAATTGCCATTCCCTTCCGATGAACCCCTAAATACGCGGTATCTCGAATTATTTAGACTTTGTAACTCGAACAAAATGTTATTTCCCTAAGAAGTATTGATAATACATATTTATATTCTAAAACTCGAATTTCAAAAAGGAGACTCCGTAAGTCGTAGTTGGTAAAATATAATGACGTCTTACTTGGAACTCCCCGAAATAATAGCAATAAATTCCAAAATAAATATTCGGGTTCGGGGCTTCTAATCTATTGTTTTTATCTTGTACACGTGCAATGAATGAATACATTCATGAAACTTTCTAAGTATCAGCTGTGAACGTTATGTTTGTTCCTTGTCGACACAGTTATATGTATCTCGAAGTTCTTGTTAAGTCGAAAACTCGTTAACTCGATTTTTTTTGCATTCCCCTTGACATTCGAGTTATTGAGATTCCACTGTAATTTCCTTTGTCAATGGTTTGTGCTATAAACCTTACATTTTGGCCTACTGTGGTTAGAAACTTCTAACGTATATTACGCATGCATATCGGACGTTGTCATTGCATTTAATTTACTCTATGGTGACATTTCCTTAGACAGATCGCCTATGGTCGAGATTTGAACCGTTTTGTCGTTTCGATCCAGAACGCTCTCGACGACCACTACCGCTCGTGAGAATCGCACGTAGAAACGAATTTGTATTTATCATAGAATTACAATCACGTTAATAAATGATAAAACATCCAATAAAAACACATTCAAACTTTGGAGATGGTAACGTACTTAAATATTTTGTAATGTAAAGCGTAAATGTTGCGATTTTAATAACTAGAATAATAAGTTAATTTTTTACTTTTGCACAGACTTTAATTATTATTATTAGTATTCATCCATAAAGTTTATTCGACTATAAACTGGATGTTAAATAATACCATATTCCGTTATTATTCTTTATCCTACGCAATCCTTAAACACTGTCCAGTCAATGTGTCCAGTCATAATTATACTTAGTTGTTATGGAGGGTAGGTAAGTTGAATAATTTACCGCTTGAAAATGGAGGATAAGCACTTATTTATTCTGTGTCCAGGCATTTGCTATCGTGCTAACAAAAGCACGAAGATAGGTACTAACCAAGTAACAATACTCGGTTAGTACCTATCTTCGTATCTATGTTAGTACCTATCTTTGGAAATACTAAAATATTTTATGTATTATTCGATACTTAGACGTCTAACCTATTCTTCCATAAATTAAGTATAACTTTTTATTCAAACAAATGATTGCCGTGCAGAGTTATGTTTCAAACATTACTCTATCAAAAATCGTTTATATCATTTAGGCACCATTCAACAAATTTTCGCCTTCAATCTCACAATATTGTCAGAAGTTCGGTATCTATTGGATTTCCAAGCCCTATTCTTATCCAATAAATACGAATTATCACTTATTTTAAAATATAATTAGAAAAAATTTTTGCCACATATTGACACTAAATTGAAAAGCAAAAACTGTTTTTTGTCCTAAAAATCTTGTTTTTTCTCTAATATAACTTTTTGACGATTTTTCGTTATAGTTTTTAAATTACATAATTTGCTGTGTAAATCAGTCTTCGTCTTGCCTTTCAACTTAACAGAGAAATTTATTATTACACTTTTTGTGAATAAGGACAATCTAAAAACAAATTTGACTAATTTGTCAAACTTAAACTTCACGATGTGCCTCCTGCTCATGTGCAACGTATTATTATTAATTTTCTACTTCGTAAATTTCAGATTATGCCATCGCTATGTTCCACGATATACTGCGTAGAGGGCGCTATGAATGCTATTTAAAACCCGACACAAGACTACCCATGATGCACGTGAAGGACGCTTTGCGAGCTCTGGCGGAGTGCTTACGGGCCCCTAACGACAAACTCGTGAGAAGAGTTTATAATGTTACAGCGATGAGCTTCACCCCTGAAGAACTTTCTGAGGCGATGGTCAAACATATTCCCGATTTGCATATCACTTACAAGCCTGATAGCAGACAAGACATAGGTAATTTTGATATTCAATTTGAAATTCGAAAATAGATATAATTTATTGATTGCCAAAGAAAATAGAGAATTGTAAACGATGCTTTGTTTATTCGCGTAAGCGAATTTGAAACCGGAGCGGTACCTGAATTGAAATCGAAAGCAGGATTGTGAACGGAAGTATCGAGACCGAGGTCGAGCTTGGAAGCATCACTGAAATAGTAGGATATGAACCATGAAAGTGATTATTCTGTTGGGCGGGTAAAGACGCGAGCATAAGCTAGTAGATGTGACAATGTTTTTTTAAACTTTGCTTTCGTTCTAAAACGAAACACACATGGAACTACGTCCATGTATATTCTTGTCGAAATCGATTTTTTCTAAAATATTAATTTGATGTAATTGTAAAGAATCAAAAAATGGTAGAAAAAAAATGCCGGAAATCAGGGTTGATGATTTAATGAAGATATGAGCTCGAATAAATATTAAATTTCTCGAATCAGTTTTGAAAGATGAGATGCGGTTTAAAAAATACTTTTTTGAAATATAGGATGTCAATTTCAGGAAAATTTGAATTTAAAAACATTTTTAACATTCGATTTTTCCTTTCTAAACGAAACCCCAAGAGCTAAATTTAACTTAATTAAAATATACGACTCTAGTTATATGATAATTTCCTGTCCTTGCGTCGAAAAAAATCGTTCATTACAAAAAAAAAAAGTAATACCTGATTAGAAATAACGTCAGTTCACGGCAACGAGAACTGACACAACTTGAAGCGAAAATGTTCAAGTCCGAAAAATGTTCAACGGCACATATGAAGTTGATCCGTACATACATTGGTGGGGATGTAACATCATCCTCTCAGGGGGAATCTGTGTTCAGCAATGGGACTGGGCTTCATACTTGTACAATATGTAAATAGTTCGGAGCGCCAATCGTACAATTCTTAATCTGTTCTAGTGTTTTCTAATTGTACTATGACATTATTAAGTGCCCTGCATATTTTTATATTAATACGAGTACGCATTAATTATTAAGAGTGTGTAGGTTTTATTGACACCCATATGATTTTCTTTTCCAAATTGAAGACATTTTTTGATTGAACATGGAACTTATTATTTTCGACAAACTGTGTCACATGATTCCAATATTTATAATCAGTTCTTTCATAAAAGAAGGCCTGCGCAAACCATCCTCACTTATGAGCGAGAGAGATGTTAATGTTAGGTGTGATCATCATATTAATAAAACATTATAACCATATATAATATTATGATTATACATATGATTTTAGTTGATAATATATAATTTAAATACCGTTTTCATTTAAATTGGTTTAAACTGTTATAAAGATTTATATTATATAAAAACTCAAATAAGGAAAGCCAACAAGATATCACCAAAAATAACCAGTAACTGCTATCCACAGTGAAATAGTATATACAGTTGAACCTCGATTTGTTAAAGTCCAAGGGAAACACAAAATATTTTAAGTTATCAAGGGTCTATGTTAGGGATAGGTTAATATAGAGATAGGTATGTACATATGTATGTACCCTTGTTCCACCCTTTATCAGCGTATGTAAGTGTTGTTAGTTTTCTTTTTGAACTCATTTTAAGCCAGTTTTATCACACAGTAAGTAAAGCGATGTTTCCAGGACAATGATCAAAAACTTATGATCCAAGGCTTACTTATGTCTTAAGGCTAACCGCCGCAAAGCTTTAAAGAATTTCGAAGAAGCAAACAATAGGTGACATGTATTGTTTACGTTAACAATTTAACTAGTGAACACGTGCAAGCAATAAATACCGAAACCTTTTTTTTTGCACACATTAACAATTTAACTAGTAAACACGTGCAAGCAATAAATACCGAAACCTTTTGTTTTGCACACTCTTTCAAAATGACGCATTGACAAACAATTTTATGTTATAGAGGTTGTGGAAACATTTCTTTAAGTTACTGAGGACCAATACAGAGATTACTAATTTAAGTTATAGAGGTTGCGTATTTTAAGTTATAGAGGTTTTGGGCTCTGATGGGAAGGGAACATATTATTTTTTGAAGTTATAGAGGTTTTTAAGTTACGGAGGTTTGAGTTATCGAGGTTCTACTGTATTAAGTGAAATTCATAATAAAATTCGGAAGTAATCACTAATTGACAGCCTTAATATCAAAGAAATCGTTTCGTACTCCACGTTACTTAATTTATTGTTTAAAGAAGGTTGTTAATGACAATATAGTAGCTAGAAGTAGGGAAGCCTACCGCCGCTATATTTTATTGTTGCTACCACATTGCAATATCTGTATAGAAATTGAGCGCGCCTCGTGCGCCGATGTTGGCTTGAGCTAAGCGTTCGCTTAGATCAAGCGCTTTCGCCGCCGCTATCCCTCCAACAAGAAATGACAAATTATATTTATTAATTTGTGAGAGCAGGCTGAAAATAATTTCTTTTGAGCAGATGTAAAGTAAAAATGATACCGGCTGCTATGCTATCATACTCTGTTTTGGTTTATTTCCTTTTTAAAAATACTGACATTAATTTGTTTATCGCGATTGATTTCTCATTGACTTGTATCTTTTTTTATTATGTCACAAGAAAAACGTACTTTTGTGTTAAAAAGTAAATATCAAACAGTCACTAAATTTCTTATTAAAGGGGGATATACGTCATCGCAGATAAAGCAGCGTATTGCTAGAAACTACGCACGTAAACGAAATAACTAACAGAATAACTCCCCTATTATAAAAATAAGAGAATACAACCCCGCGTGCTTACATCCAAATACGTGACCGTGATCGTTTACATTGTTTGTGTCTTTTGATACGTTATAATGATGCACACTAACATAGACATTTGTTTATATGTTCAATTTTATTTTTAAAATCTTTTATGGCCGTTTCTTTGGGAAATCAGTTCATCTACCAATTAAGTGCGACTAATTAAAGGCATGTTAGTGATTCCGTAGTACATTTTTTCATTGCGATATAACCGAATAATACATTTTCTGTTTTCCTGAACATTTACTTTTCATTTTTCTCAATTCTCGAACGCCGATAGAGTTATATCGTAACAGTAAATATGTTTGGTATTTCTTGCCCTACTGATTGTTCGATTTGGTCAAATGAAACATCATTGAATTTTATACCTAGTGGATGATAAGTCTCCACCCCTTGTTTAGAGCCAATTTTGCCACATGAAAAAAAGATTTGTAATAGCTCGTCATATTTAATCTGCAACTAACTTACTGGTTACTCCGTGTAAATCATTAAGATATGAGCTGACGGATGATTAATGCGACTGGCAAATTAATGTTGCATGATGAAATCTTGGTGAAATCGGGTCTAATATTTTCCTATTTATTTTAACTAGTCAGTTATCGATTTAATAACTCTGTTATAAGGAAAGAGGAAAGAGCGAAGGGAGTCACATGATATGATTTAACCTTCCAAACAGTCTGCTGGGAAAACTATCGTGCATCCTAACCTTAGAATCACTGTTTATAACTTTATGGAATGTTGATGACAAACTAGTAAATCTATACTTAAGTTACTTATTATTGTTTTCAGCGGATTCATGGCCACAAGTTTTCGATGACAGTGAAGCGCGCAGAGACTGGGGTTGGCAGCCTGAAGTCGATTTAGAAAACTTAGTCGCTTTAATGATAAAGAGTTACAGAAAAAATTAACAAAATGATATTAAATAGTTACATAAATTATGTGCATTTTTTGACACCCATATTGTCCTAAATATAAATATCTTTTTGATAATTTTATGTTTTTAATAGTAAATTCACAACTAGAATAAATAACATATTTTTAAAAGGCAATTTTATATCGTTTAATTATGATTCCTGCTATTTGGTAATAATGTAGAAATAATAACATTCCAAAACAAATCACTACATATATTGTCGTATGCCAACTGAAATTGTTATATCTGTTGAGTGTATATATTTGCCAACCCGACGGCGGATCCAGAATTTCGTTCAGGAGGGGGGCGGCCATTTTAGACTTCCAACTATATGTGAATTCTGACTTGCAAAAAAGTGGACATTGTCATTTTAAGAGCAACAAAATCCTCATTAGAGCAACTAATTATCACATAAAAAGAATTACATAAGTTTTGAACCATGTCAGACCTGGTTGGACGCCGTGTAAATATATGTCAAAGCCCATTTCCAAAAAAAATGTACATTAACATATTGTACGTTTTCGTGATTTTCATTATGGTAACAAAATCGTCAACAGAGCAACTATTTAGCCACAAATAGTATTAAATTTTAAGCGACGTCAGACCTGGTTAGGTTAGGTTGTTAAAGTTAGGATCACGAACGTAACATTAGTCGCATGTGGTGTGTAGTTTAAGGGAAACACGTACCCGTACTTAGGTATCCACTGAAAGTATGCCCACGTTGCAGCATTCTCTTTTTCCTTAATTAAGATTATTATCCCAACAATTAATGTAAAGATAATCCACAATTGTTATTTTCGACGTGCAAAATAAAATAAATTCGTAAACTAGTCAATAATTTATTAATCGGTTAATTGATAAAATAAATTAAAATCAAAATATTCACTTAATAGAAATAAGACTGCTCCTTTTACATCTCTTAAAAATTACATATTAAATTTTTTTTTTTTTTTTCATTTTATAATTATTATAATATTAAAATTTATTACATATTATAATATTAAAATTTCATATGAAACTCAATTTATTTTTTTAAGTTCGAATGTAATTGGATATAGGAGTCTGGAACGTTGCATAAAAAAATTCATAACGTTAGCGGTCGTTACATATATATCGCTATTGGGAATTGAGGTCGTATAATGCTCGTAGTACCCAGTGCGTAATCACTATTTAAAATTTGATGTTCATAGGTTATGAATACACTTGAAATACGTCATATTTCATGAATTTATATTTTGTTACTTTGGCACTTTTCCACTCATTCAGAAAACAGTTTTCTCTCAAAAAGAACGAGCAATAAACTTGAGGCTAGCTCTTTTCAAATTTAATTATATTATACAAGACACCCTGTTGAAAACATCCAATACAGTCCCATACAAAACAATAGAATCTGTAATGGCTTATATGTAATCTATCTGGAAGAAAAAATTTCCAGATAGAGTTAAATTTGGAATCTATATGTAAGTCCATCATAGCATGGTTTCTTTATTAGACTTAGTGGGATTGTAATGTTATTTGTATCTGTATGGATCCTAACTGCACCTTACCTGTAGGTTTGTATCCGTTTTTATCGTAAGTCCATGTGGACAAAAAAACCAATGTGGATTTCCGAGTACGAAATAGAAAATGTTTTTAATGCTTTGTAATGACAATTCCACAATCGGAAAAAATGATGTGTTATATATGTAAATCCAGATAAGAACTCTGCAGACATTTATATGTTTATATTAATATAAAGTTTAATGGAACTTATGTTCCATTAAACTTTCCGTTTCGTCCCTTCGAAAGTTTTTATAAGTATGGATATGGATTTGCAGCGACAAAAGCACATTAGATTCCAATACAGTCATTTCTTATTGGAATCTATTGGATGTTTTCAACAGGGCATGTATAGATCCATAGGTAGCATTAAAAAACAAACCCACAAAAAGTCGTACCGGTCATATCCAAGTTTATTCGTGCTCTAATTATTCATAAACCGTATAAATACTTGTTTTAGGATTCCGTAGTCAACAAGAACCCTTATAGTTTCACCATATCCATCCGTATGTTTGTCTGTCTGTCCGCGGGGTAGCGCAGATTCTTTTTACTAGAAAATTGTGAAATTGTAATTGGTGTAAATATACATACCAATCAAGCCAACAGTGATAGAACAAAATTTTGAAAAAATAAATTATTTGACGAGCCTGGAACTGAAGTGGTCTATGTAACATTTTTACCAAAATCCATTTTTATGTTTATTTCAACTTAAAAATATAAATTATACGATATTAATGCAAAAGTGGTCTATGTTATATTTCTGAATAGATGATTTCTAACATAAAAATCCATATAATGAATTTCATATAATTCTATAAACCCACAGTAAAGTTAAACATTGCGGGTTCATTTAAAACCATTAATTTTTGTTAGTCAACTGCCGCTCCCTCATTCCCCCTGCCTAAATTAAATCTCTCACATAAACGTTTATTCTTGGGAAAAAATCACGGTAATAACGTACATAACGAAGTTAAATGGAAAACTATTACAGATAATGTATAGGCTCTACAATTTACGAGTAACAATCAACCCACTTTTAAAATGTACTCAGCCAAGTAAAAAGCAAAATTACGTACAAAATTCATTGAAAATTATTTAAATGACGATTTGGCTGTATAAAATAGGCAGTAAATACAAATTTATGAACAATAGTTATGAAAAGATAAAATCACAACATCCTTCACACTCTTCCTATATGGATCCGTTTTTAGTTGTTATTAGCCGTTAATCCGTAAACTCAAATAAGAGGTTCATAATATCAAGCAAAACGCCCTCATCTAAGTCCCTATACTGAGACAGGCAACTACGGTCCCTGCGCGTAGTCCGACACTCATTTTGCCGGTTTTTAGTTCCAAGCCAAAATGGCGTGTCCGTCCGTCCGTATGTCAGAGGCGTTTCACTAAAAAACTATAAGATGTATATTGATGAATTTTACAGTAAATGTGTTTTGTATAAGCCGCTACTTAGTAGTTAAATTGCAAAAATAAATATTTCTAGAGTGAGGGGCAAACATCGACATGCGGCACATATTTCGACAGTTCTTTTAAAAACACTAAGGTTTCTAAACATTTTTTTTTTTTGGTTAAGCTTATATTTTCGGAAATAATAGCTCCGAAAGTAGGATAAATTGTGTCCCCTTCTTTATCTTTTAAGCTGCAACTCCAGAAAATATGAAAAAGTTCACAATAGTACTTAACGCTTAATAAATACTTTCAACGAAAAATTATTTTGAACAATCGGTTACACTGTTTTTGAGTTATTGTCAAAAAACTGCGTTTCTCAACAAAAGGAAATAAGTGCCGCGAAGATACGCTTTTTTGCTGGTACTTTTTAGTTTACGCTATTTCAAGAGTACCTATTAGTCGATAAACTTACTTCTTTCTCTAGTTATAAGTGACGAAAGTGCTTAAAGCTATTGTGTGAGGGAAACTTGAAAAAAGTGTAACAAAACAATTGTTTTCATCTGTAATGCATTTCCTTGTAGTAACGGCTTCGGAACCCTACATCGAGCATGGCCTGACATGCTCTTATTTATATTCCTTTTTCACATATACTAAATTTTCATATACCAATTAAGATGAAATCTTAATTTCCTTAAACTTAATGCTAAGAAATACTCAAAGTCTCAACCTGTAGATGGCCTGAACAGCCCGCTTTTGCAGCACAAAAATTCTATCATTATCTGCGGCATGTCTTCAGAGCAAGATGCCATATAAGATCAAGCTATGAAAAGCAGCCAAAGTAGACCAATCTGGCGGTTTCGACATCTGACAAATTTCTTATCCTTTTAACTACACATGTAGCAGTGGTGTGTTTTTGATAAAATAATATATGGAAACGCTTCAAACCTTTAATCCAAATTGCTTTCATAACTATTTAACAGCAGATTAATTTTTCTCTATTAATGAACATAATCTCCTTAAGAGACATTAGTGAAATACTTCACCGCGAAAAAATTATGTTAAAACACAATAACAGAAAAAGTAAATAAAACGAACCATTTTAAACATTAACCTTTATTTAGTCATATCTAACATTTATATTATCTATGCAACATAAGCACATTTCAATTGCACCAGTAGTATCACAATGTAATAAAAAGTTTATGTGAATGTAGGATTTTGTCCATACGTACACACCCCAATAAACATCTGATTGTTCTATGACACGGTTGAATAAAAACAACAATTTAATAGACGATCGTTAAACAATTCGGCAAGTGTATGTCACATTTACGCACTGAAGGTATGTATATATCCATAATCTTTTTTTTATCAAAACCATTTTTCCCTGCAAAACAAATGTGTAATATTCCTTATTACATATTTGCGGTGTGGCATAATTATCCTAGAAAAGACTCGTAAAAATAAAAATACCTGGAAAAAATAAACTATTGATGAACATACTAAGATTATTATCTCATAATCAGAATATACTAGGTCAGGGCTAAGTATTTTGTAATTTATTTATTACAGGGATTCCAATTGAAATTTTTATCCTAAAATACATTATACTCAAAAGATACTATTCAACACTCCTCATACAGATAAGTAAAAAGAAAGACTATTCATCTGGTCTATTTGGATGGAAAGTTTGAAAAATATTTTTTATTAAAAAACTGTACATAATTTTTTTTCAAGTCTCTAGCCAACACGATTTAGTAACTAGGTAATTTTGACAGATCAGTGGACAACTAGGCAACATTAATAAAATTCAGTATGTTGAATAAATAACTGATTCTTATCGAGTTTCCTGTATTTGATTATGGACAAAGCAAAAAAAGGGTTGCCAAATGTTTGGGATTCAAAGCAATTGAAATCAATTTAAGAACGCCCTGATTATCAATTTATTGTCAATGATAAAGTACCTCGATTTGTCTCACTTATACAATTGATATTTTCAATTTTATCCTACTTATTTTATATATTAATATAATATGACCTAAAGCATCATTTACATACTTCGGCATAGTTAACATTTTACTTTTAAGAAGTTTCTAAGCATATTTATTTCTTAAATAAGGGAAACAGTAAGGACTGATTATAATTTAAAATCACTCTACCAAAGCATTAATGACCTAGAAAATATTACACTTCAGACACGCTATAATCACTAATTAACATAATGTTCCAATCCGTTATGGTAAAATAAAAATTATGTGACTATACTCCAGTTCTATAAGTGACACATATGTGATAAGTTAATATTCGGCGATGATAATATAATATACTGCATATTTTTCAAGATTCCACCACCATACATACTAAGTAACAATTACCAACATCACTAAAACATAACTATGTCTTCTAGCTTATGCGACACTCTTGCATGTGATAATATATATTGGACACAAAAATAAGTGTTTCTATACACATCCTCCTAACTTATAAATTACAATATCACTATGAAACATAGCTTTAAGGCAGCATGGTCTTACAATAGTAACATGTGATACAAAATAAATTTGTATTAATAAATACTATGCATCATTTATGTAAAAAAATGGCTTCATCAATAGTCATATATATTTGAGATTGTTTTACACAAACACTAAGATGATAATACATAGAGGATTTAAAAATGAATCATAATAAAAAAAAATGATGTTAAAGGTGATGTGTCAGGTAATGAAACTAAATCATACATTCACAAAATAAAATGGGCAAAGTTGCTACACTAATGGATGTTGAAAGTCTATAACTACTGCTTAATGCTTGAAAAAAAAATAGTTTAGAACTATCAAAACTGAGTTATTTTTCCAAAGATACCATGTTATTGTATGGACCTGATTTCAATGATATATATAATTTCAACTCAATAGAACTTCTCTATTTAGTACGATAACAACAGTAGTCTAATGCGTCAATTCCACATGCAATAGATGAACCCTTATAATCTAACCGATCGTTCGAACGGATGCAGGATGACCAATCGGTTACTGCGCAATGGCACGTCTCGTTCGCTTGTGGAATGTAGGGTTCCACTCAACAACGTTCCTCGTATGGTTCCGTGCCAAATTTAAATAAGTAGTGAAATGGCCGTCAATATTGTGGACAAGTGTTTTTATTACCAATGGATGGGCAATCGAGGTTGACTAAATATAAAGCTATTTTTATTATATCACACTACTTTATAAAAAGTTTAAATGTATATAAGAACAATTCAAAACATAATAAAACTCATAAGTATATGGGATTTTCAAATGTTATGGAATTTTCATATATTACAAAAATAGATTAAAAATTGTTGCACTACCATTAATTGCAATTTGATGAATGCCTTCTTAATCGATACCTATTTTTGAAAATTAATAAGAGAGACCCAACGATTTTTAATATACAACACTGACCTACAATTTTTTATATTCTTTAAAAATATATTTTGGGCTAACTTTTATTTATACTAAAAAAAAATAACATGTTGAGAACTTTTAATTTAAAAACAATGTAATTTTAATTTATAAACATGATTTAGTCACAAGTAAAAACACATAATCCATACTTGTGTAATGAAAATAAGTGACAGACACTAAGGTAATCCTATCAGGACACCATTTTTCAATCTTAGTAACAAAAATAAAAACTCCATAATTGAATGAATACTGTACTTATTAGAAAAGTAATTGGCGTTTGTTGTAAATAATAACTTTAATCTACTCTAAACCACATCAATAATAAAATTGTTAATTCTAATCGGAAAAACAAACACAGGCAAAAAACTTTCAAAATCTGCAAAAGCAAGAATAAATATGGATAACCTAAATTCTGATTAAACTATGAAATCCAGCTGAAAAGAAAGGCCAACCAAAATTATTCTAAATCGATCAATAAGTCTTATCAGATGCATTTATAATTTAGACAATATAGACAAAAGTTAAAAATGTACACATATATTAAAGAATGGCAACATTTACATAATCACCGTTTAGATTAATAAACATTGTAAATGTGTATTAATGTGATTATAGTTTTAATAGACTAGGTGCGGATATCTCTAGGTAAAAGATCAAATGAAATATAAATTCACAACAATATGCAAAAAAGCTTTTTATTGATTTTAAAGCAAACAATTTTTTGCAACAAATATTATAACTTTTATACCATTAGATTGTTATTAAAAGTAATTTCAAATAAAATGTTTAATTCTTATTAAATTTGCAACTAAACCTATGCCCCACTTCTAATAGTGGAAATTATATGGATGAAATGACAAGTAAATAGAAAAAATAAACTTAAGTACAAAAAAGAATATAATTAAATGATAATATAGAAGATAAAAATGCTTTCTAATCTATAAATAATAAAATATATAATAATTGTAAAGTTAACATTTCTTTACCACCAATAATTTAAACATGTGGTGCATTACAATGACTTAGTTACACACATTAAATATTTTAGAAATACATTTAATTATGTAATTCAAAATTATAAAATTACAAGAATAGAAGTAATGAGATTATATCTTATTGTTCCTGTAAAACAAAGTTTTTTTTTTCTGTATTTTGAATATTAAACGCACAGAATTCTTTTTTTTGAAAAAAAAAAGTAAAGCATAACATGTAATTCTAATTAAAAAAATTCAAGCATACATAAAGATAATGAACATTAAATTCGAAATAAAAATTATAATGAGAAATACTTTACCAAAACAGAACACTAAACAATTTTAAGCAACTCGAATGAAACTAGAATTGATAACACAGTTTCTTATTACTAAAGCCTCGCTAACTCAAAACTCAACTGATAAAAGTTCACTAATATTTTTGTACTTTTGATTGCATATGGCTCACAACTCTAATGCAGGAATGATTGTTTATGATCTCGATTTCACTCACAAATTCAACCCCAGGTTCCTTTTTTTCTATGCCACTTCCCAATTTCAATATTGGTCCTCGCTTAATCGTTTTTTTTTCTGGTTTCTATACAAATACATAATATTGTATATAGCTACTCTTACTTCCATTTGAGTTGACACCTCTTCAATCGCCTTTTTTCTTTAATTTATCTTAATAGTTTTTTTTTTTAATAAAAACCTTTCTGATGCAAGATATTACATGTGGAACAGGATTGCAAAATTGCCAAAGGATCCACAGATCAGTTTTTCTTCGCGTAGACAGTGCGATATTATTTAACCATGTTAGTTATGCCGCGAATCCGTATTATACTGCAAATCTTGCTTTTGAGTGTAATATGAGAAAAAGTGAAAATGTTTTGCTTGAGGATATTTCATTATAAAACAAAGAGGCTTATTCTCAACAGTCTCTTTAGATACGAAATTATTGAACAGTGCAAAAACAACAAAAAGTTAATAATGACAATGTTTGTACCTATAAATGAAAAAAATATGTTACAAGTAAAAATTTTGACGATAATATAAAGGAGAAAGCAATAGAAGAATTTGATAGTGTTAGCTTTGCGACTTATTCGCCTAACCTAAAATGAAAGCTAAGAATTGAGTCAATCCCTAATATTGTAAATTTGTATTCATTCTACACTTCAACCTTTCAGTGTATATTTACAGCTTTATTTATATATACAGGTTTTTCCTGATTTTAAATATTTAAAAAATCTACCAAAACATGTGATAGTTAGACACAAATTAATGGCACATAAAGAGAGATATATTAAACTATTTGTTTTAATCACGAAAAATATAGCATACATCAGGTTGTGAGAAATAGAAATAGAGTCATATAAAAAAGAGAACTATGTTATATATTAAAGAGTGCTTGTTTTACCGAAATAAAAGCTAAAATTACAATTTAAATATAATAAAAGTGGTGTTGAGGTACACTTGAATAATTTTAATATTTGGGACCAATTATTGACTTCATAGTTAAGTGTAAGTAAATAAATTTGTCTAGCTTAAAAATAATTCACACTAGTTTGAGACTTTAAAAACAGGATTGGTTTTTGGACTTGTAACTATATTCTATAAAAAACCTATATTTCAAAATTAAAAACCAGTCAAGCATATTAAAGTAGGTTTAACAACATTAAGAAATAAGAAAAAAAGTCTTTTTGCATCAAAGATATAAATTAATAGCAAAAAGTAGGTACGTATTTTTATATTACATTTTATGATAGTATAATTAGTGACTCGGCTTTTTTCCTATTAATTTTACCTCTCGCCACTGCAGAATGCTATTTCAAACTGAATTAAATAATATAATTAAATAATGGAATTAAATAATATAATAAAACCGTCTTTATTGCAAAATGGTTTGGAAATTAAAAAAAAATTTTAGATATAGTGTAGATATATTTTAATATTCAAAATTGATATATAGTGATGATTCAACTATTATGTAAAATGGCTTAAAATTTTGTATTCTTAGTACAAAAACTTTTGAATTTAAAAGAATATTTTTTATTATATACGATATTAGAATAGTTTTGCATAATAACATATTTTTTGATTTAAATAGTATTATATGCTAAAATTATTATATGTAAAATAGAGTAATGGGTTTATTTTTCAAGCTATGTATCAGTATAGACAATTCCTCTTATCTAAAAGAAATAAATGCACATGGAACTCGTGAATAACGGAGCGTATTTCATTGTAGTTTCACTAATATATTTTGCCATGTCTAATAATTAATTATTGCCTGATTTAAAATACCTTTCAGTTAGTGTCATTTTTATCAGAAAACGAAGAGGAAAAATAACTATTTTTTTTCAATAAATATATATTTAAAGGCGATGACCAAATATGGACATTCAGTTCTATCAATATCTTTTTAAGTGGCAAAATATTTGGAAGCGACATTTCAAGTTATTCATTTTATTAACATGCTCAGCTTTAGTCCGATATATAATTTTTTTTTATATGGTATAAATACTATTACAACGTTAGACTAGACAGTTGTCCTGGACTCACAAGTTCAGGTTGTAAGCTAAGATCCATTTGCAAATATTTTGCTTTATCGAGAAACAACATTATACATGCTAGGTTTCGGACTGTCAAATACATTATAATATATAATTATGATATTAACATTACAATTATAATACTCAGTTTCTCTATATATATTCAAATTAGCCGATTAAAAGTTATTTATCATTTTTCTTTTCAAATGTCAATAATATTAAAAATTCTAGTACTAAAATTTCATTTCCAAATCATAGCAAGAATAAACATGGATTCAATTTCATAATAGTGAGAAACTATTTATTCATATTTCTATTCAATGATTTGCTAACTGTTTTTTGATTTCATTGGTACCAATGTCTCATCTATTAATATAAATTAATATTATAAATGCAAAAGTAGCTCTGTTTGTATTGTAGAATTTTATGCCTAAGCCACTTAACAAAATAGGCTCAAAGGTTAAGAGGTAGTTAGTTCGTCCCAAAAAGTTGGGCATCTTCAAACACACTATTTATAATTTATTTAGATATTTTTTGTAAAACTACTTTGTGAAAGTTATTGTACAGTGCTATCTATAATGTGTAGTTGATCATATTTAGAAGCTTGAGATAAAAGTAGACGGTAAGAGTGAGATCGGGATCACAAACGAAATCAATAAAATAAATTATTGAGTGATCAAGGGTAGCAATGGCTCTAATGGCGCAAAGCTGCATGTGCTGAGTTAATAAATTATAACTAAGAAAGTAACATTTTGTTGAAAAACATTGGTAAGAACATTATAGCAGATAATACAATAATTCAGTCCTTGTAAAGAGTTTGTCAGTTTTAACAATTTTAACCTCATTTGCAGACAATTAGTACTAAAAATATTATTCATTAGGACAAGTTATTATTTGACATAAAAATATAAATGTTATCATATAGTAAAACTTCTATCCTAAGAAAAGAAGTATAGTGAATGGTATAAAATAAAATAAAATACACTCAACTTTAATTTTCACTTCTGTTAACACAATGAGCTAAGTGAATAATCCAGTTTCGTTTTTACACTTCTCTGATATATATCCTTCTCTGTGGAGATTAATTAATTTCTCAATGCACCTTTTGAAAATATAACTTTTAAACAAAATGATCTATATAATATTTTTTTAAAAAAACGATTTGATAAACAACACAAAGTAGTGAATTATGACTACACGATGTTTTAAAGAAGGGAAAGGTAGGATTAATAGGGTCTACATTTAAAATACACAAAATTAAATAGTATATGAAATATTTTCTACAAAAAAAAACAGACATTCACAGTAGAAGCTATACTGATTGAAATTACATTTTATATATTTTTTTAAATTAGGTTTATATTCATGCTTGTATACTAAAAACATCATAATTATCAGTCAAGTATCCCATTTAGTACCAACTCAAGGGGTTTCAATATGACATTAAAAATGCATGTTAAAGGATATTCATCATAAGTAGTGTGCTTATTCTGATTTTTTATGCGTTTCGCACAATTCACCTCTGCTGTTCATTTCTTTGAGGCGTTGTCTCAATTGTGCCTGTTTCAAATTAGTCATCAACTGAGTTGAATGGTACAGCCATGAGCCCTGAAATTGATTACAAATTTAAAGAGTTGAATTGTTTTAAAAATACATTCTCATAAAAAAGGTTCAAAAACAAAATAATTCATTTTGTATCTCTTATTATGTACAACACATATATTAAAGTGACTATATAAAATCTTCCTTCATTTTGTGAATAACTTATTCTAATTTTTTTATGTAATAATTTAAAATTATTTGGGAATTATGTTAGTGTGTATATATATACAAATGACAATGTGTATGTATACACACTTTCATAGACACATTCCTAAATTATTTAGATATTGCCAATTTTCTTAGGGAATAGTTAAATATGGCATTATACAAGACTCATTATTGTATTAAATAGAAGATCAAAGTATAATATTTTAGATAAGATACATTAATTGCTGTGAGACAAGCTGTGCAAACAAATACATCAATGTCACATTAAGTCAATAACTATATAGAATGTTCAAATATCAATATAAAGTTCAGTCTTGAAACTCAAATAAGATGGCATGTTTAAATACAACATTTAATAATTTGATTTTGTGGATAATATTGTATTTGAGTTGCACTTGAAAATCTTACAAATACCTACTTTCTTTTTTTCTAAAACATGTTATTAAGAATAGAACAACAGGATAGAGTAATAATTTATACTATTATAAAACTGTAACGGTGTTATGGCTGTTGGAGATGTTTTTGAAAAATCAACTGTAATCAACTATTAAGAAGAGTCTAAAATACATAACAATAGTTTATAGAATTTTACTTTATCCATTTGTTATGGCAATACACAAAACCACTGATAGAATATTAAGAGATTTTATAGTATGACTAGTATGAGAGCCACTGATCCATTATGCAAATTAATATGTCGATAATGTTTCATCTATTCAATTTAATAGAACTGGAAATTATTATTTTAATTCTGTAGTCCAAGTGAGCAAAGTTACTGGCAAAAATTAATTTGTGATTAAGCAATGAAAAAAAAACACAAAATCATCACTCAAATGCAGGAACTGGAGAATCATTCATTATCTAAAAAAGAAAAATAAAAAAGTAAATATTGGCTTAAATCATAGAATTTTCTCTATTTTCCAGTGCAATGCAAAATAAAGAAAAGTAAATGCAAGATACATATTCACTATACAACTAAAATTTTAATTTACCAGCCAAAATATTAAATCAAATATACAAACAAACAAGCCAAAGTTCTAAAATAACCTGGACTGATTCCATCTCAAAACTACTTTCACAGTAATCCCTTAATATTCCAAAAAATAAATTAATGTACAGATATTGGCAACATCTTTAAAATAATCTGACTGACACCAAAATTTTCATTTTGTTTACAATATGAGCAGAAAAAAAAGAAGTTGAACTTATTAATTGACTTACCACCATAATCATACAGTTTAACAATATGGGAATTGAAAACACCACAGAAATAAACAGGCCCTTGCTATCAAAGTATTGTTGACGAGAAAACATTGTCCAATTTTTGGCAGCTACTTCATTTATATTTTCGGAGAAATAGACCAGTAACACTGTAATCAACAAAAATCACTGTTAATACTCTCAAAAGCATTCATATTCTCAAATTATAAGTACCATGAAATTCGTCAAAAATTCATGAGTATCGCTGCCATTGTTTGAGCATTTTAAATAATACAGATAAAATATAATTACAGCAACATTGTTAATATGACAGTATACAAGCTTTTTCTTAAACGTTAATAATTTTTGACAAAAATCGATTATTAACATACAGTACAATGCAGGAAACTGCCACTCTATATTGGCTGAGAATGGTTTAATGCGCAAGTATAACGCTCCCCAAGCCTTTCTTCTTGTCCCCCGCGTTCCAATTTTATGCTAATGCAATGCTTTCGCGACTAACTTCACAGAGGCAGAGTTTCGTAGGTTGTACTGTACATACACAAATTGTGTACACAAATGTACACTATTTGTGTATGTACATTCAATAATATAAGAATAAATGAACTTCAAATTATACCACATCTATAACAAAAAATCTGCTAGAGGCTATCAGTACATAACAAAACAAGCTCTATATTACTTATCCCATTTTTGGTTGTTTTGAAATTACTTCTAATTTTTAAATTTTTTTGGTTTTTCTATAGGCACTGATTGAATTTTTTATGAACAAATCGACAATGTTTTTTTTAAATGGAAACATTTATTGACCAGTGAAGATTTAAAATTTTTAAAATTCCATTATTAAGTCCATACAGTTATTATTAAAAAAAATTGAATTTTGAATTTATGAAATTTTATAATTTCATAAATTCAAAATTAAAAACTTTCTCATATAAAAATTTTCAACCAAAACCAAATTCTTTATTGTACATGGAAAAATAAAAAGGTAGTTATGATTTAAGTATGAAGGTTTGGTTATAAAGAATCATTACACGAAAAAAATAATGTTTACGCTTTTGCTAAGGAAGTACAATTTTTGAAATTGATATAAACAATGTAAGAGCGTAGTAGAATTGTTCACCGTGATTCTGAAACCACATTCTTTGTTTTAAACTCATGTCAACATCTTCAAGAAGTATTGGCAATTTTTTTCCCAAAAACGCCAAAAATATTTTGACCAATTAAATGCCTAAGCAATTCAAAAAGTCTTATTAATTTTCCATCTAAAATTCCTATCCACATTTTTACTCCAAATTGATATGCGTGACTTCTCTGGATATGATAGACATGGAAGCTTTTCCCATGAATAATTCGTCGAACACTTGCTTCTGGGATTCCTTTGTAGATGTTGTCGTAAGTTTAATACAAAGAATTCGGTTCCAAAATCACGATGCGCCATTTCACTACGCCCTTGCAGCGTTTAGATAATACATATCCAAATAAATGAATTGGTCAAGGAGGCGAAATAAAGTGGCTCACGCGATAGCCCAACTTAAATCCCATAGATTTTTTTATTTGGGGATACTATAAGGAAATTGTTTATGCGATACTGCAATTGAAAAAAAACAACATTGCATTACTGAAGCGGAGCTCAGGCATAAAATTCAAGTCGCTGAAAATATATTAAGAAATAAATTCGAAACGTCTAGAAACTTAATACACAATTTTTTAAGAAGATGCAGATTATGCATAGTAGCTGAACGTCGACAATTTGAAAATCTTATTTAATAAGTATTTACGTAGTATTATCTTTATAACCACACCTTCATACTTAAATCATAAACAACTTAATTATTTTCCCATGTATAACAAAATATTTTGATTTAGTTGAAAGCTTTTTATATGAGGAAGTTTTGAAATAAGATTCACATTTGGTGTAAGGTACTGTTTTTCAATAAAAATGTTTCAAAGGTACAAGTGAAATTATAAAATTTCACGTAAACAATATTCCATTTTTTTTTTATATAAATAACTTTATAGACTTAATACTGGGATTTTTAAAATCTTAAAACTTCACTTACCGATAAACATTTCCATTAAAAAAAACTGCTGATTTTTTAATAAAAAAATTCAATCAGTACTAACAGAAAAACAAAAAAAAACATATATCGTAATTTCAAATCAGGTAAGTAATATGGAGGTTGTTTTGTTAGGTAGTGATAACCTCTACATATTAATATGTATTGCTAAACTCCAACACCTTTCAACCGAACACCATAAAAATTAAATGTATATGTTTTCCATGGAGAAGGTAATTTTGCTATCTTCATTGTCGCAAATCCCCGCCAGATGGCGCTGCAATATATCAACTTCTATACCATTTAACTAATCATCACGAAAATTGGCATGTATTTTTTTGTGGAAAATATGGAAAACACATTATCCTCTTTGTTTTAATTCAACACTAGGCAACATTGCAGCACACCAACATCTTCAACCGTAAGTTTGTAACATCATTAATAACAAATAGCGTTCATGACTAAGATTAGTGATCAATGAGTAGCTTTAATTATAACAAATAGTAACCAATGTTAGTAATTGGTAAGTAAGTCCAATAGTCACAAATAGTGTGTTCAAAATGTAACCGCAAAAGGAATAATTCTAACTCTTTTTTTACAGACAAATAAAATTTGTACTACACTCAACTAAATTGTTTTTAGAGATCCCATATATCAATACTCATCGAGTACTAGAAACTATTTATAAATGTCACATAAAAAAATAGTAAACTTGAAATGTAAGTGCAAAGAAATACTATTCTTTTGTTTATAGACAAATAAAATTTGTATAATACATAATTATCTTTAAGCCCACGCAAAGTTTGAGTGGGTCGCTAGTCATAAATAAAACAACTTTTCTATTTAAAACAAAAAAAAAACGATATTCTAGCATGTTTCATAAATTTATTGTGGCTTCAAAATTTCAAATAAAAATCAAAGTCCAAAAAGCCTAAAACTTTGCTACTTTCTTTTTAATATGAGACCTTCTAACTAGTGGAACCTCGATAACTCAAACCTCGGTAACTTAAAACCTCTATAACTTCAAAAAATAATATGTTCCCTTCCCATCAGAGCCCAAAACCTCTATAACTTAAAATATACAACCTCTATAACTTAAATAAGTAATCTCTGTATTGGCTCTCAGTAACTTAAAGAAATGTTTCCACAACCTTTATAACATAAAATTGTTTGTCAATGAGTCATTTTGAAAGAGTGTGCAAAACAAAAGTTTTCGGTATTTATTGCTTGCACGTGTTCACTAGTTAAATTGTTAACGTGTGCAAAACAAAAGGTTTCAAAAGGTAAACAATACATATGTCACCTACTGTTTGCTTCTTCGAAATTCTTTAAAGCTTTGTGGCGGTTAGCCTTAAGACATAAGTAAGCCTTGGATCATAAGTTTTTGATCATTGTCCTGAAAACATTGCTTTACTTACTGTGTGATAAAACTGACTTCAAATGAGTTCAAAAAGAAAACTAACAACACTCACATACGCTGATAAAGAGTGGAACAAGGGTACATACATACATATGTACATACCTACCTCTATATTAACCTATCCCTAACATAGACCCTTGATAACTTAAAACCTCTATAACTTAAAATATTTTGTGTTTCCCTTGGACTTCAAGTTATCGAGGTTCAACTGTAGTTAATTTCGTATTATTTCAGCTAATTTTGCATAAGTGTTTATGTTCCAGAAAAAACAATAAATAGTTTAATATTAAATCCCATGTTACCTTTATTAACTTTTATTTGGATACATATAAATAATACACTTGTAATACACAATGACAAAAGAATTTTAGGCAACCTAACTAACATTTATTAAGCTTTAATAAAAAATCTAATTACACTTAATATTATGGCATGCATTTCATTAAGTAATAACAATAAAATGAGTTACTTTTATTACATTATTACTTGAACAGCCCATTATAATAGCAAATAAATGCAAAAAATATTTGCAAGAAGTTCTTTACATTATAGCTCAGATAATTTGAATATGTTATGCAAAAAACTTTTATCAGTCCTCTGTAATCATTAGGCCTAAATATTTGATTAATCTCCTACCAGACAGATATGGAAATTCTGTATAAACTATAGATTTAATGATTACTTTATCAGGAATAGTATAAAATGATAAGTTCTATATTAAAACAAAACTAAAATATACTTAAAACAATTGTTTCTCCTAATCACAGCTGACCTTGAAAGAATACATTTATGATTATTATAAATGTATACATTACTATGACTCTTTCTTAACAATTTAAAGTAACCTATGGTAATTATCAAACCAATGACAAAATACAAGTCTCATGTCATCAGTTAGGAAAATGGGAAAAACTATAACAAAATAGTTTGTATGAGCTATTATTAATGGCATCAAAACTAAGTAAACGGTATCATTGTTATCAGACAGTACTGATAATCAAATTGCTTGTTGTCGCTCTCTAAATGGTATTATTGCCATCACAGAGATGATTTTTTTCGGTATCAAAATATTTGAAACTACACAACCAATCTGAACATGACGTGTTAAACGATAGACATTTAAATGCCTAATAAAATATGTAAAACATCAAATCACTGTAAATACATTTTTATTTGGTGAATTCTATTAATTATAAAGGCCAATGGACTATTGAATAGGGTTTGGTTCAAAAGTCCACCATTGCAATTTACATCACTGGACAGAAAATCCACAGGATGTTGAGTAACTAAAACAATAAATCAGTAAAACTACAAAAAAAAAATAAGCAGCGTTAAAATAAAAAGACATGTCCAATAATTTTACTTGCTTGTTGGAAGTATTGATCAAGATAGAATTTTGACAGAGATGATTTGACAAGTTGCTTACTGTAGGTTTGTAATACTCCACTGCGAATGTATACTCTAATTTTTTTCCTATTTTAAATCAAAAGACTGACCCTTAAAGCCTGGCCCAATGCAGATTGGAGACTACTAATGAACATTAATGAATGTTGGCACCAATGCAGTATTAATATCATGACCAATGGCCTATGTTCTCTTAAGCATGGCATGAGTGGCTCAAGTTAAAATTCATTGGTTAATTCAATTAACCCATATTAATATTTGAAACCAGTATCTTCCATTTAAAATCGATATATTGACTAATTGATTACTATTTATTTGAATTGTTTAATGTGCTGATAGAACTCTTCCAAAAGTCAATTTTTATATCTTTTATTCATAAACTAAAAAATATTTACCAAAGGAGTAAATAATTTTATTATTAAGAGACCAAAAATTTCCACAGAGTACATTTGATGACAAATAGTTCTGCACTTTTTACTTTTTGTTCAAAAAATTAGAAAAACTTCCAAAATCTTTTAATAGACTTTTAAGCTTTTAAGCATTAAACTACTAGATTTGTTCATATCATTTAAAAAGTTAGTGTTGTTTAGAATTTTTTTGTACATACTGGATTGGAAATGAAAATTTGTTTACTAAGCTCAAAATATAATTGAAAAGTACACATATTTTTTAACTGGCAAAGCAAAACCATGGTGTGCACTCGGTGAAAACACACTGAGAGCGCTTTTTCATTGCCTTTTGTTAACGCAAATCTATTTCCTTATTGATTCTTAACATTATATTAATTATTAAGAACTAGCTCCCGGGAGTAATGAGAAGCAGAGGCCACTTCCAGTAAGTGCCCTAAATTTATATCTCAAGCTGATGACGAATGTAACATTCATAGTAGCAAGTAATAAATTTCTAATATCGAGAGCCATTTTGTTCTAATAATTTGGGTCAG
The DNA here is from genome assembly GCA_005406025.1 of Eumeta japonica. Taxonomy (NCBI): domain Eukaryota; kingdom Metazoa; phylum Arthropoda; class Insecta; order Lepidoptera; family Psychidae; genus Eumeta; species Eumeta japonica. The sequence goes on from BGZK01001080.1 coordinate 155,052, forward strand.
ATGTCATAAATTTAATCCAAGCTATAGACAATTCTTCAAAAGAATCATAATTAGGCATGATCATTCCATTCATTTTTTTTATGTGCAATCTATATTAAGACAACCTGCCTCTGATGATTGAATTTCAAATGATCAACATTTTGAGTGAATTTGTTCGAGTGTTTTAGAAGAAAACCTACCAAGAATAGAATGTCTGCATTGAAATATTTGTAATTAGGCAGAGATTTCAAGGTCACACTGAAACTTTAGATAAAAAAAATAAAAACAAAGATAGCTCTTCATTTGCAACTGGGTGAATGAAGCATTCCTAATTTATATGGAATTGTTTGTTTTGTTTATTTGTTTCTTTTAATCTTTGTCAGAATTCAAACTATTTCGATGTTGAGAAGTAACTCACGCTTAACTTACAAGATTCAATATAAACTTCCAACATGTAATATAACATTAAAATTTAGCAACTAATAAATACAAACTACATTATTTGATTAATATAAACTGTATACATTTCACCACAGCAGACTACAAAATATAAATACGTTTAGATATCAGACATAATAGAGAAGGATCCTAAAACCACAATAACAGAAACTGTGACAACAGTTATTGTATATCACATAAAATTTTTCTTTTATCCATATTTTTTTTCCAAAGATAGAACCAATATCTCGTATTACAACTATCATACCTTTTCTGTTCTTTTTCAAAAATGGAGCCAGAAACTTGCAAAAGATATATCAAATGAAGGAGTAAAGCTCCATTGAAATGACAAAATGAAGGGCCGATGAAGCAAGTTTTCTAACAGTGCCCACTTATTTTCTCCTTGAGTCACAAAAATATAATATTATTTTGAGTATAATCATTATTTATATTTTTAGGATATTAGTTTTCACTTAAGGGAGAATGTTGAGGGGGTGGGAGTAAGCACAACGAGAAGTTACCTGAGTTTTTAATGTTACGTGATAATGTTAACTTAATTCTTTAAATTTGGTCATTGATTGATTTCTATTTTTATTTATTTTAAAATTTATTATTCTATATTTATTTATTATTATATATTTTTAAGAAGACTTCTCCCCAACTCATCTTATTTCTTAAAAACAAAATTCTTACTTTAATGAATACTTAACTGTATTTAAACACTTTACTGAATTACTTTTAAGACTCTTATTTTTATACCATTACTACACCACAAAAAATTTCAATTTGAACATTGAACCTGAAGCACATTATAAAACAGCTTTTGACTATCTAATAAGTCCATGGGCAGCGACAACAATGTCCCAAATAATATATGCACATACAACAGTAATGTAACATAAAAAACATTTCAGTGTTTCAAAAGCATGTTTATTTATGACAATTGTTTCCATACAGACCACAACACACAGCTAATTTGTTATTTTAAATTATGTAAAGCAAGAAAGGGACAACATGCGAGTTGGTTTTTTCATTTACTTTTCATTGTTTATTTTAAATTTGGTATTAAATTAGTCTTTAATTAAATAATTATGATGATAAAGAATAATAATAATTGTATTGTATATAAAAAAAATGAAATTAAGCAGAACAAACATTATAAGCACTATCAATAAAGATGGCAGTAAATATAAAAGAATTAACTATACTTACAAAGAGTGATGAAGAGAACTACTTGAAAGTTTCCATAATTTCTTGTCGAGAAGCACGTGAATGTAATGAGAATATGAAATGATAATAAAGCAATTAACCATGGATCTTGCCACTCAATCTGTAATAATATTATTAAAAAGATATACGCGTATCTAATAATAGATTACATATTAACATGGGTTTATGATAACAAAGTTATAAATATAAATTTACACAAGTGTTCCATTCAATAACATTTCCATAAATAAAACTACTAAACGTTTTGAATATATACATTCTTAGTTATTTTAACATAAGTAAATGGTTGTACATAATTCCGGCACAAATGCAAAAAATTGTAGGTATTTACACTTACGCTTCGAATATACGATATAAAATCAGATATTTCATTGACTTCTATAAATTCTTCCATAATTATCAAAAACAAATATATTCTTGGCAAATTTGAAGGAAATACAAAAATTCAAATAGCTAACACAGCACAAACGTCGACCATATACAAACACGGCAAAATTACATTATTTTTCCTCCTCCCCTCAGCTCTCGCACTAAAACTTCATAGTGACGTTTGAAACTTGACCACAGAACAATAATATACTAAACGTGAGAGTACAAATAGCAGTGACTATAAATATATCGTTCGATCTAAACGAAGACAATTAAATCATTAAAGGCTTCGCCGTCAAAGACGTAAATATTTGTAGCTTATAAGATGAAAAAACACTAATTAGTAATATTCAAGTGTATATTATGCCTCAAAGTTTCTAATTAAAGGAGTTGGTAATGCAATCACCACTATAAGAAAAAAAAAAGGTGGAACGCGAAAGGTGGAAAAATAAATCATAATTGCATAAGTTGATAAAAAATGCTATGCAATAGCTTTACCGCGGCAGTCCTCAAGTGCCACACGTTTAATTTTTATGTATTTCCTTGTGCGGAGAGTGAGAAAAACTAATAATAAACTATCTGCGCATCCATTAGTGTGGAATTGTCCGATTTGTGTGTACTAAAAAACTTCCAAGGGTTGAAAAAGTGCCCAAAAGACTTAATAGCTTCGTCGGAAAAATTGTCATTTTTAAATATTATTGGTCTAAGACAGATTTAAAGCTTATTATTAACATTTATTTCTTATCATCAATCTTCAGTTTATCTACATCTACACATTAAAACTACAAAAAGGTAAAGACATTACGAGAGGGGGGAAGGACTCACGAGGGTCACTCCTCGTGACCCTCCCCTCGTGAACCTACCCAAAATCACGCTCAATTTTAAACAACTCAATATTTTTTATCGACTTCACAGAATTTTTCATAAGTTGTTCTTATTATCACACAGACAGTGTTTAGATTGGCTTATAGTTCTATGGTTGTATTCCTTGAAATAAACATAAACACTCTTATAATTTAGCCATTTTTTAATAAAAGCCTTGGAAATAGCTTAAACATAAAAAAATAAATTTAGCTATATTCTTTTTAGGATTCCGTGGTTAAGAAAGAGTTCAGTGAAAATTACTAAGAATCATTATAATTCTGCCAATCTCCATGACTTTTTCAGTTTTTCCTTACTAGTTTAGTTGATCGTTTAGGGATCTGAAGGTATGATTGAGAACTATTATTTCTCAATCATACCTTCAATTCATTCTTCAATCATACCTTAAACGAATCATACATTCGTTTTATACAGGAACGGGCGCGGGAACCGCGACGCGATATCTACTTATAATGTAAACCATTCAAGAGAGCGGAGCCGTAAACAAAAAATAAAAGAAAAAAGAATTATACGCTTGTTATATTTTCATGACTAAATCAATGACGGATTTAATGACATTTGCTACAGGGATAACTTTCATCCCGAAGACGAGCAAGTACTATTAGAACAGATAATGCGACCCAAATCAAATGTGCGCATCAAATACGGCGGTATGGAACGCACGTTAAAGAGAAATGTCATTAATATGACGTAATGAACTAAAGGTAACACTTACTGTTTTGTCTATTAAATAACTTTTAGGGAACGCAGTAAAATAAAAGTCAAACAAATTGATGCTTTTTTATTGAAATGTAAATGTCAATATTCTTTAATAAAATAACCATTACTGATTTCGGCTTTGTGCTTTAATTAAATTAGTAATTAGTATGTATATGAATTATTATTCTGATTAAATGTATTCCATTGCTAAATTTTGCAAATTGTTTAAATGATCCTAAATGAAATTACAGAATAAAGAAATATTCCGTAATTTTATTCAGCATCATCAATAAACATTATCCATGTGTCTTGTCTAACATGAACAGATGTTAGACAAAATACATGGATAATGTTTATTATCCGAATATCGAAAGAAAGATTACCGACCTCCACTTTTAAAATCATTCATTCTTCCCATTTTAAGTTATTAATAAGCAAAGGGAAACGTAACATGGTATTGTGTGAGGTGTTAATTAGCGGAAATCCATAGTAGACGCTTGCCTGCAACATGCAATAACATGCAGCACGCAACCCACCGCTGACCCTCGAATCTGCCTCTCCACTACGAATCTCTATCCAAATGATTGAATATTGATTCGAGGATTGACAGATATCGAACACCTAAGTGTTATTTATTTTATAATTATCTTATTCCGCCAACCGTTAAATTGTTAATTCTACGTACGTTTCATGCCAACAAGGCACATCCTCAGGAAATAGCCGACAGTCACATCCACCAGGGTGCAAGGAGCGCTAAAACAACCAACACAACCTCGTTAAGCGGGCCGCCGTCATGCAATGGTCAAAGAGGGATGAAAACATTCTTAAGGCGGCCACAGACCACCACCGATAGACATGCCTGTCAAATGTCACATACTAACCATCACCAACATTACCCAAATAGTTACAGGCAAGCGTCCAATAATGGGGATTTATAAACGTCAATTTGGTCGTTGAGCATATTATTATTATCTTTATGTTTTAATTATAATGTTTTAGTAAAACATATGATGCTATAATGCAAGTTATTGCATCATCCACGTGTGAGCGAGATAGCAAATAATAGATGAGTAGGGATAGGCAGGCGGCGCGGATACCTAGGAATTATTTCAGAAGGACAATAAATATTCGTTATTGTAATGCATTTTAATTATCCCTGAAAGATAGAATGTACATATTCGGTTTATTGCAGGTCCTATAAGCTGTCAGTATGTCCTGTGATATACTGGACAGATATATCCATGCCGTTCATAGCATCCGAAATGGTATGGCTGTATGACCCGAAAATATAAGTGAATTAGTTATTTAGGGCATATCGCCAGCTTGTTACCACACAAACGGAAGATATAAAGGACAAAGGCCGAGATGATAATGAAGGAAGAACGAGATAAGCATAACATACGGTGTCCGCCCGCATTCTGTTACAGGCGCTCTATATCACGGACACGGTCTAGAGTTATAGTAAATGTTTTCATTGTTTTATTTATTGTTTTATATTGTAAATAATTGTGTGTATAAATATAAGGGTAAATATATGAAAATAAATGACAAGAAAGCAGATCTCCTGCTAGGGGAGGGATGCCCGTCCGCCGCACGGTGGAGGGGTAACACCCCTGCCTATATAAGCCGAAACACTTCAGGAAAAGCGGGAGGCCTATTCCCATCCGCAAAATTACTAATTGGAAAAGAGTGTCGACCGCGCTTGAGAAAATCGACACTCCAAACCTCAACAGCATTCCCAATGACATCGCGTCTACAGACGAGATTGACTTTGCCATAGGTGCTCTTACCAACCACGTCAGGACAGTGGTCGAGGAGAGCGAGCGGGAGGTTCCGGCATCCTCGGATCGCCGGAAGTTTCCGCCTGATATTCTCGAATTGATAAGAGCAAAAACGCAGCTTTGCGCCGCGCGAGCGCATATCCCACTCCTGAGTACAGATCCAGAGCGCGAGCTCTCCAAGCGCAGTGAAAGCTCGCGTTCGGGAATTCGAAATGAGAGTTGGAGCGACCTCATGGAGGAAATCAAACCATCCCACAAAGCGTTTTGGGCAGTTACCAAAGCGCTCAAAACCGAGGGATATACCCTATACCCCCACTCAAAACCTGATAATTCAGTGGCCATAGATGACGCGGAGATAGCAGAGTGCCTTGCAGATTCTATAGAGACTCAATGCTCTCACGCTTCCCCTCCGCACGACATCGCTCATATCAGTCGCATCGAGGAAGAGGTTCTCCAAAAAACCTCCCTCGAACCTAAAGACGATCTGGCTCTCGTCTCACTCAGCGAAGTCCAAACGCTAGTGAAATCACTTAATACCAGAAAGGCACCGGGCCTCGATGGTATTAGTAATAAAGCAATCAAATGCTTTTCTATACCGTTGTTAAGCTTACTGGTCGCGATTTTTAACGCGTGCATAAAAAATTGCTATTTTCCTCCCGCCTGGAAGGAGGCGGAGGTTATAGGCATCCACAAGCCAGGGAAACCACGCGACCTCCCTGCCAGCTACAGACCGATCAGCCTCCTGAGCGGTCTGGGCAAACTTTTCGAGAAAATTCTCAAAACTCGCCTTAGCGATCACCTCCTAGGGAAAGGCCTTATCATAGATGAACAGTTCGGCTTTCGCCCAGCCCATTCTTGTCCACAGCAAGTCCTCCGCTTAGTAGAGTATGTCTCGGAGGGCTTTGAAACCGAACGTAGCACCGTAGCTGTCTTCTTTGATGTAGCCAAGGCCTTCGATAGGGTATGGCACGCAGGTCTGATTTATAAGTTATATTCTCTCCAAGTACCAGATCGCCTCATAATCACTATTCAAAATTATTTAGCAAACAGACATTTCACATTTAGGCATGAGCGCACTCACTCGACAAGACGTCTTATCAGAGCAGGAGTTCCTCAAGGCTCCACCCTCTCTCCTCTGCTGTACTCCGCGTACACAAACGATGTACCGCGACCGTCGTCGTCTGGCGTCCAACTCGCGTTATTCGCGGACGATACCGCGCTCTTTTACGGAAGTAGGAATAGGAGCACCCGATTCACCCTCTTCCCCCTCCAGAGGGCCATTGACGAGCTAGGTCAATGGTTCCGGAAGTGGAGGATAGAAGTAAACCCCGACAAATCAGCAGCCATACAATTCAAGTATGGTAAGATTAGGGAGTCGACTCATTGTCGACAAAAACACTCCCAATCTTAAAATGTTGGATGCGAACATTCCGTGGCAACGGAACTACAAATACTTAGGAGTCACGCTCGATAAAAATCTACACTTCCGAGATCATATCGAGCGTGTCAGAAATACTGCACTTTTCTACAAAGCAAGGCTCGGGGCCGTGCTCGGTAGAAAAAGTAAACTATCTAGACGTAATAAACGTACCATATACAAAATGTGCATTAGGACGGTGATGACATACGCGTCTCCCGTCTTCGCTCACGCCGCTCCGAAAGCACTACATAGGCTACAGGTAATACAGAATAAATTCTGTAGAGCCGCAACGGATACACATTGGTGTGTTCGTAATTCAATTCTCCATAGGGACTTATCAACCGCCGCATCCCACCCACCTTATTCGTAGGCCACGGAACGTACTTACCGATCCACCTGACGCTCTTACAGCGGCAGTTGAAAGCCTTAATGACGTCAACGACACGCATGACTGATTTAGAGTAGGTCTATCCGTTAGTCAGGTCATCGACCTAAGTTCCCTTACTCCACCCGGCCGCCGCTAACCGCCTCCGGCCGGGCAGGAGGGAAGGGAACCGACCCGTGACGGTTTCCTTCGACATCCTATGCCGAGACGACTTCCTCCAGGCGTCGTCCATAGCGCATGTCACGCGCCGTCGGCACTCGCATGTGCCGTCCGGACGCACTCGGTGAAGCTATCAAAGTCGTCTGACTTGTCATCCAACTCGTCTCGACCGACTAAATAAAATAGCCAACCCAATTACTTCACTTTCAGGAGGAATTTTTTAGTGGGTATCAGTTCCACACTACCCCACGTGTACGGGCGTGAGGGTGTGCAGGATAGACATTTTTTACCTCCTCCACGCCGCAAGAGGGAAACAAAAAAAAAAGTTGTTATCTGCGGACGATAAAAGGTGGCGCACAAATTTTGTTTTGTTCGGCGTCTTTTCTGTTCTGTTTTTATGGATAGTATTTCAATGAATTTATATGCATTTGATACTACACTTACATCTTTATCTCAACGTTAGCTAAAATTAAAGGCAAAAACAATTTAATGGATGTACAAAAACCATAATAATTTATGACAGATCTGATAGAAAGTTAGATTTGATAGAAGTCTTTTATTTATCTTTTCTATTGCTGCACAAAAATGTGGCTGACAAGCTGGATACGATATGTGTCGTTGAACACACACAGCTCTTCTGATACACCGCCTATATACATGCTAAGCACAAATGCATATTACATGTGGCTGTATTTATATGTGGAGGGCAGAGAACAGTTTGCGTTGTAGTGGAATTGTGACACACGTGCCGAAAAAGTATATACAATAAATTGTATATACTTTTTGATGCTCAGAACATGTGTTCTGCATGCACCTGACACATGAACGTGGCCGCTTAAATATTATTTTTCATTCTTTAATTTGACTGCACTTCCTCAAATTTAGAAGACAAATAGCTTACAGCCTGCAGTTCAGTTCAGCTCGTATGGACATACAATGTTATATGAAAAGACCTTGCTGTCAATTCCAATCTCGTTCTCGCCACTTAATTCTGATTCCAGTACTGTACTTGATTTAGATTCCGGTCACGCTCTTGATTGTAATCCCGATCCGATACTCGGTTTCGATAAAAATCCCGTTTTCAATTTTAATCCCGCTCCTAGCTCTCGATTCTGCTTGCCATCCTACTTCCAATTCCAATACCACTCACGGTTTCAATTTGTACGAAACCAAAATAAATATTAGTATCAAAATAAAATATAGCCTATATTACTCTAGGATAGTGTATCTTTTTAAATATTAAATAATTTTTACATATTATACAACCCTACGACATCCTCCCGGTGATAACTTTTCCGATATCCGATTGACTTCCGATATGATATTCGACTTGATATCCGATTCAAATGAAATAAAGGGAAAAAAATATTCTGCTCCAGGACAAAGTCTATCTACGGGTGAAAACTACATTAAAATCCTTTGAGTAATTTCAAAGATATTCGCGAAAAGACACAAATAAACATGAAACTTAAAAACCGGTTTTTTTTTTCTACATTTATCTTACATATCTTCAATAAATAAGCACAACGGTTTCTGCTGTTTTATTGTATGTATAGAAGATAAAATGTAGAGTCAAATATTTATTCTAAAACTAAAATTGATTTAATGTAGCATGTCTTTGTATATCGATTCCTATTAGATTTTTCACTACTATAATTGTTTGTCAACTATATGACCGATAAAATGGCGCCTCTTTGATGACAAGTGACAAGACAACAATGTTATTTTCTCTGAATGTAATAAATGTGTGGTTGAATAAATGTAATCTGTGATGTTATTGGACTGAACTTCATATATACTTCATTGAAAATAATAACTGTAAATAAAAAATTACTTTATGTAGAATTGAAGTATGCCTTTTAGCAAAAGTTCAAAATCACAGACTTTCATGTAATATCTAACAATGTGCATAAACTTATCTCTATTGTATTGCATAGCTTCACTGTATTATTTAGTATCTTACGTTAACAGTGCATATGTCTCAAACGATATTTCTAAGAGATCTAAAGGAAAATATAATTTTGATATTGGTAGTTGCGTTGATACATTAGGTGAATGTTCACACGGTGATGATCTGGCTCTTTTGTCTTGTGCTTTGAGTGCTTGTCATAGTACCAAAACTTTGATACCCTACAGCTGCCAACATCGAATATGGTCTTATGAGGCTCAGTTGTTGAATAGTACATTTCTTAATTATAAATTAAGAAATCCATGTTTAGATGAAAGCTCCATACTGGATTGTTTAGATGACAAAGATGTTTATACAATAGATTGTATTTTGAAAAAGAAGAATTTTGTTAGAACCCAAAATAAAATCTGTCGACGTATGATAAACAAAATAGAATCTTTAATCTTCAATGATTGGCAAATAATAAACAATTTCCTTAAATATTGCCAAAATGACATTGATACTCATATGTGTGGTAGAATAAATAATGATGCAAAGGCATTGTCACAAAATGAAACGCTGAATTGCTTACAAACATATGCAAAAGACTTAAAACCTGACTGCCAGGCTGAGATTACAGCACTCAAAGAAATAAAATACAATACTCTTCAATTAGATAAAATACTGTTTGCTGCTTGTAGTCTTGATCAAAAGCCTTTTGTTCAGATGTTTTACCAGACACACTGTTAATGTATAAATGTTTGGTAAGACATAAGTATGAAAAAGGGATGACAAAAAGATGTCAAGACCAATTATTTTATGATCAAAGGATGATGGTTATGAATTACAAGAAAAGCAGAGGATTAAACAAATCATGCAAAGAAGAGATCAAAAAATACCAATGCCGTAAAGGAGTTGCTATTGATAAAGATGTTAGGCTCGCTCAAATTCTTTTATGTTTGGAAGTTATTGCAAGAAACGATAGCAGTAAACTTTCCGATGAATGCAATAAAGAAATGATTGAACATCGAAATATGTTAATGGATGATTACCGTTTATCTCCTGAATTGATGCTAAATTGTGCTAATGATATTATGAAAATGTGTAAAAGTGTAGAAGCAGGTGGAAAAACTATTCATTGTTTAATGGAACATGCAAGGCCAAGGAAAAAAAAAGAGAGTAGAATAAGTGCCCAATGCCAAAATTCATTAGAGATACTGGTAAGAGAAGCAGATCCAGGTGAAGATTGGAGAGTTGACCCAATTTTAAGAAATGCTTGTAAGTCAGTAGTCGATAAAGCTTGCCAAGAAATCACTGGTGGAAATGGAAGAGTTATGTCTTGTCTAATGGAAAAACTTGGTACTGGTCCAATGTCTCCCGAATGCGAAACTGCATTAATGCAAATACAGTATTTTATATCAAGAGACTTTAAATTAGATCCACAATTGTACAAAGCTTGTAAATTTGATGCGGTAACGAAATGCAAAGCAAAATTAAATTGGGCTGAAGCTTCTGATTATCAACCAGAAAATGATCCTCATGTCTTACCATGCCTTTATAACTATGCTTATAACACAGATTTAAAGGAGCATTTACTGCCTGTATGTGAGCATCAAGTACGAAGAGTAATGAGACAAAGAGCTATAAATGTAGATCTGCTTCCAGAAATTGAAGATGTTTGCATAGATGATTTGGCTAATTTATGTTTTGAAAATACGGGCAAGGGAGAAGAAATTCTGTGCTTGCAGAACAAATTAAAGGAGCTCTCACCTAAATGTAAAGAAGCTGTTACTGAATTCACTGAAATACAAAGTGGGCATATAGAACTTAACGCTGTTATTACCATGCATTGCCAATCACCAATGGAAAAATTATGCTCCTCGGAGTTAAGGAATACAAAAAAAGAGGATAATATAATGGACTGCCTTATTTCTCATAAAAATGACCCAGAAATAAAAGCTAATATAAAATGTAGAGCAGCTATAGAACATGAACAATTGATTTCACTGAAAAATTATAGATTTACACGTAAATTTAAATATGCTTGTAAGTCATATGTTATGAAATTTTGTCCGACAGCTCAAACGAAGAGTCAGGTGGTGAACTGCTTAAGTGAAATTGTACGAAATGACACTATAACAAGAAAAAAACAAACAATCTCCAAAGATTGCCGTCAACAATTGCGAAGTCAATTGTTTCATCAGAAGGAAAACATAAATTTAGACCCTGAACTAAAAGAAGCGTGTAAGAATGACCTGGCTACTTACTGTGCTAATATCCCACATGGTGAAGCAGCTGCTTTGGAATGCCTTCAAACATCTAATCAAGAACTGTCAGTGATTTGCAGAAAAGCTCTTTTTATTGTAAAAAAACAAGAATTCACAGATAATGCTATAGATTATCACTTAGTCACCAGTTGCAATAATATGATTGATCTATATTGTCATAATACTGAAAGTGCTAAGCTTCTTGACTGTTTAAAAGTAAGTCAGTCATATTTATTGTAATGTTGGTTTAAAATATTTCAATACATAATATTAAGTGCTCAATTAAATATTCATTAGGGAACTAATTACTATAACAAAATTGGTTCAGAAACTATCATGAAAAAGAATCAATCATATAAACATATTAAGATTTTATTTAGGTTCTATTTTTTCACAGTTTTCATGGTAGCTCTCATAAGTAAACTACCATGAAAACTTCATATAAATGAAAAACTCGTGTTTAAGTTTCAGCCTATGCCGTTTTTTATATTAATTTTAGTTACTACACACAAATTTAAGCCATATTTAAAAAATTTAATAGGTAATGTGATAATGTATAGAATGAAACCCTCTCCATAAAAGTGCAATTCATAAGTTAAAATATAAAAAATTCTACATTAAAATCTGTCGAATCTCATAGAGCACCTGTATTATTGAAGTAGTATTTCTTTAGACTTGAAGTAACTGAAAACTTTTTTCAAATGGAAGTGACATTTTTATGTAGTTTCTGGTTTTATAATTTGAATTTAGAATTTGATGCCAAGCCTAAAATATTTAAATTCAAAGTGTCAATATTCAAAAATGGCAATAATTTATATTCCTTTTATGCAGATTCTGCATTTGAATTATGAATTTTGATTTGTAATTTGAATTTCATATTCCTTTAGTATTTAAATTTTGGGAATAACATAAAATGGTAACTTCGATGTAAACCCCTAATACATATATATTAATATTATGTTATTGATAACTAGCTATACCCATGACTTCACTTAGATATACAATGAATTCTTACATTTTTTATATCAAGCAATTTCTTTTTCAACCAAGGTCTCGAATTCTGTTCTAGTGAAATCTAGAATGACTTATTGATTTTTAATTTAGTTTGGATATCTGCCACAAAACCAAACAAGAAAACTTTACTTGAATAGCACGTGAAGTTTACATATACTCTTAATTTTTTGTTTCTCATGATACATGCTGAAACACATGCAATTGGACAAGCGTTTTAAAAATCATTGATTTTGTCATTTCATTATGAATATCTCTTATTACGTGATCATTTACAGTTTTATAATGGATATAAATTTACACATGCACTAGATTTTATAAAATATTTCACTATCATGAAAATATAACACATTTGCAATAAATTTGCTATATTAAATTTGTATTTTCTAAATGATTTCATGTTTTACAGGCACATAAACAGGAAACGGACTTTGATGATAATTGCAAAATGGTCATTGTTAATAGGTTAATAGAACAAAACACGGATTATCGTTTTAACAATAATTTACAAAGTGCATGTAAAGTGGACATAGAAAAATTCTGCTCCATCATCATTGGTAAGTTCTTTTCTGATCATCAGTACTAAAAAAAATTTGCTATTATCTAAGTATATTTATATTCTTTAAGGTCGAAAATTAAGCATACAAAAACTATGTCTTCCTGTACTCAACATTTAATTCAGACATTGCCAGTGGACACAGACAATTTTTTTTTATTTTTAAACACCTTTGATTATACAAGTAGATCCGTAACGAGCAATTTTACCAATAACTTTAGAACTACATTACATAGCAAAAACACTGTCTGAAAATCATCAAAAAGCAAAAGTTTAATAAATTTGTGTCTTTTGAAGGTCAATAGTTGTTTGTTTGTCCATTTTTAAGCTCCTTATGTCTGCCGCTAATCAGTTTTAGTAAATGTTTAAAGTAAATCTACTTTTCTATTCTTTAATTTTGCACTTTAGCTGTCCATTTCGTTTTCTTATATGTAGAAGAGTAAGTCTTCACTAGGCTAAATACCAGCACAAACAGCCAGACAACATCATTAATGATAATATATTATCATTAATTGTACTTTAAATTAGTTCTAACCATAAAACATGAAATGCATATGATAACATGCAGTATATATCAAAATTTACTTTTCAAAGAAATAATAAAAATATTTTTTACATCTAATAACTACTCTACACTACTCCCGTATTCTCGCTTCATGTTACTGAAGCGCCCGCTATGGTTTCATATTGAACAATCATTGCATCACAAAGAAAGAAACCAGAGTGCACGCCTTGAAATGCATTTGTTAATTGTCGAGTTATTCTCCAATTGTCTTGTCTACATAAAGGGGCCAACCTATTACACAATAACAGTACCTGATGATTATTTATTTAATATACTACTAACAAAAAAAGGGGTGTACTAAAAAAAACTTAAATAATACTTTAATTTCCATACTAAGTTTATATTTCAAATGTAATTTTCTTAGAAGTGCAATGACCACACATTTATTTGGATTACTTGTTTTTGTGTAAAACCTTGTTTATAAATTAGTGAAATGAAGCATAATTTGAAACACCTATAATGTCAATTACCATCTCCCCATTGATATTCTTTGATACCTACAGTTTGTTATTAAAGTTATTGAGATCGAAAAATCTTGGAATAACTTAAAATGGAACATAAGTACAAAAAATATTGGTGACTTTTTTTCTTAGGTTTCTCTATTCTTTCAAGAGTTAACAATTTTTATAGTTTTGTACATATAATATTTATGATTAAAGGTTTTATTTGTTGTGATCATCTGAAAACTAGATATTTAGTTGGACGTTCCTCTTTTCATATGTAAATTAAGATGTCAGAGTTAGGATTTCAATTTCCTTGAAATTTGTGGTCCTAGTTTATAAATCACCTAAATGATCTGTTTCTGCATCACAAAAAATTGTAGGTAAATCTACTTCATGCCCCCAAAGCGAAACACCATGTTACATCACGCTATGGAAACAATTAAAATAAACTAATGTCAATTTCTACATCTGATAATTATTTTATTTTTTAATGACATGCAGCAGGCAAGTTTTTTCTCACCAATTCACTAATACGGGGACCCATCGAAACTTGGTTAGAACTTGGTTAGAATCTAGGAGGAATACAGAAGTATCGACAAAATCTACTTCCTGATTTCATACTAAAATCGATCTGTATCTGTATTTGGAAATGAGTATTTTGTTTTCTTTACATTAAATATTAGTTATTTGCAGTAAACTATTTCTCTGATTTATAAATAGCAATGTTTTTATTGTCCAAACTTTTAATAATAATTATGTATTACCTGCAAACAGTATTCTCTAATGAAAATCCCCAATGAGGCTAGATCCATGAGGCATGATGATCCCTGAGGTAATTTTATATGGAGTACAAATCCAGATAAATTCTTGCGTTGGCATCAATCATGTGAATTCTATTATTCAAATAAAGTTGCAAAAGGCCAAGTGTCCAGCCTATCATTCTGTGATGTCTTAGTTTGTCAATCACTCTCGTGATTTACACAATTGAATGCCTTTAAGAGATAACAACACTCCAACTGTATCTCAAATATTCCCATGCTGTAATGGAAAATAATTACATTCCTATAGTACCAGATGAAATTGGTTTCAATTTTCAGGAAATCATAAGTTGAGTAGACCTCTTTCGAATGATGCAAATTGGGTTTCGATTGGTTAATTCTTCAAAAGTTATAAGAAATTTTTTTCAAAGCAGGACATTAATACTCAAATAACTAACAAGAATTTTCAACTCAAAGCGACCTGTACCACATCTACTGAAATTAACTACTCAACTAAACTAAATAAAGTGCACTTTTCCCAAATATAAATAAAAAATTATAGAAAATGTTTTATCAGTTCTAGTGTATATGTGTATCAGTGCTAAACCTCACTTGTTTTGTTTGTCCAAATTGTCTAAAGACTTTCAGGTTGTGTGAAAATTATTGTCAAATATGACAAAATGGCTGCTAGTGTATTCAATATTGAATTTATGAATATGTTGTATACCCTATAGAACTTCTGAGAGTAGTACAAATTTAAAGACACTCCATTTGTCTAATTCGGTTGAGGTGTTTAGGGTGTAGGTGGTAACATAGACACATACAGACATACCTATATACATGTTAAGTACATTACCCTCCTATCATAGTTGGGCAAAAAAGTATTATTCTTTATATTAAATAATGAATGTTCATCATCTTAGTAAAATCTTTTGGCCAAACATTTGGCTATAAAAATTTTATAAAACAAATTACTTTCTATTAAGAAATATATTTTATTGTAAAAAAACCTTTTAAAAGATATTTATTAACTTTGTGAAAAATTTCTTTTTTTTTCTGTATAGGTCTAATTTTTAATTAATTTTTGACAGCAAATGAACCTCAAGATATTGAACTGCATGGAAAAGTTTTATATTGTTTAAAAGAAAAATTCAGAGAGTCTAAACTTACTACAAATTGTGAAAATGAACTAGCAAACATTTTAAAGGAACAAGCTCTTAATTATAGATTGGATCCACTATTGGGAAAATTGTGTAAAGCTGAAATTCAAACAATCTGCTCTGTTCCAAACGATTTGATTACAAATTCTAATGGAGAGGTAATTTTACTAAGTAGTATCAATTAAACAGTAGTGTTGATGTTTTTATATTGTACACCATGTTTTTTTATAAATAATTAGGATGTTGAAGAATAAATATTTTTATTCTTTACTATAATTATCCGACTATGCAAATCCTAAGGTTGGATTATGATTTTAGCAATATACTATAGTTTTATACGTGTATGTTTCATTATAGAACTTAATCTACTAAACCAAATCCAAAGTATGAGGAACTTTTTTTTTTTTAATATGTAATATGATATCTAGTACGTCAGTTTTCAATAAATAAAAATGAAACTCAGTTTTCTGTATGACTGCAATAAAAAGATGATTGCAAAAATATGTGACATTCCTGGCAGCAAAGTAACACATCAAATCAAAGTAAAACCTACTAAATCCATCTCATGCTACTGTTGATTTTATTATTTTTTTATTATAATTAATAATGCTGTTAAAAAAATGAAATTTTCCAAAATATTGATCAATAAGTAATCAAAAAAATAAAAGTCCCATTGATAATTTATTTGGAAGATTATATTAGGTAAGGGAAAAAGGTTTTTCTTATTCTAAGTTGCAGTAAAATCTTTTTGGTTATGCTGTTTCTATCTGGCTAGTTTTGATACTATTAAATATGACATTTAAAAAAAGAGCAACCATTTTTTTGTTGTTTTGCTGTCTACCAAAATGAATGAATCTAACGTAAAAATATATATTTTGAAGTTTTATTATAAAAAAAAAGGGAAAAATGCGTTACAAACCGCGGAAAAAATTGTGACGTTTATGACCTAATATAGTGTCGGTAAAAGTAGCACAAAACTGGTTCAAGGGTTTTCAGTCCAGTAATTTTGATGTCAAAGATGAACCTTGCTCTGGTTGATCTATTACGGATAAAGTCTATCTTATTTTGGAAAAATAGAGCAAGATCGGCATATTAGTTCTTACGACATAGCCAAAGAACTGGGTATAGTCAATCCCAATGCTTTGTAGTCACAAAACAGTGTTGATCCATTTGAAAAAACTGGATATACAAAAAAGCTTGATACATGGGATCCCACGTGAGCTGACTGAAAGAAATCTAATGCATTGTGTACTCTTTTGCGATTCTCTATTGAAGCATAATGAAACCAAACCGTTTTTGAAAAGATTGATCACTGATAATGAAAAATGGATTACCCATGGCAAGAACATGCAAAAAATATAATGATCAAAAGATAAGTAAGCTCCACAGACTATAGTGAAATCCAGATAAACTCACAATAAGTTCATGCTATGTGTATGGTGGGATTGGAAGGGCATTATTCATTATGAGCTTTTACCGCTGGGAAAAACCATCAAGTTGGATTTCTACTGCCAACAGTTGATGAGACTCAAGCAAGAAGTAAAGAAAAACAGCCAAAATTGATTAACAGAAAGGGTGTGGTTTTATACCATGATAATGTCAGACAATACGCATCTTTAGCCACTCAGCAAATATTGAGAGAGTTTGGTTGCTATAGCTCTGACACTCAGATTTTTAACTGTTTCAGTCTCTTCAGAATTTCTCAATTAGTGTAAGGTTACATCAACTTGTAACAGTTACAAAACTACTTGTCACAGGTTTTTGATTAGAAGTCTCAAATTTCCGACAGCAATAGGGTTATATCACTACCTACAAAATGGCAATAAATTGTTGAACAAAATAGACAAATAAAATATATGTATATAAAGTGCAAAATAACTATTCCCAAACTTATATATTTTTAAATTAAGAACAATTAGAAAAGTTCTAATAATTAAGTTAATTTCAATTAGAAAATAATAAGTAAGTTTCAATTAGAAAAGTCCGCTTGATTTACAAAAAGACTGAACTCGGTTGATTTTCCTTCTTATACAGAAATATAGGCAATTTAATCAGTTTCCAAGGGATTAGTATTTTAATAATACCAAATATTATTCATATTAATCAATCATCTGCAAATAAATGGTTTAGAGATATATTTATTCATAAGCCAAATTATTTATAAAACTGCCAATAATATATTCACTTGGTAAACTTGTTTTATAGCAGTACTATTCTACAGTAGTATGCTCAATATTTTATTGTTTGCAGCAAACTGTATTATTCAAATTTAACCTGACATGCTTTTTTTATGAGTTCTTGCAAAACATTCTTCCTGAAAAACCTGATTTCGAGTTATCAGAACCTAGGACCAATGACATAATACTCTGTTAGTTTCCATGTTGCATTATATAGAATTTTGCAGCATAATAGCATAATGCAATTTATTGTGTAAAGACGGTATTGTGTATTATTTCTCTAATAATAAAAAGGATGGTGTTTGAAAAAAATTACATTATTACATAGTAAATAAAAAATATGAGAATTGAATATGAATGAATGAGAATATTTTTCTGTTTACAATTGTTTTAAGTATGATGAATGTAACTCACATATATTATTTTTATCTTTGGGTGATATACACTATGCACTGAATCTATATCTAGTAACACTTTTAAATATTTTTTCAATAAAAATAAAATATTATCAATTTACATGTACTTTCCATACATTGGAAACTATAATCGGAAGAAAAGCTTGAACTAAGTTGTAACAATAAACAATACTTCTTTACTCATGAAAAAGATTAAAAGTTTGTGGTAACCTATATATAGATTCAGACAGAGTTAGCAGTTATATGCATACATTTTTTTAAAGTTTTAATCTGGTGTGACTTACCAGGTACTTGTAGGAATCTAGAACTTGATAACATGTTTAGTAGTACCAAAAAGTTAATTGAATTAGAATTAGACCTTAATAATGTTCAAGAATGTTATTACAATATAACCCCATCAGGGTTCAAGGAATCATATATAGGATGAAAGGTAAACATTCAGAAAAATAAAAGGTATATAATTGAGCAACACTGAGATACAAAAATATGATATGGAACCACTTTAAATATTCACACTTAACTTTGGAATGCACTGATCGCTAAAAGATAAATAAATTGTAAGTCCTTGGATTCCAGTACATATAAACCTCAAGAAACATCTAAAATATTCTACTAGTGTAAACAAAATTATAAATGATATAAAAAGAAAAATATAAATATGTCACATCCAACATAAATAAACAATATTTATCATAATCTGGAACATTCCAATCAAAGAAAATATGTAAAGATGCAAGCAACCATTTATATATTTTGAGATAAACAATATAGGGTATTATTCTCTAAGTTTTGAGAGGTTTCTGTTATTAAACTATTTTGTTTATGAGCATAGTTGGCAACATATTTCTTTATGTAAATTAGGTTTTTTTTTTGGTATGGCAGTAGTTTATAATCATAAAGTATGATGTAATATGTATGAGTGAGGTGTCAAACCGTTGGTTTTCTAAATTATTATAAAAATATATATAAATTATTATATATATATATATTGTTTAAATGAACTTATAAATAAACCTTTAAAACTACTAACATTTCTTTAACATTACTACTAAAATCATTGAATGTCCAAATCCCCTTAAAGAAATGAAAACTATTTATAACCTGGAAGTTTATAGGATCAATACCAGATCTACTTTATCATTTGTCTAATTGGATTTATATCAATTATTCCAATTCTTCATCTGATCAACTTATATAATATCCAGGATCATTGGAAATACTAAACGAAAAATGATAGTAAAGAGAATGAAAATAAAAAAATTGCTATAACTGAGTACAGAAAAATTAACAATTCATTATCTATTAGCTTATTATTATCTTATATAGTAGAGTTTGGCTATGTTTTGTTTTTATAGTCATATATTTTCCATTTCAGGTAGAAGAATGTTTGAAAAATGCTCTACTTAAACGCAAAATAGTATCAGCTGAGTGTGCACGTGAAGTAGTACAAATAATTGAGGAAACAGAAATAGATATTGAAGCAGATCCTTTATTGGAGAGAGCATGTGCTCTTGACTTACTTAAATATTGTAAAGATTTAGAACACGGAGCTGGAAGAAGTATAATTTCCTTATGACATTTTAGTTTATTTGTAATTAGTACCACTATTAAGTCTAATCTCTATTTTTTCCCTCTTTTCATTACCATTTTTATACACAAAAGTCCCTTTCATGAGCCCATTTTAATTATTGGTTTTTACACTCATCTTATTGTTTTCCAAGTAATGAATGACAACTTAGTATGATATTATTTTAAAATCATAAAAAACAACCCTATCATTTCCTATTTGAAATTGAAAAATATTATGGACAACAAAATAAAATGCATTCTAAGATTCTTTTCTAATATTTTAACAGAACATAATAAGCTGATTAGGATTTAATAAGCAGAATTTTTAATATTTTATATGGAAAAAAATCAATAAAATCTGTTAGAGTATCTAGAGTATCTGCCCCCTTTGATAATTAAAATTTTAGTATTTGTGTAGTACATAGTCATTTTTATGAAGAAATCAAAGAAATCATATTGTAAATATATAATAGTTTGCATTGTGATATTTGTCATCAAAAAATAAAAATATATTTATTTAATCATAATTAATGAGCAAAAACATTTTGCAAGATCTAAAAGTGCACACCTGATAACGCTCATTTAATTTTTAATAAAAAATAAAGTTTGTGAGAAATATCAAATATTTTAATTATACTATTTATCTTTATACATGTGCAATATGAATATAATAGAAGCAGTTTAAATTCAAAAAAATTGCTTGACTGACAAATTAAAAGTAGAGCACAACCTCAAACACTTCATATTATGAGGGATACAATTATAACACGAAAATATTACATGTTAACTTTTTATTTATTTTGCAGGATTGAAATGTTTAAAAATAATTTTGAATGATGCAGACAGAAACTTGGAGCCAAAATGTAAAAAGGAACTTGCAAATCGTTTAGAAATGTACAGATATGTCGCAGCTGTGAGTTTTTTCATTATTAATAATCCTTTCATGTAATTTTACTCATTGTTTTATTGGACAGAATAATCATAATGATAGAAGCTCCATGTGCACTAATAGAAATAATTTATAATAGTTTCTAAAATAAAAACATAAAGTTAAGAGCTAGTGGATACTCTAAGTAATGTTTTGCACGGGGCTAAACATTTTTGTAAAGTAATATTAGTCTGCTGGTAAATTTAAAAAGTCACACATTTTGGCAGGCATCCCAAAGTTGCACCAATGTGTGTTAAGTTTTGAAAATATTAAAAAAATGTATATTTAAGCTTGTTGGACTTGCATTCTCATCAAACACCATGGCTATTTGACTCATCTGGCAGCCAGTTACAATTATGAGTAGCCCTGATGTAACCCTTGTATCAGTGTCCTTAATGCGAGAACATGATTTAATTAATCTTTTGGTCAACTGATAAAAATAATGACCTCCCGTATGGTTCACATATCAATTCTGCATTGTAAGATTAAAAATGCAATTATTTAATATATCTTCTATTATAATTTTATAGTGTTTGCTTAGTTCTCATTTGTCATCACTAATGTAATTAATGTAATAATCTTAACTAATACAGAAAAGGGTACTACTTAGTTTACCATAATGATTGATTATTGGTAACAACAATGTACAAGGGACGGTCAAGTTCAACAATGAGCAAGGATGGAAGTCGCAAGAAGCGACAATGGCGAATGAAATCATTTCATAACAAAAAAATATTGTGGCAGTATGATTCTGTTTAAAAATATGATGTAAAACACTTCTGGGATAATTTCATAAGAGGCAAAACCGGAATTTCTATCGAAACCTGAATTGGAATCCAGTATAGAACCAGATTGGGTTCGATAGCGGGACTGAGGTTAGGATCATTATTCAGTGTGATCTGTTGATATAAAAGAGAAAAAAATTAATTCTATGTCCACATGGGTGAAAGCTAGTAGATAATAAATTTAAATGAGTTATAATAGCATTTGCACAGTGCAAACTAAAGTCCAGGGTTGTACTACCACATCTATTTAAGAAATGATGAATTATATGTGCAACGGGAATTATGATAGAATTTATCATGGATGTAGAGTGGGCAGAATAATACTTAGCATTGACTAAAGCTTTGCACGACAAGTTATGGTAGCAGAATGTAATGATTGTAGATAGACATAACTTAGATATAAATGTGTTTATATCAAGCTGACATACTTAGGGAAGCAGCAATTGTTACTCAGCAATGCTTCATCTGCCTGTTGTTTATTTTGGAACTTGACTTCCAAAATTGGTACCAACATTAGAAATTTAATCATAAATTGAGATATTTTACAAAATGGATAAAGTGATACATATTAATGCACTGAGTTTTATATTAATGTTTATGCATTGATTTTGCATTAAATGAAACATTACATTCCATGATAAAAATATTTCAAGTTGTGACATATTTTAATTTTCAAATTTTTTGTTCCAGTACAATATGCCAGACAACATTGGAGATGTATATATTCAAATATCTTCATCACCATCCAAAAACTACTTCTTAGTTATAATAATATCTAGTATAGGTTTAGTATTTATATTTGGACTATTTTGTGGCCGTATGACCAGACGTGCTATGTATGTGAATAAAAAAATAAGTAATACAAGTCATAGATACCATTAAGTTTGTATCACGATCATGTGAAATCTCAATTTTTCAGTGATAATAGTTTAATGTATTTTATATGTTCAGTGCCATTTACGTCAAATTTTATACATATACAGATTGATACCTTTTAAACAATAAAATGAAATATATTGTATAGAATGAAATAAATGTAACTTTTAAAAACATATTTTTTTGTTCAGTCAACTTTAAACAAATCTTATTTCAATAAAGAATAAAAGAAAATATATTCGATAATTTTTATTTTAATCTTAACTTATTCTGCTTCCTCTTCAAACTCCATATTATTATCATGTAATTCAGTAGTTGCATATTTATCGTTATGCCCATTACTCTGTCCGTTATTAAAATCTATTTTAGTTTCACCTCTCAACAACTTCTGACTTGCTTCAAAATATTCATTTGGATGATTCAACCCTAAATCTAACTCCACATTATGTACCGCATTGAAATATTTACTACAAGCGATCTGGAAATGTCCCCTTTTTGCCAGGTCCACAATGTTATTGATTGCTGTAAAAAAATATTTATAAATATTTAGTAAAATACCTCTAGCAAATGTACAGTTATTAACTTCCATAGTTACATATCTCAAAATAATACTAATTGATTTATAAAAAATATAACTTCCATATATTTGTCACTGCAAAACTATCATCGCCATCGATTTACTTGAAATTTTACACATGTTGCATTTGAATACATCTTTTTTTTTGTTTGAAAGCATTTGTCCCTGACTTTGTCTGATTATTTGTTCTATTGAATCTATTTACTGCAGCGATTCTAGAAATTCATTCAATCAAAATAGTACATATATATTTATTTTGATATTAACATTTGCTTCGGTTTTGTATACATCGTACCTGTGAGAATAGTATACTGATATTGAAAATGAGATGGGGAGTAGAATCAATAGAACTAGGACATGGAAAACAGAATGGGACTGGGGCAAAATTGGAAGCGGGATGAGATTCATAATTGAGTGAGACCAGGACAACGATTAATGATGCAAGTGAAATCAGAAACAGTATTGAAATCAAAATTAAAAGTGGGATAAGATTACGATTGACAACAAGATCGATCAGTTTAAAAGATGAAAAAATACATCCTACATATGTAGGCAAAAGCTAGTAATGAATAATATATCTCACCTTGAGGTTCCAAATTATAACCTTGTAGACGATTTTTTAAGCTGTTGCCATCGCAATGCCGAAAAGGACAACCGTGACAATCACCAGGACCAACAGAGCTTTGTATTATTTTCATACAACTAAATGGTGAATAATTTTTTTTACTCCCTTCTTTGCCATAATTATATCTCACATTGTAAGAATATTGCTTCTCAAATTTGTCTAAGTCCATTATTTTAGTAAATTCTTCTCTCCAAAATCTCATAGAATCCTCAAGAGTTACACCAATCCCTTTTAAAAACAAACCATATTGCAATCTTCCTCCATGTTTTAAATGATGAGCTAAACGAAGATGTTCATGAAGTTGACGCATACAAAGTGGATACGATTTAACAGCAAGGGTATCTAAACTTTCTATAGGTACAACAGCCTTTGCAATGGAATAATCAGCACCAGTATATGATAGATGAAGTCCTTTCAAAAGGGTTACGATTCTTTCATCTTGCTCTATTTCAGAAAGATGTTGGGAAGCAATGGCTAAACTTTGTTTCAAATGTGTCCTATATTGTGCTGAAAGAACTGATACAAAATCAGAATGTGGAATAAATGCATACCCAGAATTGAGATATACCTTTCGAAATTTTACCAAATCCAAAACTTCATTAAATTTAACTTTATAAAACTTCATATTATCTACTTGATGATGTGGTGTGGATTCTCTTAAAAAATGTATTATTTTGTCTTTTTCTTCACTTGATATATTTTCATAATATAAATTATTCAATTTGAAAAAGGTGTCTACAGCCTCCATTTTCATATTATAAAATCTCAACTTAAATAATTCCAGCTCTTTTGCAATAAACCATCGACGCAGTTCCTCTGTTCTACAGTAAGCTAGTCTTAAAATAAAATGTCCTATATGATCTTTACGTCTTGCCTGCAAATCGGATTCACTCAAATTACATTCTGATTTTGTGCAAAGTTTCATGTAATATTTGAGGCCTTCAGATTTTAAATCATTTAAAATACACTGAAGCCATTCGTCTGAATATATGCGATGGCCTTTTAGCGTAGTAGCCGAAGCTAGACTCCGTAGTAATTTCAGTCTATCAACAGCCAAAGTTTCAAATTCTTGAAGAGTAATATTTTCTATAGGTGGAACTCTGTACATTTGAAGATCATGAGGATAAGTTGTAACAAGACTTCCTGTACTTACAGACTTGGTAGATTTGCGTTTAATATTCAAATCCATTTTTATGAGTCGCAACGATAATTGATTTTAATGCATCACAAAAATACACCGACTGAACGTACAAAAGTGCCTTTTAATATTAAATTTATTTACCAATATGCTTTAGGCTGACAATTTGACATCGTTTACTATCAAAGATTTCGCGCCGCATTGTGACAAATTTCGCGCCCTCCATCAAATGTCACTCGACTTGTCATAATGATAGTACAGACCAAAACACTAACAACATGAAGAATTTCAAACCAAAATTAATGCACTGGCGAAGTCATTTTCTTACATTATGTCTACGACGAAGACAATATCATTGAAAAATTCGTAAACTTAGTAATAACTAGTGTTCACTCACTTATTGAAAATCGACATAATCGTTATTGAGAATTTAATTGTTTTAGAAAAAACACATGTACAATACCAGTCGATTTTTACTTTCTGAGGTCATTTAATTCTTTGGAGCATTATGCACCTTTCGTCCAGGAACAATAAAAACATTGCAAATTAATGTTTTAAGCTGATTTTAATTCAAATTAAGTTTATAAACCAAACTGATGATACGAAAATATGAAATAGGTTGACATTTCAATTACGAGGCTAGCATTATGACTGTAGTTAAGATCGAACCCGGTACTTTCTTATCCAAAGCTGATGCTCTTAACTACTGAGTTATCATTGCTCAAACCATTTAAGTATTAGTGTTTGTAGAAATAGAAGATAAAGTAAACTCCCGTTTATCCGAAATTATCGGAAAGGCGGCCGAATGCATGGCTCCAAATACAGACAAGATGAAACTTTCAAGTGTCAATCTAGCTAGCCAAAAGCGTAGCTCACAGGTGGCTGCGGCATGAACGGTACGATGACAGACAGCGCCAAAGTGAAACATTTAATTTATGTGATTGATAGTCTATATACATATATGAAGAGGTGACACGAGCAAATAAGTAACGGGTCACGACGGTATTCAGTAGGTGGGAGTGAGGTACATGCATACGTTAGGCTGTTTAACATCTATTAGACATTGGTTTTTTGCGTATTTTAAAGTTGTAAACAAATAAAAAATCGAAAAAATTTGTTCAGATAAAGCGGATTTCGAATAAAGGCGATTCGAATATACGGGAATTTATCGTATTCTAAACGTTTGAAAAAACCCAATCGTTATATATATCTTCAAATAATATTCATTTTATCGAGAGAGCGTGATGTTCGTATTTATAAGCAGCTAGCTGATTTTTATTCCAAATAACGATTGTAAATACTCAAAAATGCCTAAATTTAATTAAATCCCTAGTGTACAAACAAAACCTAATATGCTTGTAACTTATTGCAGTGTAATTAAGTGTATTAATTCTAAACTAAATATAAAATTAACAAAAAAAAAAATTCAAAAATTTTGTACAATTTTGGACTTGTCAGTAAAAAAAAACATATACTTAAAAAGTTATCTAATGATACATAACTGAACAAAACAGGTAATTTTGTTCATTTATGTTCCAACAAATAGTTTTAGTGGTTAGATGTCATGTCAACTAAATGACCCCTAATAAAACGAAAAGATAGACATATATACGTCAAAAAGTTCATCTAGTATAGACATTTAATCATAGATAATACACTATATGGTAGTTACATTTAATCAATTGTCCGTCTTCGTGCGAAAAATATTGTTTTTTTTAAACACTAGATAGTACGAATGAAAATTATTGTAGGATAACAAGAATAGTAACAATAGTCTTCTTAACATTAGAACTACAAATTCTGAACGTATCCAGACCAATGTTGCGTTGCTAGTTGGCAATTTTGGTTGTTCATGAAGTGTCATGTGTTTTAAGCATGTGTCAGTTGATTATTTGCGGATAGTTGGTGTTGAGTTTTAATAGAATTTCGGTTTCTTTATTTTTAGTAGAATTTTAAATGACACAATGTTAACTATCCATTGGTCTAAAGACAGTAGAAAATTTTACATGTAATTGTCAAATTTTTGTATAGTTATACGATATTTGGTGGTCGCAATGGCATCAAACAGGATGCCGTCGTCAGTAGACGATTTAGTTCAATACACTCAACTCTTTAAGCCTGTATCTATAATTTTTCAAGGAACAATATTACCATTCCTTATAATCTATCCACTTGTATTTTACTCATGGATTTTTATTTATGGATTCGAGGATAATTTTGAAGCTGGGTTCGTAACTGTTGCCGTAATAGCGATTGTTCAAATTTTAATATGCCTATGCTGCTATTGGAGTGTGCATATTCAGTGTTTCCTGTCATGTTCTTCGGTATGTTGCCTAATTTCATGTACCTAATAAATTAATATACTTTCGTTTTTTTATTAGTTCATTACTAATCTAATCAATTTATTGATATGTGAACTCTGTTGTCTCTTGGCTTTCTCTCACGATTTTTTTTTCATTTTATCTTCAAAATGATTTTCATTTTATAGGTTCAGGATCCACTACAAGCTGAGATAGTGAAAGTTGTTCCAACACCTAACAATGGATTTTCAGAAATTGTTAAGCTTCATCATACAAAAGTAAATTTCATTAAAATTATTAATCAATTTGTTTAATAATTAAACATTATATATCTAACTAAACTTATTACTTAACATTTAAGATATATAAGTTATTATTATTATTAAAATACACTTAACACATCCTAAACTTTATATCTTCATTGTTTCCAGTCAACTAAAAAAGGGTCACAATATCCAGATGTTTGGTTTATGTTTCAAAAAAGCAAATATGTTTATGATTGGGATAAGCAATGCTTTCATACTGTTGTGTTTCCTGTCAATAAAACATATGAGGAATACATGGAATCTAAAGGATATGTAGAGGAGGACTTCTTGGAGATAGCTGAAAAAGAATTTGGAAAAAATGAAATGACTATGGTACATGGGTACTTCTGATTTTGTAATATTAATTAAGTGTGTGTATTAGTTATTTTTCATATCTATGATCAGTTGAAACCATTTTTGGATACCTTTTTTGATCAACTTTATCTGGTATTTTTAGACAGTATATCAATTTGTGAAATAAGAATATTTTATGTATTGTGTGTATATTTATGCATATATAAACAATATAGATGAATGTAAATGTGTCCAACAATAGCAATTGTTCATACATTTCACACTCTGTATTATAATGTACATATATGGATACATTTTTTAAGGGGTTCATTTTACTAAACATCAAAATTATATTTAATGTTTAATGAAATTTCATTTTGACATATTTTTGAGTAAAAGTTGGAAAAAAGTAACAGGTATCTTATTTCACATATTCACAACTTAAAATGTGAATGAACACTTCTGTTTATGCAAATATCTTTTCACCTATGAGATAGTTACGGCATATATTTTCGAGGTATTTGAATATATTATTATGAAAACTTTGTATTTTGAACCACCTGCTGGATAGTCAGCAAATATTTGTAGGATTTTTCATTATAATGATAACTCGATGTCCAAATAACACGGTTGTGGTTATTTAAAGTTGGAACATAATAAATCTTCTGACATTGTTTTGTATGCATACAAAACTATAGAATTTTATGATCTGAAATTTAGTGCATTTTTAATTGGTTATTATTTACATATGGTATACATAATCTTTTGAAATCCATGCTATATAAAACTGTGTTTATATTTTGTCTGTGCATTCAAGATATTTTGAACAAATATTTTCAAGATATTAGAATAGTGGCATCCTCGAAACAAACTAAAAATGTCATTCTCTAAAAAAATTTCTTAATCGGTTGGATGCAATTGTCACTGTTTAATGTATATTCCAACTTAAAAACTCTGGTAATCGATTGGGTGATGAGAGCAAGCTGGATAAAAAGTAAAATAGCATTTGGTAACCTCAATGCTAACCATGCTCGAGTTCCTGTCTATGTTATTTGCAAATCTGCCGATCATATTAAATGATCGGCAATCTTTTTAAACATTTACAAGAGGATCTTTGAAGTTGATACATCTGATGATACCTTTATAGTATCATGCTTTTGATTGAGTTACTTTTTACTTTGTATTTGTGTTTAAATCTAGGAAATAATGTTTTGTCATATAAGTGCATAAAATTATCACCTCAAATCTCAAAATAAATGGAATAATTAAACGTTCAATCTAACTTACATGAAAAGTTTGATTTTAATTGTCCTGGCTTTATTAGAGAGATTTTAGAATTTCAAATCATCCAATTTCATTAGACTAAACAGACAGATACCCTAATCCAAGTGATGATATTTAACTCTAAAAACAAAGATATCAAACGGGAAATGTATGAGCTAGCATAATGGAGGCAGGAACTTGTTTACCTTTCTCATTAACACTAAATATTTATATGCGAGTGAGTACAAACATAGAGGGGTAACTTTAATTGATTATGTCGGTAATTGATTTTATTTCTACAATAATTAAGATCAAATTTTGTTTTAGCCAGGTTTGTTCCATTACTTAATTATCAAAGATAAATCTAATATTTTTATTGAAGTCATGTGAAAATCACATATCAATTACACATATACGAGACAAAACATAGCTTATTATAATTAGTTGTTGTTTTTATTGCAAACACCACATAGCCACATGCTAGGGTAGTTCCTAATAAAAATAAAATATGTGTCTAATAATAGTTTTTTTTATAAAAATAAATAGTTTTTTTTCTTTTATTCGTTCATCCATTTACATATTCTTAATTCATATTAAGAATAGAGTATTGATCAAATGAGTATAGTTTATCCAACTTAAACCACTTAATTCATGCATGGTATAAATAAATTAAGCAAAACACAAGAATTTTAATATGATATAAAGTATTTGGGGATAATTACATATTATGCCAATTTTATTTTTGCAGGTTGTACCAGAATTCATGGAACTTTTTAAGGAAAGAGCTACTGCACCATTTTTTGTATTCCAAGTTTTTTGTGTGGCTCTCTGGTGTTTAGACAAGTACTGGTATTATTCTATATTTACACTTGTAATGCTGGTAATGTTTGAATGTACACTAGTTCAACAGCAACTTAGAAATATGGCTGAAATCAGGAAGATGGGAAATAAACCATACAATATCAATGTGTATAGAAATAAAAGATGGAGACAAATAATGAGTGACCAACTTCTGCCAGGTGATATAGTATCATTAACGAGGTCGGTTAATGAAAATTTAGTACCATGTGATATAGTTCTCATGAGGGGCTCTTGTATAGTAGATGAGTCTATGTTAACGGGAGAAAGTGTTCCTCAAATGAAAGAATCAATGGAAAATGTGAAAAACCTGAAAGAAAATTTGGATCCCGAAGGTGATGGAAAATTGCATGTACTTTTTGGTGGAACAAAAATTGTACAACATTCATCACCAAGTAAACATGTTTCTTCGGGACTTAAAGCACCAGACAATGGTTGTATAGGGTATGTGATTAGAAATGGTTTCAATACATCACAAGGGAAATTGTTAAGGACTATTTTATTTGGAGTCAAAAGAGTAACAGCAAACAATCTTGAAACATTCGGCTTTATTTTGTTCTTGCTAATATTTGCTATTGCTGCAGCAGCATATGTCTGGGTTAAGGGTTGTGAAGATCCTGACAGAAATAGATACAAATTGTTTTTAGAATGTACATTAATTTTGACTTCCGTCGTACCACCTGAGTTGCCTATTGAGCTATCATTAGCTGTTAATACTTCGCTACTATCACTTTCCAAACTAGCAGTATTTTGCACAGAACCTTTTAGGATTCCATTTGCAGGTAAAATTGAAATATGTTGTTTTGATAAAACTGGGACTTTGACTAGTGATAATTTGGTAGTTGAGGGTGTGGCTGGGATTGGGAGTCTTACTGATGCCACAGTTGTTCCACTAAGTGAAGCGCCAATGGAGACTATACAAGTTTTAGCGTCATGCCATTCCTTGGTGCAACTCGACGATGGCGTAGTTGGTGATCCATTAGAAAAAGCTACTTTAAAAGCTGTAGAATGGAATTTAACTAAGGGCGAAGCTGTTGTGCCAAAAAAAGGAAAATCCCCAGGTCTTAAAATAGTTCATAGAAATCATTTTGCTAGTGCACTCAAAAGAATGTCTGTGATAGCTGGTTATCAAGTGAATGAAAGGGGTTTTATGGAGAACCATTACATTAGCAGTGTTAAGGGTGCTCCAGAAACTATTAAAATGATGCTCAAGGATGTTCCTAGTCATTATGATCATGTCTATTTAACATTGTCTAGGAGAGGAGCTAGGGTTTTGGCCTTAGGCTATCGTAATTTAGGGAAACTTACATCACAGGAGATACGAGATCTGACTAGAGAAGATATTGAATGTGATTTAACATTTGTTGGATTTGTAATAATATCATGCCCTCTAAAAAATGATTCTAAAAAAGCTATAGCAGAAATAGTAAATGCATCTCATACTGTAGTTATGATAACTGGTGACAACCCACTGACAGCTTGTCATGTGGCTAAAGAACTGAAATTTACTCAGAAAGAGGAAGTCCTTATTCTGTCACAAAATAGTGGGAAGTGGTGTTGGAAGTCTATAAATGAAAAAATTAATTTACCTATGATACCAGACAAGTCTACTAAGGATTTGACTTCACAATATGACCTTTGTATAACTGGAGAAGGTTTAGTGTATTTAAATGAAAATCACCATAAATTTATGATCAAAGTAATGCCATCTATAAAAGTGTATGCTCGATTTGCTCCGAAACAGAAGGAATTTGTCATAGTTACTTTAAAATCACTTGGCTTTGTGACACTGATGTGTGGAGATGGTACTAATGATGTGGGTGCTTTAAAGCATGCTGATGTGAGTATTATGATATTTTTTTATATAAAAATTACAGTAAACATCACTTAGAGAGTGTATTTTAAATTAAAATAATTATTATTAGGAGTACAATTCAGTTTCCACCATTTTTTGTCAATAAAATAATTTTTAGTGTGAAAGAACAGTAATTTAATTTTAATCGAAGTATTGTCCATAACTAGCAACTACTTTTTGCCATCTTTTTAGGCAGTGTTTGGATTCAATATCTGAATAACTCCTTACCTTCTAAGGCTATCCACAAATCAACCCAATTTTTGTGGACCGTTCTGACAGCATGTGCCATTGATTGGAACAAATGATAGTCGGTCGGCGCAATGTATGGTGAATACGGTGGGTGGGATAGTACTTCCCAATCAAGTGTTTTCAAATAGTTTTTCACTGGAACCGATACATGCGGATGAGCATTATCATGTAGAAGAATAATTTTGTCATGTCTGGAATAGTATAGAGGTCGTTTTTCCTTCAGAGCTTCGCTCAATCTCATCAACTGTGTTCGGTATAGAGTTCCAGTGATTGTTTCGCTTAGATTAAGCAACTCTTAATACACCACACCCAGCTGATCCCACCAAATACACAGCATGAGTTTTTTCCATGAATATTTGGTTTTGCTGTGGATGTTGATGCGTGGCTAGGTAGTCCCCATGATTTTCTTCTTTTTGGAGTATCATAATGTATCCAATTTTCATCACCATTGATTATTCGATGTAAAAAAACTTTCTCTTTTGTGCCTAGCTAGCAGCATTTCTGTCATGCATAATTAGCGTTAAACATCTTTCGGCTTTAATTCATATGAAACCCAATTACCTTGTTTATGAATCATCGCTAATAATTTTAAACGATGTGAGACTGCTTGTGAGTGACTTCTAAAGTAAGTGCAAGTTCCTTTTGTGTTTGAGATGAATCTTCCTCCAATTCTGCATCTTCATTAATTTTTGGCCTTCCACTGTGATCTTTCTCTTCAACATCAAAATCACCATTTTTAAACATTTGAAACCACCTATGACATATTCTCTCACTCAATGCAGCCTCATTATATGCTTCTACAAGCAATCGATGTGCCTCGGCTATAGATTTTTCAATTAAAAAAGTAAATTAAGAGTTCCCGCAAATAATGCTTATTTGACTCAAATTTAGACATTTTTGTATAAATTGAAAGATATGATATATATGATGAAGTTAATAATATGATAGGGTTGTGTTGTTCTTGAATGAGCAACCTAATTTTCAAGCGGGTTATCATCTGCGATTTCTAACATAAGCCTCGTGCCATGTTGTCTCTCTCAAAACAGCGAAACTTATTTGTACTAATAAATGATAAGTTTATATAATGAAAATATTATTATTTTACATATAATTTTGCTAGATACTAACACATAATTGAACTGTTTTTAAAAGAATAAAAAAAAGAAAAAAAATAAAGAATGCTTAGAATAGCATTCATGAGATGGCATTCAGAAATTCTTACTAAAATATTTGAGAATTAATTCATTATTTACAATAACATATCTCCAAAATAGTTATTTAATCAAATGAAAGACATTATGATTTGCAAAATTTTGTTATGTTAAAGTACTATTAAAAATAAATAAATACTTTTTATTATTATAGTGAATAAAATTAAAAAATTATTAATTTGATTTATTATAATAATTAAATCAAATTTTCCTACTGGAAAATACAACTACAGTCAAACCTCTTTATGTCGAAGCTCGATAGATTGAATAACTCTGACACTCAAAAAAAAAGTTTTGTTTCCTTCCCTTCAAGCCTTGAAACCTCCATTACTCGAAATTTCAACCCTTTATCATTTGAAATAATCACCGAGTACCTACAAGTAATATTGGTACATATTTTGATTCAAAAATTTAAAAAAAACAATTAGTCATCTGTATCTCGAACATAATAATGTTTTATTTTATTACCTTTACAATTTGATTATTTGAAACTTAATGCCTTTATAGCTTGAAACAATATAAGGTAGGGTACCTAAGAATATCCAGACAATATCCATTGTTTCTTAGAAAACAATTTAGGGGTATGCATTAAATTGGATTACTAATTCTAATAAATGATAAAGGAATTTATAACTGATGTTAATAAACGCTTGTTTTCTTGGTGTCGGGTGTTGCATTTTGGGGACATATTATTATTATTGATTTCATATAAACTAGTGAAGCGGGTCATTTTTTGTCGATTGAAAAATTTTCAGAAATAATTTGATTTACCGCAATACACATAAATTTCTACAACAATTTAAGAATAAAATTGTTAAGACATTAGTGTTGTGCTAATATAAACTAAAAACATTGAGTGTCACTGAAAACTTAGATGTGCTGGAAGCTGTGAAGAGCTGTCTAAAGAAGGAAGATGTTACTGACCAAACTAGCCTAGCAATGAGTACTCTGTTGACAATAATAAAAAATGAAACAGATATCATGATAACAATTTAAAACGGTCAAAATTTGTCCTGCAAAAGACGACTAATATTTGTTTTGTTATCTATCTTTTTTTCCTCTTTAACTTGAATTTTAATTTATTTCACCTCTCTAACTCAATATTAGTTAGAATTAATTTTAACCTCTACAAGTCAAATCAAAATTCACCTAAGTCAAAATCCTCCATAAATCAAAAACTCTATAACTCGAATTTTTGATGTCTCCCTTGTTCGGCTTAAAGAGGTTTGATGTATAATAAAACTAATGTAGCAAAGGAAACATTTTGTTTATGTGGTATAATCTTATTTCAATTTAGTTATTTATTTGTTAGCTTTCAATTGAAAAAATATGGAAGTGTTAGTACAGATATGAATATAACAAAAATCATGTTCAAAGAATCTCGTACTGCATAAATTAATATAATATTGTTAAGAAAATTCGCAATAATGCATAATTAAATACAAAATCATTACTGTTGACAGGTAGGTGTAGCAATATTAGCTAATGCGCCGGAGCGTGTCCGTGAGAAGGCACGAGAGGAAAGACTATCAGACACCGAGTTAGTTCCCAATCGTACTCCAGCAACTCGTGCAGAAGCGGCGGCGGAAGCCAGGGCGCGATTAAGACGGGCTATGAAAAAGTTAGAGGAGGAAGAGCAACCACAGTTGGTTAGGCTAGGTGATGCCAGCGTAGCAGCGCCGTTCACCAGCCGCCTGTCTAGTATATTGTGCAGTAAGTTGTTAATATTAGAATTGTTTTGAAATACTATATTAAAATTTTTGTATATGAAAATATATGAATTGTTAGAAGCAATTTTTATTGATATTTAAATTTGAGAAAGCCGGTATCTCTAAAGACCGAATCCTTGGGTGGCGAATAGGGGGTACTCGCCAGCGACGTACATACGTGCGGCTGGAAGGGCTGGAGAAAAATTGAATACTTCCCGTGAACCAAAAAGACCAGAAAGTACATTTCCCAAATAAAACTATCTGCAGGCTTGTTCGACATATATGAAGTAGAGACAGTGGTTGGATTGAGTACTTAGACTGGGGTGTTCAAGAGAAGCAGCGGCGGAAGAACCTCGAGTGGGTCAACGGTGGCGTTCATGGTTTTTCAGAAGCATGACAGACTTGTCGTCAAGTGATAACCGGCCATACAATTCATAGCTAAAAAAAAATGTTTGTCCAAGTTCCAATTATGACAGCATAACCAAAGAAAAGAGATATAAGTGCTCGGGCGTCGCCCTCAAGCAACGGTCAGAAGTTTCCATTGCAAAAGATGTTAGAGTGTCCTACGTAAGCAATGAAAATGAAGGCAACATTATCAACATATTCTTAGCTACAAGGAAGTTCTTTAACTGAATGCAGATAAAATTAGCAGACCTATTATACAGAAGTAATATTAATATATGCTGAATTAGAATCCGGGGGATTAACCTTCTGCATTCTAATGCACGCAAGCGAGATGGGCTAAAATGGAGTATATATATTGATACTTTTTGGTAACAATCACACCTAACAATGCAATGGAGCAGTAACAACTTGAGAACACTCCTTTAAAACACTTCATGTATCTAGGATTTATATTCACATCTACATCCTCCATTAAAAAGATATTGAAAACTGAAAAACAGCTGCCCGATCAAAATAGCAATCCTTAACAGGAGTTCTTTGTGATGCCAAGGTATCCATAGCGGTAAAAGGAAATATTTATGAGACAACAATTAGACCAGCTTTAATGTATGGCTTTGAATGTTGGACTATGCAAAAGTCAAACAAACGATAAATACATGTGAATGAAATGAAGATGTTATGGTAGTCTGGAGGTTTAACTCTTAAAGACAATATTCCCCATAAGGAGGACATTCAAAGTGTCAAATATAAATAAAAACTTGGAGAAAACCGCTTATGCTGGTATGGGCATGTTTTGAGTTACAACAAAAAACATATGGCAAGTACTATTATGGAAATCAAACAATCTAAAAGGCGTCCAGGTCGCCCGGAGACATCCAGGATAGGGACTATTGTTAAGGAAATGAAGGAGATGACTTTAAAACTGAAAATGATACAGAAACTTCTTGAATGGCATAAAAAAACAAGGAGGGCCGACGCCGAGAGATGTGGGAAATAGGCTCGGGAGGACAAAGGAAATTATGAAAAATATTTATTAAATTAATTCAAATTTGAACGTATACATTTTTATAAAAAATGTTTATGTCAATATTTTATATTTACAGTATGCCACATCATCAAACAGGGCCGTTGTACACTGGTGACCACATTGCAGATGTTCAAAATTCTGGCATTAAATGCTCTTATCTTGGCATATAGTCAATCTGTTCTTTATCTCGATGGTATCAAATTCAGTGATACTCAAGCGACACTGCAGAGTCTGCTTTTAGCATCATGTTTCCTTTTCATATCTAGATCCAAGGTAATTAATTTTGCTTTAGTAATATTTGAAATATTGATATATACTAGCTACGAAGTTTTATATAGTAACAACTATTTTCTTAAAAGTCTATATAGATTGCATCACTGTATATATTTTTTTAATGTTTATTGATATTACCATGGATGAATGCTACAAATAATGAAAATATTTTTTTAGAAACACAAATAGCAGTGACAAAATAAAGTCGAAATGCTTCAAACATTTTACAATGCATTTATTCATTGTTAATATTTATATGATAGAAGAGTCACATTTTATTTATTATATTATCATTAAACAAATATTAATTACTCATATTTTGACCTATGAATAAATACATGATAGTGGCAAATTTACCATTTATTGTATTCTATTTTTTGTAATCAATAGAAGATTTATTTTAGTAAAACTAAACAATAAGTGTAATGTCATAATAATTAAATTATAACTATTTTGTATATCCATACTAATATTATAAATACGAAAGTGTGTCTGTCTGTCTGTCTATTACCTTTTCATGCTTCAACTCTGAACCTATTTAGATGCAATTTGGTATGGAAATAGTTTGAGTCCCAGGGAAGGACGTAGCCTACTTTTTCTGTCTGTTACTTGGTATAGTTTTCATGGCTCAACAATAGCTAAATTGATTTTATTGAACTTGTATGTACTAATAGAATACACCATTTTTTCATATATAAGTCATTGTTTGTTTACATGTTTGTCTGGGTGTATACTTTAACTCAACAATCACAACCAATTTTGATAAAATTTGGAAAACTGATTTAATTAATTGGTACATAAAATATAGGTTACTGTTTATTTCTTTGTATGTTTATATGTATTAATCCCTATAACTAAAAAATTTAAGTCATTTATTTTATTTTATTTTGATGGCCACGCTTATCTGCTTTGTTTAGAGAAGGAGCGGTGTTAGAGTAGGCGATAAGGATTGAGAGGTAGACGGGAGAGTAAGATACGGTGTGAGAGGGTGAAGTAGAGCGAAAGCGAAAGTAAGAGACAGTGTTAAATCATATAATTACAATCGGATTGTAATTATATGATTAATAATAATAGATTAATGATAAGAAATTCAAAGTAAATTATAACAAACTATAGGGTTTTTACACTGTGTGCTTCTCAGTATTAATCCCAATATTATAATATTACAAAAGTGATTATTTGTGTTGATGTTTGACTGTTTGTAACTTAATCACACATAAACGACTGGATGGATATAAATGAAATTTAGCAATGAAATAGAATATTTTCTGGATTTTGGGTTATATGCATTTATATTTTATATCTTCTCCTAAATTGTGTCTATGCAGTAATTCACAAGAAACCGCAATCAATATTGAAATCGGAATCGATATCGTAATCGAGAGCGATAGCGCGACTGGAGAAAAGAGAGACCCAGGATTGGAAAAGAGAATTAAACCGAATCGGTACTAACTGTGAAATCGGACCTTGAATCGAAGACGGGATCGGATGGGTATCATTGATAGCAACTTTACTTCATATAAAAAAAATGAATTAATTGTATTTCCATGCGGGCGGATCCGCGGGCAAAAGCTACTTTAATATAATATTAATTCATGCTCACCTTATTTTACTCCTTTTTTCCATTCACTTTAGCTTATACTACAAGCTTAAACATAGTATTTTATTTCATTCTATGATTTTTTTGTTTCTAGCCATTGAACAAACTGTCTAAAGAGCGTCCGCTGCCCAACATATTCAACATGTATACCATTATGACAGTGCTCACACAGTTTGCAGTTCATTTCTTGTGTCTCATATACTTGGTTCATGAAGCTACTGTGCGATCTCCTGGCAGGTTAGATTAATTATAATGGCTTAAAATTAAAAAAAAATGTATACATACTCCATTATTGTCATATTGACTTAAAAACTTATGATTATGTCATGTACATACTATTTGTAGCTCAATGAGGATGCTCATGCAAAACTAACACACACGCATTATGATAGAGTGATGTTTGATATTCCATTTGTAATTCCCCTCATAAAAATTTAAATCTAAACATTAATTTCCATATGTGAATTTCTTCTACATTCACTAATTGCTTGCTTTACAAGTACTAAGCAAATCATCTACAGTGTAGAACTTTATGTAATTTCATTTGTTCAACATAATTAATATAACAATTTTTTATTAGTAAAATCACAATAGACTGGCCTTAACTGCCATATTTGATAGGTGAGATGGAACTTGCAATGGAATGGATGGAATCTGGAACTCCTTTGGGGTTACATACAACCTTAACAGGCAACAGTAATCACATATTCCCTCATGATTCGCATGCTCATTTGCCCCTTAAAATACTATATAAAAAAATTACTATGATGTATCCTCTACTAATATGATTTTATAGTTTTTATTCCAGGAATACTTAATATATCAAATGAATAACTCTTTGAATTAATTCTGACGTTTGTAACATTTTTATTTATATGGGCATTATTTTTGTTAAACTTGTAAGACAAGTACAAATGAGCTTTAGGAATAAAATTCACCACTTTTGACACAATCTATTCTAAGAAATTTATCTAATGTTAATTTTTACTAAAATAGCTGTCACTGTTAATATATTGGCTGGAGGTATAGTGTTTCTATCAACTGCATTATTATTTTAGAGATATGAAACCTAAGTTAGATATGGACCTAGCCGATGATGAAGAACCTGTGTTTGCACCGGACCTTCTAAACAGTACTGTCTACATAATATCGATGGCGTTACAAATATCTACATTTGCTATTAACTACAGAGTAAGTAAAACACTTGTTTAAACTGGCTTATTATTACTTTATCGAAAATATACTTCTTGATGAAATCTGTACATACATTAAATGTGGTGATAAGAAGTGATAACAGAATTGAATCACCACATGGTGCAACATAAGATATGAAGATTTTTTATTTTATCTTTCCTGCGAAAGGTGTTTTTACACCTTTCGCAGGAAAGATAGAGATTCACAAGTTATTGATATAGAGTTACTGAAGTATGATGTAAAATAGTAACCTGTCTGGTTAACCTGGAATTTAAAACATCAATATCTAGATTATATTTTTTTTTAATTCTAGTCATGAATGAGTGATATTTTTAACTCTCATCCAATATTATATTGTTTGTAGATAGTTTTTATTTTATTGTCACTGTAATGGAAAAACTTGTACAAGTGCAATTTTTGCATTTTTGGAAATATTACATTCACTCTTTTTCTTGACTGTAAATTATAATAGGCTTCTTTCTGTGGCGTCGGTTGGAGTTAAAAATAAATTAAAATATAAAATTTTAAGTAATGATCTTGAAGGTTGATCAGTTTTATGAGATAAAAATCCTTGAAATTTTAACCTATTCCTGTAAGGAATTTCATTAAACTTATTTATTTCATTATGAATAAGGGATAAAGACTTTGAAATTCATAATGTAAATTTGTATGGATGCCGATATTCATCAGTATTTAAATTATATTAGTGAGTAGACGGGATTGTTGTAAAAAAGTGTTTTGAAATATAATTATAGACGTTATTGTCATGTGATTTATTTTATTATTGTATTAATTATAGGGTGAACCATTCATGGAGGGTCTTCAAGCCAATAAGCCACTGCTGTATAGTATTATGGCTTCCGGCGGCGCGGTGATGGCGCTAGCCGCTGGCTTGGTGCCTGAGTTTTCAAACATGTTTGAGATTGTACACTTTCCGCCTGATGTGAGTTTTTCTATATGAGATTTACAGCGAAGATCTAAGTAAACATATCACAAGTTCTGCTGGATTGTTAGATTTATTTTCTTATGATTATTTTGATAGCTGAATTGTGTTTGTTTTATACTGGGTACACTGCGTTCATTGCCTTTTTTGAACATTATGGCTGATTCGTTTTTAAAATGATTGCTTAACTGATAAGGGAAATTTCAGGAATCCTAAATTTAGTTAAGCTGTTTCGAACACCTCAAGACCGATTCATTAAAAGATTTAATGAATACACATACCACATGCAGTTGTGTATGCATGTACTCTAGAGTAGTCGTTAAAAATTATTTTTTTTGCGGCTACCCCTAAAAAGCTTCCTTTTGGTGAAAAAACACTGGGAAATTATTATTTTTTTTTAATTAAAAACAACACGTGGCTAGAGGATCTATGTTAATTTTTGGGTATAA
The DNA here is from genome assembly GCA_005406025.1 of Eumeta japonica. NCBI lineage: Eukaryota > Metazoa > Arthropoda > Insecta > Lepidoptera > Psychidae > Eumeta > Eumeta japonica. The sequence goes on from BGZK01001080.1 coordinate 196,068, forward strand.
TCATATTTTCTCATTTTTTTGAATTACAATTTTTGTTTATTGTTATTTTGATCAATTATTGTTTTTTTTATTGATTTGAGTCCTATAATTTTTTTATATTTCATGAATAAAATTGTATTTTTTTTTTAATTCTCAAAAAAGATGATTATATCCAAAAATTAACTTAGATCGTCAGAGACATGTGTTAATTTGAATTAAAAAAATCCCAATGTTTTTTCATCAAAAGGAAGTTTTTTAGAGGACGTCGCAAAAATTTAAAGTGACCACCGTAATGCACTCACACATACAAATTTTCAAAATATTTGAAACTCAGTTTTTTTTGAATATTCAATTTTATTTGAAAAAAAAAGTATTCAGGGTTTAAGTATAATCATATATAGTATAATTATTATTTAAAAAATTTAGTACATTTTGTGAGCCAATTTTGTTCAAATAAAGCAATATGTTCCAAAGTTTTTTCAATCAGTCTTATTGTATTCTATATTACCTACAATCAGTATTTGGCAAATACTTTTAATGTTTAAAGAACGGTTTTGCCATTTTATTTTATCGATACAATTTTATATATAATACATATTTTTATTTTCAGTTTCGGCTGATCCTAGTGCAGGTATTAATAGCAGACATGGTATTTGCTTACCTAGCCGATCGGATTTGTTTATGGTTATTTGGTGAAGGACGTCTGCGCACCGCCACGTAGCAACGCTCTCGGCATTCCCCGACCTCGCCTACTCGTGTACCGGTCTACCAGTGTAAAATGTTGGTGTTGTCAATGGAATAAATGTGTAGTTCTTTATACAAACATGGCATATTATTAACAGTTAAATAGACTCCCAATGCAAATTAATATTTATAGATTGAACTTTACATAAGAACTGTTTAAAATTCAACATATAACTAAATAACTAAAAACAAATAAGTAAAAAAACCATAAAGTATAACTAATAAGAATGTATATCATAAAAGAAATTATAGTTGTAAGTTTAGCAACTTACCCAAATGCGAAATTACACATACTATACAGACACAGAATATGATGAAATCTATTGTAGAATTGGATTGTTGCACCATATCGTAACAATAACCGCATCGAAGTGCAGGTAATGGAAGTTATTAATACCGTGGATGGATATGGCATTAATGTTTCACGATGGTCCGCTACCGAGATCTACATTAAGCTTCAGGGTGTGATGAAAGCTTAAGAGTAGCACTACTATTGCTTTTACTTCGGCGCAGAGAACTGGAAAGGAAAAATCTTGTATAATTTGATGGCTATAATCTTTATTATTCCATCCGCATTCATCATTTTTACAGAAATAATAAGAAAAATTTATATTATGATCAGTTTCGCTGTTATTTCCTTTACTTCGCGCGTAAACTATTGCCAGCTGGCAACTAATTTTGATGCTGAAAGTGATATCTCGGCTGCCGTCGCCATGGGTGACCACAAGTCAAGAAGCATTTACGACGTCAACACTAAAACTCCAAAAATGACGTAGGACCAACTTGTATAACTGTATGCTACAAGGTTAACTTTAAGTTGTTTTTTGTAACATTATTACACAATGATTTCTTGTTTTATTTTAAGAAATGGATAGGTTTGTGCCAGTGTTTTCCAACAATCGGAGATCGATAAGATGACGTGAACACGTTCCCGCTATTTTATGTAACGAGGATATGAAAATATACATTCATTTCTCTGAAAAGCCATCTTTATTATAGTAATTCTGTGTCTCTGTGGTATTATATGCCACCTATATGTAGTGTGTTAGTGTTGTTGAATCAATAACATATCGACGAATGACACTTCAATAGAATTGACACAGAAAGTGTTTCATTTTTATTTAGATTTAGAAATTACATACCCAAAACATATTTTTTTATAATTCTTATTTCTAAAAAAAATTTTTCTTTTGATTATGTGATAAATTCTGAATCTACTAAAAAGTTTCTTTAAATACTTAATTGGAAAGGATTGACAAGGCATCTTAAATGAACTAACCTGAATTGTTTTTAATAACTCATAGGCAATGTTTTTGAGTTTTACTTCTAAATTAAATTATTTGAAAGTTTTTTTACATCATTCCAAAAAAAAACAATAAAATTGTTCTCATTGTATATTTTCTATAACAAAAACGAAATTATTTTACGTGTGCAGACAGAGATAGTCTAATAGTGCAGTATAAAAATATTTTAATTAGGACAGAAACCGTAGAGGCTTTTATTAATATTGTATTAGAAAATCAACAACCGCAGGACAACATAACATCTACTTAATATTAATGATCTGAGTGCTTGTGTTTGTTTACATATCTTCATAAATTAGGCCTGCTAGCTCTGAAATTATGAGTATTTTAAATAGTATTATTTATTTAATATTTTATGAGAAATCGTACAGATAAGTAACTAATTATGAAACAATAACAGCTATGGAATAGGTGCTTCGTAGATGATACTAACTACAATAACTTGCTTGATTTTACATAAGGGAGGTGATTCTCTGGCCATGTGGAAATTGTTACATGAGAATTTTAAAATACGGAATTTCCATATGCAAAATGACTATCAAATTATGTTTAAGGTCTGTATTTTCATAAATTTATGGGAATTTAAAATAATTTCTATTTTGAGAAGTGAAATATTTAATAGTTATGAGAATACTTGTAATATTTTAAATGGAGAATGTGGAGCTTAAGTCCCTCAATTTATAATAAAAATACTTGAAAAATAGTAAGTTGTCTATTAGTCATGTCATTAAAATAAGGTTTTACTCATCATGTTGATCTAAACTTTATATTTGACAATCAGTGTCATGTATAAAGTTTAGATTATCTAATCTAGTTAGATAAGATCTAAACTTTATCTATCTAATCTAGTTAGATAGATAAAGTTTAGATCTTAATTTTCAGATAATGTACAATGAACTATGAGTATAAATTACTTATCAAGTCCCAATATAAATGAATATGAAATAATAATGCAAACGGCTCCGCTGTCTACTATACATAATTATTTGGCGTCTTCGAGCGTATTTTAGTGCCTGAAGACCATACACTGAACAGGGCGTATTGCCAGTGGTGACATGGATGCCCAGTTCTTTTTATTTTCGATCGACGGGCTGAGACCTAAGCGCTCCACGCTGACCTCATGCAAGTTTGGGGGTTGCGACTATCGTTAACAGAAGTGACAATGTCTGCGATGCCACTACGAACTGGCTTAACGTGCTCTTGCCAGCACAAAGCGAATAGTTTGTCATTTGACGTAGGTTAAAACTCGGCGGTCGATTCGCCATTGATCGATATCGATGTCCCTTACTGGTGGTGTCATAAACGAACTCGGTATGCAGTGCGCAATTAAAAAGTTTATTTTCGGGATTAATTTAAATATATAATAGATAAAACCAGAAACATGGAAACCCGAAGAAGAACTAGAGTGACCGACGTAGCTCACATTACGAGTGATGTGAGCTGGCAATGGACAGGGCACGATGTTTGCAGAACTAATAACCATTGAGGAAGAAATATTCTCTAATGAATGCCACGACTTCGACGTCGCGGCCCTGGTCGTCTGCCTACGACTGGGTGTACTAGAGACTTGAAGGTCGCGGGGCGCGTGGATTACCACTGGATTAGGGTCTTACATCACGCATGTCAAGGGGGAGGCCTATTTCCAGCAGAGTACGTCTAATGGCTGAGACGAACGAACGAAGGACCGTTACCCGTAGGTGGTCATCCTACTTAAATATGTGAAAATTTGTAGGTTTCGATGTTTGTTACTCAATCGCACTTTAAAGGCTGAACATAATTAGCTGAATCTTTGCAGTAATAGTTTATACATCATAATAACATTAGGTTATAATTTATAACGATGTAACTTCTGCTCGCACCTTCGCTTGTGTGGACATAAAACGAATTCTTTGTTATGAAGATTGGTTATTAGTATTAGTAACAGCAATGTTCAGGAGGTTTAAGTTCAACATCAGTTCGGGATCGGAATTGCGAGCAAGTCCAGCATCAGGATCAAGAGCTCATTCGCGAGATCATTTCATAATGAAAAATTAGCGGCGTGTGTTTTGTAAGACTTTTCTGACATCAAATCGAGACCGGGATCAAAGTTGATAATGTTATCGATCGAAATAAAAATGTAAGAATTCGTCGTGTGTCCACGCTAGCGGCGTCGTGGGTGATTGATATAAATTTTGAACAGGACTAGAATTTAGATCAAGACCGTAATCGGAATTAAAAGCGGAGCCAGGACAAATTGAAAGAAGGAACAAGATCGGCATCGTGGTTGACAGTGTAATCGGTCGATATAAAAGATGAATTCACTCGATGTCCACGTAGGCGGAGCCGCAGGCAAGCACTAGTGCGTAATAAGTACAAATACTTATTTAAATCGATGCTTGGATTGGAGTAAATGTAAAAGTTGGTTCAAGTACCTTATTTTTTTTTGTGTGAATTAAGTACCTAGCTAATTTACAAAAAAAATAACGTACAAAGCATTGAGTCCTTTTTTAGGGTTCCGTACCCAAAAGATGCCAACTGGACCCTAATACTAAGACACCGCTGTTTATCTGTCTTGTTACATGGCTGTAGCTTTTAAATCATAATATGTAGAGACTTGAAATTTTCAGTATGTTTTATTTTACTATAAAATTACTATAATAACGAACATTAAATAGAAAGAGTGTTACCATACAAGAAACGTATTTTTTTCAGCGCTTTTTGCTCGATCTTAATAGTGGCAATACATAAAAACGTCTAACTGTACAACTATAAATGCATACTCTTAAGTAAAACAAAAAATAATAAAAATGGACCATTTGTGAGTTGAACTCGTGCTAATTTCCTCCTGTACCAACTACTTTACAGATCTTTGTTATTACACTAGGTTTCCGCCTGCGGCTTTGCCCGCGTGGACATAGAATGTATTCTTTCATCTGTTATATGGAGAGACCTGGATGTCCATTCCAATCTCGTTCTTACTTTCAATTCTGGATCCTATTCTTAATATCGATCCCGGTCATGTTCTTGATTGCAATCTTGATCCAACAGTCTGTTTCGACCCCGGGTCTGTTTTCAATTTTGGTCGCTGTCCTGGCTCTCGGTTTTCCTCCCCATCCCGCTTTTCATTTCCATACCACTCACCAATTTGTGCGATGCCAGGACAAATACTTGTATCAAAATAAAATATAGTTCATATTACTCTGGAATAGTGTAGCTTTCTATCTATGAAAGAATTTTTATATATTATACGACACCACTACCTCCAATATTCTTACATACGAATTAAATGAAATAGAGCCTGTATGCTGCTCCAAGACAAGCTCTCTATATACATGCTAACCGCATGAAAATCCATTCATTAATTTCACATACGTGTGTGAACAGACAGACAAAAAATTTAAAAGTCGTTGTTGTCTCTTATCGTCCCCTCTCCATTTTTCATTCATGCATTAAATGTACAGACATACCGAGTTCTACTGTTTTATTAAATGTATACATTTATTATATACATACATACAAATAAAGCTATAACTATAGCATCTGTCTTGTTTGTGGTATTTTTAAAATGTATGTAGTGTTAAATATTGTACCGTTCTACTGAACCCTTTGTGTGTGAACTTGACTTGCAATTGGCCAGTTTTTTATTCGACCAAGTGTGCCTGCAGGAAAACAAATCTGACTCAACTATTTTCTCTCATCTAATCACATATAAAAACAAATGTTTGAATGAATTTTGACCGAGCATGCTTTCCTCGACCGATGGCAGTCTTTCATCTCTTAAAATTAGCTTTCATTTGTGTCTTAAATCCTGTTTTTGGGTGATATTGTCAACAAATTGTTTGTTGTTATCTGTTTGATGTTTTTGTAGTTCGCAGCAGTGGACGGGCGACCATCACGATATTCGTCACTGAGATTGACAAGACCGCATATGAATTAGTTACAAATAGTCCTCTTGCATGGTGCTTCATCGCCAAAAGCAATTCGAAGTCCAACGCGGTTCTGCTGAGCTGTGAAATTATTTTTAAAACGACGCCACAATGTAAAAACAATTGACAGTTAGATGAAATAAACTGTATTCTACAACCAAAGAGTTTCCATTTTCAAATGTAGTAATTACTTTTAAACATTGTTTCTGTAAGTGGCCAGTTCCTGAAACTTATGATGCGCTCCACGTTTCAATGTTATGACATTAATTTCAAATATGTATACACTACTGATTATTAAACTTCTTCAAGGGAATTTCCATTTAATTTGAACCATCAAATTAAATCAAAGTATCCATTTAAGTTTGATGAGTTAACTATTAAATTGTTAACCATTAAAACGTTTTCAAAATAAACTAAAAAATGAAACCCATCATTTCCAAAAACAAAAACAAAATTCTAAGGAATAGTTATAAATTTGAATTATTTACATAATTTTTCTTCCGAAACAAAAAATACACCACCTCACCTTTCTTTATACTATAACTTTAATAATGCAACTACTAGTCCATCTGCTCAGCATAGCATTTAAGTCACAATATTTTTAATTACTTTAAATTGAAGATATTTTTTTATAATATTTTATTTGCATTTAATTACGATATATATATAGATAGCATTTTGTTCAACAAGTTGTTGCCATTTTGTGGGCAGTGACATAATCCCATTGCTGTAGAAATTTTGGGACTTCTGTCAAAAAACTGCGACAAGTAATTTTGATAGTTCTCATTAGATGTTAATCTAACAATACCTGAAGAATTTCGAAGAGACCGAAACAGGTGAAAATTTGAGAGTGCAAGGTTTGAGCTATATGGTGGAGACATTAGCACTTCCCAACTAAACTCTCTCAATTTTTGCTTAGTGGCTAAAGATGTGTGTGGTCTGGGGTTATCTTAGTGAAAAATTACATCCTTTTCTGTTGATCAATTCACGGCCCTTTTTTTTCTACTTTTTACTTGAGTCTCATCAACTGTTGGCAGTAGAGATCCGAATCGAAGCTTCTGCCCGGCGGTAAAAGCTCATAATTAATAATGCACTTCCAATCCCACCATACACATAAAATCGACTTATTGCGAGTTAATCCTGGTTTCGCTGTGGTGTCGTCTGTGGAGACTGGTTGCCTTTTGACCATAATCTTTTTCGCACATACTTGTCGTAAGTTTAATACATTTTTCATGACCAGTTATCAATATTTTCAAAAACAGTTCGGTTTCATTACGTTTCAATAGAGAATCGCAAATGAGTAAACGCTTCATTAGATTCAGTGAGCTCGTGTGGGACTTAAGGATCGAGGTTTTTTGTATGTTAGCTTTTTTGAAATGAGTGAAAACTGGTGGAAAACTTTTTGGTCAATTTTCAGCTCATCAGATAAGTCGTAAGAATGATTATGCTGATTTCGCTCTAGTTTTTCAAAATGACATCGACTTTATTATCCGCGACCGGTCGACCAGACCGAGGTTCATCATTGACATCAAAATTACCGGATTGAAAACGCTTGAACTAGTTTTGTACTACTCTTACTGACACTGCATTAGGTCTATAAACATCACATCATTTTTTTCGCAACTTGTGTCGCATTTTTCCCCTTTTTTTTTGCAATAAAACTCCAAAATGTATCCAATTTCTACGTTAGATTTACTCATTTTGGTGGACAGAAAAATAATAGAAAAATGGCGGGACACCGTTTTTAAATTTCGTTTTCCTTTTTCTAAAATGTCATCTATTTAATAGTATTAAAACTAGCCAGATACAAACAGCACAACCAAAGAGATTTTATTCCAACTTTTTTTTTTAAATACGAAAAATCTTTCTCCTCTCTCTAATATATCACTGTACACACTTGCAACATGCGTTTTTATCGCAATCTTAACCATACGCCACTAAGCCGTGTTATTTAATTTCCCAAATGTTTTACGAAAGCATCGACTCAGGTCGTTGACCTTGAAATGGGGGCGTAATTAAACACTTCGGGATGTAATGACGGGCGAGTCTCGCTTCACGTCGTCGGTATGTACTCGTAAGAGCGACCAGAGCCGCTGCAACAGCTAACTTGGAGCGAGCTCGTTACCCCTTTTCAGTCTGAACACTCTTTCTTCCAGACTTACACAAATTCACATTTGCAATCGGAGCTCGGAGAAAAGTTCCTCTTGCCGCGCCCAACCTCCCCGCCCACCGCCGCCCGCCGGCCCGCCGCGCCGCCTTTAATTAACAGAAAGTGGTTCATTAGAGCTTATTCATTAAAGCAAGGAGTAATTAGCGAACTCTAATGAATGCTGTAATAATGTAAGAGCGGCCGCTGCGGACGGCGGGCCGACTTCTAGATTAATCTAGGAGGCCGGAATAATTTAGTGATGGCATTAATTTATTACCGTGCCGATTTCGGGGATTGACGGCGCCACACACGTACGCACGATAACGTGCCTACGCGCAGACATTCACGTGTGCAACTTTGGTCGTCACATGAAAAGAACAACGCCTGTATTCATGAAAGACACTTATGCGCTCACTTGCTTCTTGAACTTTTGTTTTATTTATTTTTTTGCTTACAAAATGATAAGCACGGGTTGCTAACTGTCATCTGGCATCTGCGCTGTAATAGAGCATTTATTACAAGGGCTTATAACAAAATGTGATCAAACCATATCTCATGTATCCACCCCAATTAAAGACCCTTGCTACATTAAATAGATTCGGGCTCATAGACGAGGCAAATTCGTCTATGAGGCCGAATTTCACAATCTTAAGTCTATGTGAGCTTTAAGTTAACTAGCTCCTACGAGACTTAGATCGTGGTCTCAAATAAGATTATATATTAGACTAGCGTACCGTCCGCGGCTTCGTCCGCGTGGAATTCAGTGTGGCATATAAAGTGTTTATCGCAACTCAACCCTCTCCCTCGGTCATTGGTTCGTTCTCCATCCAGCCCCTCCATACTTATATATATTTTTCAATTAGTCGAGCGCGTTGTGATCAAAAGGTCGAGCGTAGGTTTTTGTTTTTTTTTTTGTTTTGAACGTTGTTGTTTGTGACGTCCCTATGGTCTATGGACGCTATTCGAAGGTAGTAATTATTATTTGTCTTGTGACTTCTCAGGTTAGATGTTTAAATAATTATATTTTTCCCTGACATCCGATAAAAATCATATCTTCGGACATACAAATTGCAACCCGAGTCCAAACTAAGCAATGAGGCTTGTACTATGGACATAAGATAGTCGATACAATAGACTTTTTTTTGTGAATATGTATGTAGACATAATAACAGAGACCCCTAGATGCAAGATTAATTTTTAATTAAATAAATATTTGTTTTGTTCATGATTCGAACCCACACTCTCAGCACACAAGCAGGATCACTACTAGGTAACTGCACCAATCAGGCATTTCACCCGTTTATTTGTAAATTTTGTGATTCTAATTTGATTTTGATAATTTTTCTAGGTAGGTGTATATACTAAAACGTATACGAGAGTCTTGAAGCCTTTCTATCTACTTCGCTTACGTAGCCCCAACTTTTGTGACTTTGGTCTGATTTTTTTTTTTAACTATGAATCGTTAACAGGAACGGCTAAATTTCGGATCAGTTCTGTGTTTACGCAGGCGAAGCCATCACCGGTCATACTTATATTTATAGACTAAACTTCATCTTTATGCAAGCCAATCTTGAAAACTACTTGACCGATTTCTATATCGGTTTGTTATGAATGTATTTTTACGATCGTCTTATGAGGATACAAAGGTTTTGTTTTCTGTTTTTGTCTGAAGATTTATGAAAGTATTAATTTATTTTGCTACATCATTGGTATAGCATATGAGGCTAGCAGAACTGCCATAGTCCTACAATGCTCGCTCAGCAGCAGAGTGGTAAAGGAAATCTATTCAACAGTTTGACAGAGGAGATTGTCAGTTAGGTATATATAGTCAGATCCCTACATACCAGGATGGAAATTGGAATTATTAGGCGAAAGGCAATTGAAATTGAAAGCGGGACCAGAATCGAAATCAATAGCAACACCGAAGTCAGCATCGAGAGTGACACCGGGATCCGGATTAGACCATGAACGTCAACGGCGCTCACACACACCACAACGATAAGAATGAAGAAGACAGTCACAAACGTAACATAGAATAGGAATTGTGTTACATGCGAGAGAAATTGCGGGTCATGTAATCATTATAATGAACGATATGATCGAGAGCGAGATCGTAAGCTTATTCGACGTGGACCAGGATCGGAACTGAATCGGGACCGGCCAAATAGGCGTTAAGATTTTAGACTTATTAGACCTTTTTAGACTTATAATTGATATTTGTTCATCGTCCTTATAAAATAATTGACTGTGCTCGGACTAGTTTCTTACGTGGTCAATTAAAAATAAATTGATTTAATTGTATTGCTCCTATTATATCTCCATTGATATTTAAATAAACATATCTGTGTAGACAGATAATAATAAATGATATGAACAATACAATTTAATGACAAGATGCCGCAATCTGAAATAAAATATCTTGACTCTGAAGATTCAAATCTTGAAAATATTTTATAGTGGAATTATTATATAGAATAAATTATTGTGATGGATTGTGTCTATAAGATTTTCTAGGGTGAACTTTGCCGACTCTGCCATCACACATATTCACACTAGAGCTATGTTTTTTTCTAGTATAATTTAATTCATGATTGTCAAACTACCTCAAAAGTGAATACAAATTTGAATGTTGTATCACATAGTGCAATTAACGAATTGTTATAGAAAAAGATAAGCAAACTTTTTGAGATGTCAAAGTATAAATGAACTACGTATATATGAAGAGATGTACAAAATTGTTGCATTTTTGTTCTCAGGTAAAAATTGTTGAAATTTTTATAATGATATAAGCTAATAACGGTTTTCATTATAATTTCACATAGTGGCCCGATACCGAATAGCGACCGGTCGAATGGTTGAAATCTGCTTTGGTTGAAGATCAGAATGATGATTTCAATAGAAAATATTTATTGAAGTAATTTTAAAGAATATCAAAATTTTTAGGAATCTAATCTCGGGTTTATAATAACATTGCTTTGTTCCTCTGTCCGGTTTGAGGTAAAACGAAATACGTAATAACGACATACATATGCTAACCTTGTTAAAAGCATGCCGTGATAAGTCACCGTCGAGGCAAACTGCACAGCCCCGACAATACCTTTCGTGTTTCAAACTTTCTGGTTGTTTACTATTGTTATAATTTAATTTGTAACGTTTCACAATAATTAACTTTTACGAAGTTTTATAATTAAACATTAAGTCACAATTTTTATTATCATGTAATTAAAGTTACTCAGAAAACTTTTTGTCCAACTGCGCCATGGAATGGAGGATAACATGTTTATCGATATATGCTAGTTTGTTCGTTAATCGCATTCTAGAGCCAAAATGCTTTCTTTCGTTTTTATGGTTGTTCCATTAATGGATTTATCTCAATTTCGTAAGTGCAGTTGTGTGATTGCATTTAAAATTCAAAATGGCCGCAACCATATGATATATGGTCATTGTGAAAAAATAAAAATCATTGAAACCAATGGAAAAAATATTAATTTAAAGGAATTGAAATGACAATTTTTGCTTTGACAGAGAAAAAAAAATGATGATGCAACCTGCAAATCCGAAAAAAGTTATTATAATTTTAAAGAGTTGACAAGTTTCCAATAAGGCTAGTAGGCACTTTAGCCACTGTACAAAGAACTATGACCAAATACTTTTTTTTCTTGGCTTTCTCATGACCTACAATAAGATTTTGTATGGGTTGTGCTAGTAAACGACAAATCCGAGACTATTTATCATGTATAATTATACAACGACGGTGTTTTCAATAGACGCCATAATATAAAAGACTTTCCATCCGCCAAGAATTATCTATGGTGTGTTTTGTGAAGTTTAAGACCAAGGGTCACGCGTGGTAATGAACAACAAATATGTTTCGACACTTGTGCAAGTCGTGCATTTAAGGTGTCATATAATCAGCAAAAAACATTTGATGATGTAATTTTTTTTCAGTTGTTGCTATATCATATATGTATTAAAAATTAAATCAAAAGCAAAAAAAAACAGTCGGTTCCTTCGATGAAATCTCTATTAATCAATTACTAATATCTCCATACGCTTTCGCATATCATAAATAGCTTGCAACACTGAATGCAGTTTCTTAAATTCAGGCGGTAGCTGTTTTCGGGGTTGTACAGCGGACACGACAGTCGCGGAGTGACCCTTAGCGATTTTACAATGGCTAACGAACAGCCGCGAGCTATCACCCCACTCCCCAGTCTTGGCTGGACGAATTTCACCCTATATATGTAAATATATTGCAGATGAACGTTGTACAAAGCTAAGCCGATATGACTTTTAATGACTTATAAATTATCGTGCTCGTACGTTTGGCAAGTATACAAATTCACAGAAAAACGTATCCTTTTTTTATAATTCTGCGCAATATAGAAAAATGTAGATTGTTATATTTCGAGAATCGATTATCATTAATTGGTATAAAGAAACAGTAATAGCGGATTATTTTTTCTAAGGAAGATTCATTGGAATTTTGCTGTCGGAAAATACTCGATATTTTTTGTTCGCTATAAGCGCTCTCAAAACATTTGCCATTATTTTAAAAGAATTTGTAATGGAAGTTTCGGTTATTACCTACACAGTAAACATTGTGTGATAGATTTATATGTAAAAAAGATATATCGAGTTTTAAATACCTTATTATTCGTTTCCAATTTGTCAACATATATCACATATTGAATAGTCTAAAGAACGTTTAAATTCAGTTCATCATTATATAATAAACTAGAGTCGGCTTAAGTAATAGATACTATAGTGTGTCAATAAAAACAATGGTAAGGGTATGTTTCTTCTGTTTTTCTTTCCTTCTTGGTTTCCTTTGCTTAGTGCTGCAGGCTTTGACGTCCATTTCTGGGAGTTGGAACAGTTCATCTGCAACTTTTTAAATTTCTGCTGTTCTCTGTGCTAATGTTGTTTATTCTTTCTTGGTTCTTGTTGTAAAGCCTACTGTCTTGTTAACGAGTCTTCAAGTGTAAACAATTTTCTATTGTAGAAGATCTTAAAGCAGAGTTGAGTATACGGTTTCGAGCTCTTAAACAAATCCTTTCTCGTTTTTTCTTCTGTCAATCTTTCATTGTTTATTTTCTCAGTTCAGTGAAGAAGTTTTAGAGTTGTTTAGAAGTTGACAAAGTTCATGGCCAGCCTCTTTAGCTTCCGCTTTGCTATGTACTATAGTCACCTCTTCTTCTCAGTTCCTGTTATAGTATCTCGGTCTACCCAAGACTCTTATGTATTACTAGGATGTCCAATTTTTCTTTCTGTTGTAGTAGATCTTAAGGCAGTGTACATTAGATGATGAACGCTTGTTTTGAAATCTTTATTTCCTAATTTATTTTTTCCGTTAATTCTTCATTTTTCTTTTTCTTAATTTAGTGCACATTCTCAATGTCCGTTTTTGAGAATTGGGAAAGATCATCCACAATCTGTGTAATCTCCAGTTTGCTTTGTGATAATGTCGTTCACTTTAATTAGTTTCTGTAACAGAAACTCTTGTCTTGTCTGTACGAGTCTCTGCAATATAACTATATTCCTGTTGTAGTAAATCTTAAAGCGGAATGAAATTAATTATGACAAGCTATTCTTTTAAAAAAAGAATCATTCTTAATTAGTTTCTTTAGTCGATCGATTCATTCTTCATTTTCTTCGTCCTTTCCTGTGAGTTGATAAAGTTCATCCACAGATTTTTTGGTCGCTACTTTGCTCTGTACTAATGTTGTCCATTCATTATGGTCCCTGTCATAATAAATAGTTCGTGTCTTGTTTAAGCGTGTCTCCCAAGTATAATTAGTTTTCTGTTGCAGTAAATCTTAAAGCGGAGTTAAGTAATGTCAAGCTCTCTTTAAAATAAATCTTTCTTTCTTAATTAATTCCTTTCGTCAATCTTGTATTTTTTATATTCATCTCGTGGTGCAGGGCTTTCAGTATCCATCTAGAAATTAACAAACTTCATCAGCAGCAATTTATTGTCTGATTTGCTCTAACCTAATTCCATTCCATTCTTCTTTGTTCTTGTTGTAATACTCTTGTTTACACGAGTTTCCCATGTGTAACTAGGGCATCAAACTTTTCTTTCTATTGTGGCAGATATTGAAATGATGTTAAGTAGATGGTATCCAGCTCTTCATAAAAGAAATCCTCCTTTTCTGAATTGTTTCTTCCGTTACTCTTTCATTCTTTATATTCTTCGCTTGGTGCAAATCTTCAATGACAGCTTCTAAGAGTTGAGGAAGTTCATCACCAGTGTTTCTAATTTCTGATTTTCTCTGATTTATTACGGTTAATTCTTCTTTGTTCACGTTGAAATAGCTCATGTCTTTTCTACACAAGTTTGTGTGTAATTAGGGCATCCAACTTTTCTTTCTGTTCAAGTAAATGTCAAACAATACTAAAAAGATGATGTCTAGTTCTTCTCAAATGAAATCTTTCTTTCCTAATTAATTTCTACCGTTATTCTTTCATTCTTTATATTCTTCGCTTGGTGCACATTTTTAGTGTACGCGTTTCTGAGAATTATAAACGTTATCAGCAACTTATTTGAAGAAAAATACACTATAATTCTTTTCATATTTTCAACCAAAAAACAATAATAAAGATTTAAAATGATATTATACTACTCTACTGATGCCTTGTTTTAGAACAGCACGTGCAAATTGTAAAAAATAGGACTTATTGTCTTCCAATAACAAAATAATCCTTACTTGTTCTCTTTGCATTTAAAAATGAATCTTATGTAATTACATTCTGGTTGAAATATTAAGTGAACAATAATGTTCCTTTCCCTTCTTTTTTTTTGGCACTGCAGTGTCAAATTTTGCAAAATAATATCGTAAAATGTGAGACAGAGACATCAAATACGTTTTGAGTCATTTTTCGCCGTGAATACAGTATGCGAAGTACAGTATCTTCTCTTACAAGATACAGTATCTTCTCTTTTTTATACATCTATGCTTTTGTACAAAGTTTATATTAAGGTTAAATATCATCACTGATTTCCATACAACATTAATTTGACCACAATTAAGAAAGTATACGTAGTCATATATATATTTTATCACCTTAATATGTAACGTGTATCAAAAAATTATTGTTAAATTCATAAAAATATGTTCTTTCTAGGACAAAACAGTTTTAACTTTTGTTTTTGAAGTTCATAAATTTTGAATCAGTTATATCTTGTATGAGAGAGTTTTGTTGCGTTTACACGTAAATAGCAATATCACAATGGCGTCAAAAACGCGATCAGCCGTTTCCGATCGAGTTGGATGCGATGTCCGTCACGTGTCCGACTGTTTGCTTATTGCTACCTAGCATCCTACATTAGACTTTCCCGTTTAGTGCAGTGATCTTAGCACAGAATAATCTTAATGTACACAATACATAAATGCGCGACGTTTTCGCTTTGCTGACTGATTGATTATTTCATAATAAAATATAGCGAAACATTTTGGAAGTGTGTACATTTGGAAGAATAATAAGTAGTGTGTTACAATGTTATTTTGCGTATATCTGCATATAAAAATAAATATCACTAGTAGTATTGATTTCGAACATTTTTAGACTGGGTTTTTTCTAAGGAAAATTTTAATTTTACTAAAGTGCGTTCGTTCATTCGTATACTTTCCTAATATTATTTTCCAGGAATATAAAATTAGGCGCGAATTACTATTTTATTCTCAGTAACTCGTAATCATCTAAGAGCTAGCAACGTTTTCGAGAGAGAATTTCAGCCAAACTAGTTTTTAGTCTTCCGAGACAAAATAGCAAAAACGGACCCTTATAATTTCTTCATGTCCGTCCGTTCGTATCACAGGCATTTTACTCAAAAACTACTAAATGTATACTGATGTAATTTAGAATAACTTTATATATACATTTGCATAAGTCGCTACATAGTTTAGTTGTTAAATAACAAAAATAAATATTCCTAAGGAGGCACTTCATATATATAATAAAAGCTGAAAAAATTTTTTTTTTTTAGCAAACATCAACGAAATGGGCATACTTCGATAGTTTTTTAAAAACAATTTAAGATTTCTTAGAAATTTCTTTAATTAATTGAATAGTTTCGGAAATAATCACTCCGAAATTAGCAGAAATTATCCTCCCCCCTTTATTTTCTAAACCTTATGTCCAAAAAATATGAAAAAAATTACAAAGACCACGCTTAATAAATACTTTCAACGACAATTCTTTTAAACATGATTTGATATACTGTTTTTGAGTCATTGCCGAAAAACTGTGTTTTTCAACATAAGGACGTAAATGCCATAAAAATGCCCTTTTATGCTGGTGCACTTTAGCTTGCACTATTTTAAGAGTAATAGTCGACACACCTGCTCGAGCAATTTAGTCACCTATAACTAGAGAAACTAGGTGACTAAAGTGCTCATATTTATTCTGTGCGGGAAACATGAAAAAAAAGTGCAACAACGTAGTTTTTTCATGTGTAGTGCATTTCTTTGCAGTAACGGCTTCGGAACCCTACATCGAGTAAGGTCCGATATGCTCCTGGCCAGTTTTTTGTATATCATTTTTTTCACTCTCTCGGTCAGAATTCGGGCCACCTGCTGGCTGTACCGTCCGCCATCGGTTGCGTTTACTACTGCGCATCGTACCTGTACAGGTGAAAATATTAACTTTCGAAAGAATTCGAAGAGTTATTATGTTATAGACTTTTGATTTGTTCGACAAAC
This sequence comes from Eumeta japonica, assembly GCA_005406025.1. Classification (NCBI taxonomy): domain Eukaryota; kingdom Metazoa; phylum Arthropoda; class Insecta; order Lepidoptera; family Psychidae; genus Eumeta; species Eumeta japonica. The sequence continues at coordinate 212,854 of BGZK01001080.1, forward strand.
ACATTTTTTATTGCTAGACATTTTTATTATTGTCAATATATCGTGCTATATGCTACTTTTTATTGATAAAAAGAAATACGAAGTATTTTAGTATGGCTGAAATTTTAATGTGATATTATTTAAGTATCGATAAGTTTAAAATTAATTTTCCAGATCATAATTCAGTTGTTAAACCGTGAGTTAGACCGATTAAATCCTGAATTCCGGTGATATACGGTCGAACGGACGGACGGGTGGACACACACACAAGTGGAATTACGTCTAGTTGAAAAATTAAAATAAAAAACTAAAATCGAAAATTTCAACATATTTCGACATGTGACGATACGGTGTTTGTTTTTACGAAATGCGCACTCGATTATTTTTGTTCTGATTGGTATTTCGCCGCAGATACGTTAAAAATCTCGAACGGATATGACTGTACTACTTTATCAGCATCCATCAGCTCATCTAAAAAGGAAAAAAAAATTGCTTAGAAACTTTAAAGAGATTTAAGAAGAATTGTCGAAGTATATGCCGTACGTTAATGCTTGATGAAATAAGTTTATTTCAGCTTCCTTTACGTGTGTTGAGTGCCCCTCCTAGAAGTATTTGTTTTTATTATTTAATCACCAAATTAAGTAGCGGCTTATACAATACACCTTTACTCCAAACTTCATCGATATACATCTTTATAGCTTTTGAATAAAATTCCTATAACAGCAGACGGATGGACATGACGAAACTATAAGGTTTCTTTTTTGCCATTTTGGCTACAGAATCCTACAAGAGAAAATAGAAAAAAATATGATTATTGAATTAAACAACAAAAGTTCATATTTTAGTTGATTGCGATTACAATTGTGATTTAGTATTTAACGCGTTTGAGCTTCAGAACAATACAGTACAACGCATGAAAGTCTGTCGTTATGAAGTTAGTTAGGAAAGCGTTGCAATGCCATAAAATAGGATCGAATAATAAAAATATAAGGGTCGGGAAGTGCTTAAGGAACCTGCGCATTGCATCATTCGCAGGGAATTCAGAGCGGCAGAATTTCGTGCGTTGTACTGCACAAAGAACAAATTTTAATGGTATATACGTAAAGTTATAAACACACTACTCGTCTTTACTTTTCATAAAGAATGTGATCATATTGTTGAACAACGAATGATTTTCGTACTCAAAAGGATTTTTTTTATTATTATCAGAGCATTGACCTTTGGCAGCACTTGTGAGATATTATCATAATTGTAAATATTACAAATGGGAGACATTTCGCAAGAGATTAAATTCTTCCTAAATAGTTTTTTATGTTATGAAGCGGCTTATGAATCTTACAATTTTAAAATAATTGACAGGCGGCCATGATATTTATAAACAATGGATAATATAAAGAAGTCGCTATCCGCGTCCGTTTGGATGATTGTGTACTTAGATCTTCTTAACATGGTTTTCAATAACTTAGCATATTTTGTATATAGAAAATATTTGTTGTAACAAAGTTTTAAAACTAGATTTTGATGGATTTAGTTTGAAAAATCGGTCCTTATCTGATTTCAGTAATGCTATAGGCTAAGTGGTTTTGGAAATTGTTCTTTGCCTGTTTACATGTAAGCTTCAAAATAACTGAACAGAGGTCTAATCGCCAGTGGCGGTGCTAGGCGTCGGCGACGTCGGCGACCGCCGACGGCCTCCCCGCGCCTGAAGGGCCTCGCAAACAAAAAGTTTTGCCTACAAGTTATTAAAAAGAGGCCTCGCAAACCTGATGTCGCCGACGTCCACGAGTGGTGTAGCGCCGCCACTGTGTAGCGCTAATGGGAATCAGGAACGAAACGAATTTAAGTGTGGAAGCTTGGTGAGAGGTAAAGATTGGAAGTTAGTAAGGACGGGAGAAGTAGAGAGGGTTGTGAAAGGGGAGGGGAAGAGGTGTGAAATAAAAAAAGTGAGATATCTTCTTTTTTATACTGTTGTAATTATTTGCTGGAACTGGGGCACACAGTTGAAGCCGTTGACAGTGTCTAATTTTATACGCACCAAATAAAATTTTACGTCACATTGTCACATAAACAAACTTTTTATTTTAGCTATGAGAACTACGTCTAATCTCAGTTATGGTCTCCTTTTAGATTCTAAGTTACTTCGGAATCCTTATATTACGAAATTAGGGAAAAGACTCGGTTCTGAAGCATATGCAGTCAAAAGAATTCGGCGATTTACAGACGAAAGCACCGCGGGACTAGTTTATTTCAGTTTTTTTCATAGTCTTATGACCTATGGAATTCTGTTATGGGGTCACGCAACCGATGTTAACACAATTTCGTGCTGCAAAAGCCAGCTATTCGTGCTGTTTATGATTTGAGACAAACGACATCTCTCAGAGAAAAATTTAACGAAATTAATATCCTAACTTTAGCATCACAATATATATACGAAAACCTGGTATATGTCAGGAGAAATATAGAATCGTTCCAAAAAAGGAACGACATCCATAACATTAATACTAGACATAAGAACGATCTTGCTGCTCATAAGACTCGTCTAAGTAAAATTAATAAATCATTTAAGGGGCTGTGTGTGCGCTTCTATAATAAGATCGCAGCTAAAATTAAAAATTTTCCATTTGCCGTGTTTAAACGTTTCGTTAAAAGAAAGTTATATGGCAAGGGCTATTACACTGTGTTGGGATACCTTAATGAAAAAAGGCCCTGGGATTGAACTGCTCGGCTATCAGGTTATTTCTAATTATTTTAAATGTCGACTAAATTATTAATTACGAAATCATTTGTATTGATAAGTAAAAAGAGCAAGCCTTGAGTTTCTTGCCCATTCTTCTCTCGGTGAATCAGCACTTGGAATGGGTGGTAATATATCGAAAAGAATTCATTAATGACGTATTTCAAGTGCCATTTAATTACCTACGAAATAGAGATATTTTTGATTTGATTTGATATGATACGTAACATGCCGCCCTAGATGGACGCATATAGTTGACATGATATACCCAATATACGTATCAGGACAGCTTTTCACTATTGCCTGCCTGAATATTTGAAACGTGCCTAGGAACTAGAATTCGGCTCTCACCGTTCGGTTCGCATCACTCATTCATCTGCCGGGCGACGGGCTACGTTCCGTCGAATCTAAAAAAAAATACCTTTTTTAAAACCTTCAAAAATAGTAACGCTCCGCTCACGTCAATAAAGTATATACTTTGCTACGGATCGATCTAAACTATTGTCAAATGTACATCGTGAAAGTAGTACGTACGTAATAAAATATTCTCTGTTCAACTATTTGTTGAAATTTCCCATGTTCGCCTTAAAGATGGCGACTCAACAGTGGCGTTCTTGCCTGAGCAATATGCATTTGGATAAGTGCGAGGAGCATTTTCATTTTTTTTGATTTTAAACTTCTTTAATCACCCAGGGGGATTAATTTAGTATGGTATAAAAAATATCATGTTCGACCGTCACGATTACGTTGAATGTGAAACGTGTATTTCTTATTTTAGCTACCTACCATAAACCTTTAATTGCAAAATCGTATAATAATAATTTCATTATTATAAACGAAGTTGAATAGTTATAATAAAATTGATTATTATATTTAATGTGAATACTCTGTTTTGGATTAAAATGGATTTTTTAATAGCAAATCTTTACTATTTCATTCTTATTCCACACCTAAGCAAAAACAAAAGACCGATGTTGGACGTTTGCGTAATCACTCATAACTGGATTCGTGAAATATTAATTCAATACAAAAATATCACAATAATGGTTCTAATAAACCCAATTAATTCCTAACAATCGTATTATTCTATTGTGATACTAATTACATTAGAGAAACACGCGTTTGATAGAGGGGGAATTGCTATTATTTTGTATGTACCTAATTAATTGAATAAATACGGCCATGAGTGATCGCCCAAACAATGAAATTAACTAACCCTCCGGTTACGTTTTTGACATCAAAAGCTTATATGGACGTTTCGATATATATACAGCCGTCTGTACATCACAGTCCGCCTCCTCAGATATCGATTAATATGCAAAATGTGCGATAACATTTAGAATAATGCTTAGAGTCGTTTTTGTCAGCGTTTTCATAGCAGTTAACTCGAAATCCAGCAGTTATATAGATATATTAGTCGTTTCGGGGATTTAATAAAATGATGAATTTTTTGGACAGAATTTGAGTAAAATCCTTTGTTAATGAGC
>BGZK01001081.1:0-217032 GCA_005406025.1 Eumeta japonica
TCGATATGTTTTTCTTTCGCTCTCTCGGTCCCGCGCGGGCGTCTGGCTGCCCGTGGACGTTGCGTTTGCCCGCGCGCATGACGCCCATGCAGACACAAATATTAACTTTTCAAATCGATTTAAGAAGACTTTTCTTTTTTACACTTACTTTTATGAAGTATTCAAAATTTTAATTTATCAATGCCGGACGTTTCCATTGTTGATAATATTAAGCAATTTTATTTTGTATTTTTAATTTGAGATAATAAAAAATTTAATATTATTTTATTATGGTTGAAATTTTAATATTATCTTACCATAATATTAAGAAGAATAAAATTAATTTTCCAGACATTTATGCGACTGTTAAGGCCAGACCATTTTATTGTTGTTGAGTAATGGGGCATTCCTTTGGCAAAGGTTCGAAATACGTTGTTGGAAAAGAGTTAAAAACATTACATTATTTTTCTGATTCTTTATCGTAATATATTGCACGTAAATAATAACTCAATAAGGAACTTTTAGAAAAATGGGAGAGGAAAGCATAAAATTCTTTTAAGTATTAAATATTGATTCCATTTTTTAAATATTTTAATAATTCCAAGCAAATTATAATTGGACTAGCTTTTACCTGCGTTTCCACCCACATAGACATAACATCAATTCCTCCATCTTGTATATCGCCCCATTACGAAATTAAATTCCGATCTCTATCCCTTTCTCGATTCTAATCCCGGTTCCACTCTCGATATCAATTTCTTCCATTCTAGATTCCGATCGTGCTCCTGCTTTTGTTTATGATTCCAGTCTTGGCTTAAGGAGATTCCGATTCCATTCTCAATCCTGGTCTCGTTTTAAATTTTGAACACGCTATTGCTTCTTTTTTCGAGTCTAGTCCACGCTCTTGATTCTAATTTTGTTTCCACACTCGATTTTGATCTTGGTCTCATAGTCTGTGTCTCGATTTTCAATTTAATATCTCATCCTCTGTTCAATTTTGATTCTGCTACCGGTCACAGTCACGGTTCTGATTTTGATCAGAACCGTGACCGATCAAAACGTAGACGTACCAACATACATGCACACCAAATACTAAAACTATAGAAACAAAATTTGAACTATATTACTTGGAGATTTCCATAAATGATGTTTTAGAAACTATAGTGGCAAAAATATGAAGACAAAGCCAAGTTTTTTTTCGAAAGCTATTCATCCGAGCATACAACGTATAGCTACTTTTAAAATAACTAAATAAATGGTGTAAGCACACAAAAAAGAAGGCACAAAATATACGTAACAGTTTTGATTTTACATAAAACATTTGATGTCCTTTTGGAGCTAATTTTCTAAAAACGATATATTTCAGTTATGAGAAGCAGCAAATTAAAAGCTTTGTTGCCAATAGCTTCAGCCATTTCGTTTTTTCATATAAAAATTCCAACCCTCATTTCACTCTTTTGCAGTTATTTTTAAAAACGAAGTATGTCATTATTTTTTATTAGTAATGATTAGCTAAAATATAAATTTTGACTTAAATAGCTTCAACGGTTTCGATTTTCCGTACTAGAGTATTTTACCATTTTTATCCCCTCAAGGATTGAATTTTGATTGTGCTTACCTACCTCCTATTGTAATAGAAGTCTCTCTGAAAACTTTCAAATCTCTTGACTCAGTAATGGATATTTTTTATTGTTAATGGATAATTGATAGATACTTATTGTCATTTGTATTACGGTATTCAGCCGTTTAGACCGTAAAAGTAGTGTAAGGTTGAGAATCTTATCCATCAGAAGTAATAATGTGCAAATGGAATCGATCTGGCTCTTGCTTTAACAATCACATTAATGTCTGGCAGGCTTATTTTATACTTCTTAATATTTAATTCACCTAATATTGAAGTTCCAGCCATACTGAAATAATTTTGAAATTATTGTTATCTTAAATTAAAAAAAGCTTATTGCATACTATTATCGACAATGTAAACGTGTGGCTATGATAAATTGAAATTTCTAATTATTTATAAAATTAAGTAATAAATAAATGAAAGTCTTCTTAAATTTATTTAAAAAGTTAATATTTCTACGTGTATTGGTGTCACGCGCACAGACAAACGCAACGTTTACCGGCAGCCAAACGACATGCACGTGGACCCAGATAGCGAAAGAAAAGACATATCAAAAAACCAGCTTTCTTAAAATTATTACTTTTCGAATGTTGCTATCTCTCGTACTGTAATCTAAATAATTTCCATTTTTTATAATTGACTTAAATGGTATGAATATAATTATAGTTTTTTATACCTTATTATCATACGGGTTGGAGATGCTCCATTGAGCCGATAACATAATTAACTCGGTCGCTCAAAAACGTGCAACCTGAACCAAAACCTCAACACAGAGACTGCGGTTGCTCCAATCTAAGTCTTGTGTTGCAGAGACCAATGGGGAAACATACCCTGACACTGTAAGGTGGTGTAAAGAGAGCTTACAGTTCTATTTTCGCAGAACATGAAAAACTATATAAAACATCCGCCCGTGGAGTGCTCGCTACAAATCGGAAGATTTGTAGGTTCAGACCGTGAAACCTAGGAGAGTCCATATTGTGTTCTCGATTCAAAGTTAGACTATTTTAAATCGCATACTTTTCATGTTCTGCGAAAATAGAACTGTAAGCTCTCTTTACGCTTCTGAACACTAGGTGTCTATAGAGGTGCAGAGCTTCACTTCCGATATACCGACACGTATGTTATGTACTATGTTGGACTGTAAACTAGATGCAGTACTGCCGTGATGCAGGCGCAAGTGCAGGCAGAATGCAGCATGCAGTAACATTCTTGTACTATTTTTCACTATTCTCGGATTCGTCCTTCAGAGAGCGACTATTTAGATGGATCAAATTTAGACCAATTAAATCAAAGCGGCCGTTCATTCGTGGGTTACCTCAATAGTCGCAGGTGCGGTACGGATGGCTTACTATTGGCTTATGGCCGGGCGTTTTTTCGTCGGTAATACGACCCCTACGGATCCAGGTGGTAGTGATCCCCTAGAGGGGTCCATTTCGTGGGGTCCCATCTCTCGTCAGCTCAGCTGACCAGACCTTACCCTTAGGTTGGAGGGGGGCGTCTTGAGGTGTTCTCTTGGGAGGGGTCGGGCGCTCGGCGACCTCTCGTGCATTAGTGCAATATTCCGAAGGAATTCATGGGGGCCCTGATCGGCGATATCGTACATACGGCAAGTATTGTGCTGGGTTAATTCCTCTACGGTTCCGATACAGAGGTCGCGAGCGATTACATCATTTAAGACATACCGTCCCGCTCCCACGATCATCTGTAGGGCGATATTCTGCTGTGTTTGGATATTCTTCCTTTGTGGTATGGAGCAGAGTGCGTACCATGCTGGTGCTGCGTACGTGAGCCGAGAACGGATGTAGCCCTTATATAGAGCAACTTTGGCTCGGAGTGGTAAGTGCGATCAGAAAACTGGGCGCAGCATGCTCCGCGCAGCTCTGCTCTGGTGGATGACATGCTCCACCTGAGCGGCCATGCGCACAGAACGATCGACCTATACGCCCAAATATCGCACCCTGGTCTGCCATTCCATTTCCTGTCCTCAGAGTCTCAGCTTCGGTAGGATAATACGCTGTTGGCCGGCCAATAATGTGGCCATCTTCGTCACATTAACGGTGACTCGCCATTTGTCCAATCAATCTGGCAGTAGGTCTATGACTCTCTGGAGCTTGCCACTGCGAGGTCAGCCCGACGAGATGATGCTAGGTAAGCACTGTCGTCTGCATATAATGCGAACACGACCTCCTGTCACACTCAGTCGAACGCCTCTTTTCTCGATATTGAGAAAGATTCCAACGGTGAGGTGCTCCCGGTTTTACTCGGCGGCCATGTAGTGCAGAACTCGTGGCAGTTGGATCGTTGTTGAGTGCCCACTGCGAAACCAAAACTGCTCCTGTCTGTGTGTCAGGTGATGGTACAGGCGTGACAGTAAGATACGCTCGAACAGCTTGGCAATGTAGGACAGCAGCGTAATCGAGCATTGACTAGATGCGAGTCGGGGGTCTTTGCCTGCCTTCAGGATGCCTATGACATGGCCTATCTTCCAGCATCCTTTAAAGTGCCCCATCCAGAGTATCCCATTGATGAGCCTGGTCATCGCCACCATTGCTTTTCTAGGCAGCTGTTTGATGGCTACGGTTGGAATCCCGTCGGGTCCCGGGGCTTCCCGCTTGGGTAATCAGAAGATCACCTTAGCTGTCTCCACCGAGAACACGTAGTAGTCCCCCGGTAGCGGTGATACCGGGCCCGACAGGAACTCTTATACTCGACGTTCCATTTGCATTTAATGCGAAGCCACTTCATGTGAGTCTGATGTCGGATGTGGGGTAAATTGCTCCTCTAGGTGATCTATCAAGATCTCTGTCTGACTGTAAGCGTAACGGCGCACCCCCGTTTTATCGAACAGTAGACACACCGGAGCTGTCGCTTTCATTAGTCGACGGCAAAGCTGGTGGAAGAACTTTCAGTCCTAGCCAGCCTGTTTGATCATCTCTTCCCAGGTGGCGCCTCTGAATGTCCACACCTCCTGTCTCAGCTCTTGAGCGATACGATTCAAATCAAGCTTAACACGTGGACAGCACATCCTGCCCACAGCCTTTGCAGGTTGCGTTTTTGCTGGAGCGCGCGCTGTAGTAGGGGTGATAGTAGGTCCCATCGGCGACTAGTCAGAGCCGGAAGATGTGTAATCACCGCAATATATGCGGTCTGCACTTTCTCAATGAGGAGCTCTCTAGATCCGTTGATACGCGCTCCAGTCAATGCGGTGTGTTTGTGGGCGGGCGGGAGTCATATGGGCGGTGATGCTAAGCGTGATCAGTATCGGGAGGTTTTGTGTGTTCATGTCATACAGTACCTCAACGTGGATCGGAAAGAGGAGCTGGTGTCAGAGCACGATATCCAGCACATCGGCTCCAAAGCGGGCGTCCGTCGAAACGCGATGGGGTGTCTGGACTGATGACATTATACCCGTGATCTTCAGCGTCCTGTAGCAATTGACGACCCGCCGGCGAGATGACTCTCGAACCTCAGGCGGTATGCTTGGCGTTTAAGTAGCTCGCTAGAATTGTCGGATTATTGCCATCGAAAGTGATGAGAGTGTGAGAAAATATCAGAGGAGCAAAAGTGGGAGCCAGGGGGGCGATAGGCCGCGATCAGTCGCAGCTCTGTTCCAGTGGAGCTCATCCTTACTTCCTATAGTCCTGATAGCTATGAAGTCCGGCAGTTCCAATCCTCCGTGGATAGCATCCTTCCGTACGAGTAGCGCAGTACCTCGATATGTTACACCCCAGGGTGAGACCTGGTCGCGGCGGTACACGAAGAAATTGAGCAGCCGGAGTTCATGTCTTGAAATATATTGTTTGATTGTTTCAAATGTATATATATATATACCGTATATATAGGTTTCGTTATAGCGTCTGTGAAGCTTGCTTGCCTTTTAAGCATGATTATTTTCGTATGTTCTTGTCGTAGGTAATCCACTTTTTATCACCAATAATCAATCTTTTCAAAAACGGTATCGTTTCATTATGTTTCAATTGAGGATCCCAAATATGTCCACGATTCATTAGATTTCTTTCAGTGAACTCGTGTAGGACAGATGTGTTCAGCTTTTTGTGTATCTAGCTTTCTTTAGATGGATTAAAACTGTTTTGTGATCAATCCACAGCTCTTTAGTTATATCCTAGAAACCTAATATGTCGACCTTGATTTATTTTTTCCAAAATGGTATCAACTTTATCCGGAGCAGATCGATCAGCGTAAGTCGCATTTTTCTCTTATGTCTTATAAAACTTCAAAACATATTGAATTTCTATGTTAGATTTACTCATTTTGGTGGACAGAAAAACAATAAAAAAAGGTCGAGATCCCGTTTTAACCTCTTCCTTCTTTTAATGTTATCTATTTGATGGTATAAAAACCAACTCGATATTAACAGCACACCCAAAGAGATTTTACTGCAACCAAGAACCATTTTTCGAGTGATGTCTGTGTATCTGTGTTTTTGCCCCCCCCCCTCTCTATTCCTCTCCTCTCTGTGTGTGGCTGTGTGACTGTCTCTTTTTCTCTTTCTTTCTCTCTCCATCAAACGTTCATAACTTTTGAATCGATTAACCAACTAAATTGCAGTTTTCGACATTCGATAGAGGTTTACACAACTTACGATTTCCTGAAACGTTGAATTTATTTTGTATCGTAAATGAGAAATCTCATTTCACGAAATCACGAAATTTTCAGCAATACGTTGTTTGAGTTTTAAACTACTCTATCGATCGATACCAAAATGTAATCAGCTCTTTTCCCCAAAAAAGTGTATCGACTGCCGTAAGTTGCATAAAAACCAGTTGAGTTCTTCAGGAGATAACGTTAGAAAAAAAATTTTCAAAAGTGTTTTTTACAATATTCTTTAAAATATTTTGACTATTTAAGAATGCGTCCAATTGTTCTCGTTAAAAACCAAAACTTTATTTTTGAGATTCCTCAAAATCTATCAGAGGGAAACAGTTCAACGTTTCAAGAAGTCTAAGTTGAATAAACTCCTTCCGAATGTCGCAAACTGCGCTTCAATCGGTAGACATAAACACACACACGCACACGCGTGCACATGCACTGGCCCACGCAAAAGGTACATGCACATCCAAACGCACATGCACACAAAGTCGCACGCGCACCCGCTCTCACACACACACACAGTTATACTTACACTAAGATATCACTGCCAAAATAGTCGAAATAGATTCATAGAAACCTAAAACGTTGAGATCTGGTGAAAAGATCTCGATTTTCGAAAATCGGCCTGACCAAGAGTAACTTTTCAATTTTATGGAAATTTTTAACTGTTAATAAAGTTAAATGATTTATTACAAATGGTTCGTAATTATTACAGTCACTATTTCTAAAACCATGTTAGATTAGTCTAATTTTTTTGATTATTTATTAAAATAAATTTCCGCTCCAGCGCATGCGGAACGTTAAAGTTCACCAACGCCAATGAAAATGTTTTGTTTTGGTATAAAATATACGCAGCGTTCTCTTTCAAAGCTAAAACCTTTTTTTACGTTTAACTAAATCAAAAACGTAAACTCGGTTATATTATTTTTCCAGGGAAGAGTTTATATGTACAGGATGTCGGGAAGGAAAACGAAATTTGGGCTTGAGCACGAGAGCGCGGCGGCTGGCGGCTGTCGACGCTCTAATGTAATCTTTCAGGTAATGCGATTCGTTTCGAAGGCCGCTTTGTGTTTAACAGTTACGTATATTTTATGCTAGAGATTCCATCTTTATTTATTTTTAATGCGTGCATGCATGCGTGCATGCATGCGTGCTTGCGTACGTGCGTGCGTACGTGTATGCGTACCTCCGTGCATGCGTGCGTGCCTGCGTACGTGGGTGTTGTTTGTGGAATACATATTGGAGTCGAGTTTACGATATTATAAAAAATTTAGTGAATTTAGATTAATTGATAATTTGACATGAATTTAATTAGAACATTTAAAGATTTAGAAAAAAAATAGGAATAATGTTTATTTCATGTAATTTTCTAAGTTTTGGAACCGGTCGCTTTCAAAATATTACCAGATCTATCGCTAATATTACCGCATTAAACGCTTTACTCGTACAGTTCGTCGAAACCGATTCCTTGTTTTGAGAGATTTCGTGAAAAAAAAAAACTTCAAAAATGTATTTATTAGTGATACTTTATATGACGGACCGGGCGCGCGCGAATGGAACGCTTAGCGCTGCATTAGGGGGCGTCCATTAATTACGTGAGGCATTTTTGAGGATTTTTTGATCCCCCTTCCCCCTTTGGTGAGATGTTGTAAGATTTTTCTTGAACCACTCCCCCCTTCCCTAATCTCACGTGAGATTTCACAAAACTTGTACATTGGGTACAAAAGTGTAACATTTATTAAAAAAAAAAAAAACACAATTTGCTTAATTACTTTTATTTATGACTAGTAAGGAATAATATTTGCGAATATTGCAGTAATCTTAAATTACAGTGATTAAATTAATCGGCTGATCAATAGCGGTTAAACAATCGAAGAGCTACTACTGTGTTGCTCTGTGGCGTTCGAACAAATATGATAAATTAATACTTTAATATAACTAACTTTCACGCAGTTTTACACCATTTTCTGCTAAAAAAAATTATGTGATATTTGCCAAGACCCCCTCTCGCCCCCAAGTGAGATTTAGTAAGATTCAGCTCGATCCCCCCCCCCCTCTGAATAACTCACATAATTAATGGACGGCCTCTTACACTAAAGCACACTAAGTATGTAGCCAAATGCAGAACGCAGATTGGAATACAGATGCAGGCAGAATACAGCATTCGGTTGCGTTTATATATCAATTGCTGTACTTTTCTGATTCGTCCCTCAAAGAGTGACCAATTGAACGGTTAGATTTTAAATTAATAAAATCGAAACGGCCCGAATTGAAAATTTGTCATCGTTAGGAAGCTATACCGTTGAGACTAGCTATACTATTTCCTATCACCTTGTCGTAACGGGCGCAGCTACTCGGCGGCTCTGAACGACTTCCGTTATCGGTCGGCGAGCTTACGGTCATGAGAGCCGCCGATTTCCGTCACTGGTCGACCCTTTGAAAGATTATCGAGTCTATTCTGCGTACATGTGTAGTACATTTTGGAAGAAAATCTCGTGCGAACTCATTTCTTTATTTTCAAAATAAGTTTAAATATACATTTGACTATAAATTATGTGATAAAATCGCTCTTATATGTACAAGATAACGAGTTTAAAACTCGTCTGTGACGACTTTATGAGAAATACTTAGTACGTTCACGCCGTATGCTTATTGGAGTGAACAGAGAATTTCCCGTCGCGAACAATTTTTTTTAATTAGTCGCATTTTAAATTAAAATAGTATTTTCTAACGTAAAGTATTTTTCTACTTAAAAGGCTGTAAAAATTCATCAGATACTGTAAATCTCGTTCAAATAGGCTACTTCATTCAAAAGATTTCTTTGATAATGTATTTAAAATATAACAATAACGTAATTTTTTATACCTCCAATTATTTTGAAAAAGAATACTTATAGTCTTTGACTTGAAAGTGTGAGTAATAATGTTTGCGTGCTTCCCTGTTGTTGTGAATTGCATAATTTTAACTTTTAATGATGTCATGTTTCCTAAATGCTATTTCACTTTTTACCTTAATTTACCTGTCCCGGCTTGTATGTACCTACACAGAAAATACGTTTTATAACTACTGCTCAGTAATTGGTAGGACAGTGAACCAGTGGATGAAGACTGCACTGACCCTGACGAGCTGCCTCAGTCTCTCCTTGGCCTCGTTGTCCAACTGCCGCTGGATGTCATCGGCGTCGTCATACAGCGTGTTGGCCCGTGGGCTGCTCTGGTCCTGAGTGTGCCCTTTAAAGTTTTCAAAATATATTAGCTTTGTCTTTTTTTTTTTGCATTTTCGAGGGGCATACAAGTATGCGAGCTACTAAAAAATAGATGGTCACCGCCACCCATGAACAACCGCAACTCCAGATTTGTTATTAGTGCGTTGCCGTTTTCTTGGATAATAATAAAATATCGGATAGATAAGGGAGAATGGGGTGACTGAAGAGCCAGTGGTGGGCCAATTATCTTTAATAAATGATCTTATTTCCATTTTATTGTGACCAACAATATTAAAAAATAGAATTGTAAGTTAAGTTCGCTCATCAAAGGCACTGTTCATTATTTAACAAAATTTATCTTATTATCTCATGAATCCAGAAATTAAATTCGAGTAAAAAAAGAACAAATTTATCTATTTTGTTCAAAGAAAATAATTGTGGATGATCAATCGAATCTTGTATAAGAGGAATAAGATTGTTTTTAAGGAAAAAAACGACAACAGAAAAACGTATTTTTAGAAACACCAAGGACGCAGAAAACCAAAAAAAAATAGGACAACTGCGAGTGGGACTAGTGTCACAAACATATTGATGACATACAAGCATATGATGTGTGTATGTGACATACATACACAATATATCTTATATTGTACATACATAATCCATGGCGAGTCTCGACGATTTTTGCCTGGATCTTATTAGTAATTGATAAAAAATATATATTAAATAGTCCGCAAATCTGTGCTGAAATAGGTAGCGAAAGTTTTAATGTAATCGAAGTAACACATCATCGCTATAATAAATGCCGTAATAAACTTTTATGCAAAATATAAGTGAAATCATCATTTTAATAACGGTGTAGAATATTTGAATAGATATTGCTTTTCTCACTTTTACATTTGTTTTTCCGAGTTTCCATTCTATTCATTTCACAATAATTAAGCGATATTTGTCCAAGAAAATAGACCTTTAAATACGAATTTTGAGATGAATACTTAAATTTTTAATACAAGTTACTTGAAAAGATCTGAAAACGATCTGTAAAAGTTTTTTTTTTTATAATCGCGCCCGAGAAGCGATGAACAAAGAACCGAAAACTTTTTTTTTCATATTCTGGGTAAACGGTAAGAAAAAAGGTCTGGAAATAAAATTTGTAGAACATCAAATTAAAAAAAAAGAGTCTTTACTTTTTCCGCCATTATCAATTTTAACCGAGATAGGGAATGATAGTAACAACTTTAAAAATTATAAGTTGCTGGAAAATTGATATATTTAATATGCATATTTTTTAATTTACTCAGAATATTATACATTCTTGAGATTTATTTCTTATTCTGCATGCGTCTGTTCTTCTTCGTGTGCTTCGTCTTCTTTTACATTTCCACGATCATCATCTTCGATGCCGACGCGTGCTTTTGAAATATTATTGCAATTTTCATCATGACAAGGCTTACAAAATCTATTACGTTTTTAACTATTTTTTTTTTTTTTGCAACTATTTCTTGTCGTTGTGCAACTGATTTTACGTTCACGAAAAATCTGTAAAGGATACACAAAATGAATAATATATCTTCAGGAGAATAATTATTTACTTAATAGGAGAAATTTTATCAAAATGAGATTGTACCTTTTGTGTGGACGACTTAGGACGAATGTCTTCCTGTATTTATACTAGTTTCATTTTCATTATGTTCTCCGCCTTCAGTGATATTTTCTTCTTTCCCATCATCATTCGTAAAATTAAACTTCGTATATTCATATAACTCAAAATTCGTATCTAAAGGTCTATTTTCTTGTACTATATATAATATCCATTGTACAGACAATTTATAGGGTAAATTTTCCTTGAAATATTTTATTTCAACAGGAATATGAAAAACTATTTTACGTCTTTGGCGTATGACATAGTTTAAATTAACTGAGTACTCAAATGAATATCAGACCTGAAGAATTTGAATATTAAACTGATTTTTCAAAAATAGATAAAGATCAGATCAGCCTTATAGAAAAATAGAGTTTTTAAGTAGTAAGTTTAAAAAAATAAGAACATAATTTAAATGATTTTTTTACAATACTTACAATGGTAATTCTACTTAGAAAACATAAAATGAATTCATGTCAATCAATTATTAATTTTAACTAACTCAAACAAAAATAGGAATCACAGGAATTATCACATGTTTAAAACTAAACAAAAACCTATTTTTATTTCTAAATGTTTTACTTATATTTGTTCATACATTTGCTTTAAATCATAACTTTAAAATGACACCGAAGCATTAAGACTTTTAATTATAAATTCGATGTTAAAAAGCAACGAATTTTTAATTAAATGTTTGTTTTCTACTAAATTACTGTCAGCAAGCACACTGTGCACAAAATTATGACCGTCGTCGATCTAAGCTCATTTAGTAAACACGTCGCTTTTCACTCTTCCCACGTTTGAGGAAAACTCCCATAGGCAGTGTTTTTTCAAGTACTATGTTACCTCGGGCCATCACGACGACGCGCGGGGGCGCCAGCAGCGCCACGCAGAGGGCTGACTTCAGCAACCAGTCGATCATCAGCATACCATGACGTTTTGATGGCTACTGAAACAGACATCCACGACGAAAAATTTTATTACTTTAAGTAAACAACTCTGGTGTATGTATTTCTTTTCAGGTTCATCTATACCGGTGTCTTATGTGGACGAACAAGATATTTATTACAGCGCCACTTAGAAAAATTGCTATAAAATTATTCTAAATTATTGTTTTTCAAAAAAAAAATGGCATTATATGACATAAGGTATTAGTACTGTATTAAAGCACTATACGTGTTATATATATCATTGTAAATGAACATAAGCAAATTTTAGCGACCAAGGCTCGGTTTCCTGAGTGCAATCTATACAAACAAAAACACCGGCCAAGAGCATGTCGGACCATGCTCACTGTAGGGTTCCGAAGCCCTTACTACAAAGAAATACACTACAAACGATAAAACTAAGTTATTACACTTTTTCAAGTTTCCCGAACAGAATAGTTATAAGCATTTTAGTCGCCTATAATAAGCGAAACAATTAGGTACGGCGATCACTACTAGTGCAAACTAAAGAGCAGCAGCAAAAGAGCGTATTTTCATGGGACTTACATTCTTTTGTTGTGAAGCGCCATTTTTCGGCAATACCTCAAAAACTGTATATCCGATCATATTCAAAATAATTTTCATTAAAAATGTAAATTAAGAATTACCTTTGTTTTTTTTTCATATATTTTAGGTTTAAGGTTGGGAAAATAAAGGGGAGGAGAAATAATTTCTGATACTTTCGGAGCGATTATTTTTGAAAACACTCATTTAATCAAAAAAATTAATTAAAAACTTAGTGCTTTTAATAGAACTATCGAAATATGTGCTAATTGATGTTTCCTGAAAATATTTTTTTTCATCTTTTGTTATATATATGTAATGCCCCCCCTAGAAATATTTATTTTTGCTATTTAAGTACGAAATTTCATAATAGTATATGTCTTGTAATTTTTGAACAAAATACCTGTGACATACGGAAGGATGAAAGGACGGACATGTCCAAAGTATTAGGGTTTCGTTTTTGCCATTTTGGCGCGGAACCCTAAAAATAATTAGCTAAAACTCAAAAATGACTGAATTAAGTTAGCTAGTTTTTTTTTAATTTTCCTGGTGTCTGTAGAAGGTTCTTGTGAAGAGATCAATTGAAAAAAAATACCCGACAATTGAAAATTTGGAGAAAATCGAAAGCTCTTTTTTATAAGGGACTTTCGTATGCATTCATGACTTATGATCCGAACGATGGATGTGCGTAATTCTTTCTTGTTCGAAACCATAAGTGAAATCGGGATTGCGATTGATATCGATCGATACAAAAGATGAAGTCATTTATTGTAGACCCGTGCTTGCGCATCTGCGGATATACACTATATGAATAAGCCACCCACAAGAAAGGAAAGAGCAATCTTATCCGGGCCGGATTGTATATTTTAAATCTAAGTTTTCCTTATTGTATTGCAATAATTTCGACGTTAACAAAGAAAACCAAAGTTAAACTTTAACTTCCTGTTATGAATTTTTTTACACCTACAAGTTACTGATTTAAGTATGATTTCAGTTACAAAGTTTCACGTAATATTAATGTGCGTAGGTCCTAGCAATCTGTTCCAGCTGTAGCACGCGTGGCGGTGTTGATATGTGGGTGGCTAGTCATTTACGTGGATAAATATCAACCGATTGGGGTTATATGATCGTATGTAATTACACGATGTCGAAGTTGTTACTCGGCAGGATAGACGCAGGTTTGGAATCCATTACAACTGAAATTTTCAAAACCTCCACATTAGACTGTCACATAATTTCTAAGTTACTCTTCTGATAGACCGCGAAATCAAATCAGTTACAAATTGCGTTGATTAACTGAATATTAAGTCCGTTTATGCGGCCGAAAGAAATAGTTATCAAAGTAAATAATCATGAAAGGATTTTCTTATTTATTTTTATATGGTTCTGTAAATGAAAACAAAAAATGTTTAACTTTATATAACATCGGTGTCGAATGATGTTAATTATTACTTGTTGATTTTGAGGTGGATAAAATCTTGGGAGACTGCGTCAATTATGAGCTAATGTTAAAAGTATGTATGAAATTTCTTTGTATACGTGGAAATCATATTTTTGAATATAATCCAATGACAAAATTATTTTTGTTTTGTTTAAAATCAAAGGCTTAAAGTTTTCAATGCAAACTTTTAATATGCTCAATGATTTTTATTGCAAATTCAATGAACTTGTGCAGCCCACCATGGATTTTGATTGATAAATAAACCACATAAAAATGTACATAATTATTGGTTGGATTGCTGATAACTGTAAACACCAAACAAATGTTAATCACTTTAATTTACAATGTTTCATTGCAATTAATTATAGGATTCCAAAAATAACTGCTTATTTAGTAATGAGTTTTTAATGCAGTCGGTAGTCCTCAATAATTCCTTATTAGTTTTTCTTTTTACAATTATTGTGTTTAAAAGCTTGTTTGTGAAGATGTTTATTTTCGTGATTGTAAATAGTTATCAGAAAGCGTAACATTTTAAATCATATATATTTAAAATATAGCCTTACATATTATTATGTTATACCACAAAAGGTTTTGGCAAATAGGCTAATTTTTATTTATTTAGAAAAAAGTAAACTTTGATTTAGGGCGAAAACAAGAAAAAGCAAGTAAACAAAAACAATGAAAAAACATAGTAACATCATGTGAGACACACGGAACAGGATACAGCATATTATAAGTAGTTTGATTAACGCGATGTTCTATGAGGAAGAACGACCACGACAAACTGTCGAGGCGCATCAAATAGACAATGGAAAGGAAGAACTCTTGTTCCGACGCAAGCGGCATTTCGATACACGACGTCGATAATTATTTACCGACATCTATCGAAAACCAACCGAGGAAAACTTTATTTACCGGTTTATTTCCCTTTACTCTTTATTCTATATGTCTGTCATATTTACCGGTGTTCGTAAGCAAGCAACTCAGACAAATAAAATGTTTTACTTATTGTATCGTATAACAAATAAGTAATCAGTCAATAATAAAGGTATTACAATGTTTGTGTTTCTTTCAAAGATCTAGGTTCACCTTGATCTTTATTGTCTGCTGAAACTCACAAACTGGTAGTGTAAGGACTTTAAGGTTTCGTAGCCAGAGTGGCAAAAATGGAACTCATACTCGTAGTTTCGTCATGTCTGTCGTCAGTCTGTCCGTCCGTCCGTCCACTTATCACAGGCAATTCACTCAAAAACTACGAGATGTGTATTGATGAAATTTTGTAGTATAGGTGTCTTATATAAATCGCTACTTTATTTGGTACTTAAATTAGAAAGTAAATATTTCTAATGGGGGAATTCCATACATGTAACGGAAGCTGAAAAAAATTTCTTTCAGCAAATATCAACGTGTGGTATATATTGCGACAGTTCTTTAAAAACACTAGGATTTATGTATGGTATAAATCCTAATAAATAATATTATACATAATAGTATATTATGTATAATAGTTAGACTTTTTCCATATTTTTATGTCTTTGGCATTTTACTCAGAGACATACCTTAAATATACATAGAAATTTTGTGGTGTAAAAATCAGCCATCCGAGCGATTTATAAACTTGAATTTCAAGTATCTATCTCTAAAGAATAAATTTAAAGAAATAGGAACCTTTACTTTAGCATCTCGATGTAAAAATAATATGAAAAAATAGAATTAACCTGCGCTTACATATAAAGCCATAAACTTATTTATGGGATTTTGTGTGTATTTGTTCAATAAGACCCCTGCAAATATTTATAATTTGCCTTTAAATAAATTTATAATAATTATTATATAAATGCTTCGTAAAAAAGAGCATCACAAATTTTTCTATTATTTTGAGGACAAATATATATGGATATAACCAGTTCGACTTTTTACTAGAATATCTCCTCCTGTAAAATTTATGTTTTTGGTGGTTGTTGTGTACAATTCAATTTAATAAAAGCTATCTTTTAGTTTCTTGTTCATAATTATTTCAATAGGTACATATATAATATTTGATAAAAAGATTTTTTTAATTTCAATTTACGATAATTCTAGTCCAAAAACCCTATGAGAAAAACATGTGTAAGCTGATAGATATTTTTGGTGACAAATCAACCGCAAGGTAACACTATATCTAAGCTTGTTTTGAAAAAATTCAAAAAATGACCTTTTTGGCCTACAAAATCAAACAAATAAGTGAAAAACGACACGGCGGCTCTATTGCAATTGTGTTCATATATATTAAGGAAGATAAGGTAATCAGGTCGCACCTCAACGGCTTGCAGTGCATTTGCTCAAAACTCCGAACAAATAGGATAATCCTGAAGGCCATTACTCTTTAAGTGTGGTTGGTCAGCAAATACAATCACCTACAAGGATTAGTTCTGTTTCTTCTTCAATGTAGAGGGACTGCATAACCCAAACGAGAGAAATACTGTTATGTTTGAGTGTGTACGGAGGAGCACCACTTTAGTATTACGGTTAACTTGACAATGTGTTAGTCCGCTGTACTCGATAAGGGGGTCAAGTAGAAAGTGAATAGAGATCCAAATTTTTGGACTTCAATACCCTCACATTCTTTAGGTGCCTGGAGAGGGTGCTTCAAATCTCAGTCCTTCTTAGATACACGCGTTTAGAATTCTGTAAAGACTTGATTCGAGACAGACAGTATTCGAGAATATTCACTCTCGCCATCTCGTAGAGAAGGTAAAGGGAGTCTGTAAATGTATACAAACGATTAGAAAACGTTATGAAGCTATATGGAGAATGGATCCGTACGTATGCTAAATCGCTAATTTGTGAATAACTTCCACGCGGTATCTACGATCAGTAGAGTTCCGAGATAAACGATTTCAATAGTGATGCACAAAATTAAGAAGAATCGCAAACTTAATGTGGCTCGTGGCTGACAGGCGTAAGAGGCAGAAAGATCTGTCAAAACTAAATACTATATAAAGAATGCTAAATAAGCACATACAAGTGTAGATAGAGAAATAATGAGATGGCATATACTGAATGGTTAGATAATCTAGAAAAAACTAAGAGAACGTATTATTACAAGACAAGACACGATACGACAAAGTGTTGTCTCGCATCGTTTTCCCGTTCGCAAATTTTTTTTAAAACGTTGTTTGTCGGTTTTTTTCACTTAACAATATCAATCATTACGTCTTACCGCTTTCACACACGTTCTCGAGATTCACCATGTTCTAGAAAGTTTTGGTTTTATTGAAATAGGTAAAACTAAACAAATTATTTTGTAAATTACTCTACTGATAAAATTTAACCAAATCTCTAAAAACAATCGACGAAAATTGCATTAAAGTCAGTTAATTCTTTCCAGAGATGTCGTTAAAGAAAGATTAAAAAAAAAAAGGATTTTATTCAAAATAACGTAAAATAAATATTTTTTGACCATAGAAAACTGCGTCAAATGCTACAAAGCAGATCAAAATCGCATTAGGTCTTCGAAAAATATGATAGTTGAAATATTAAAAAAAATGGGTTTTTCACTTCTCGCTATGAAAACAAGAAAAATTTACAAATCACTATAATACCGTCCGAAGAGAACCAGTCCCATTCGGAAACAGGATTTTCATTAGATCTTGCTGTTTTAGGGTCCTAGGAATCTATTTCGATTATTTTGTGCGTGATGTTTGTATGTGTGTGTGTGAGAGAAAGAGATTGAGGCGGGCGGTGGGACGTGAGGGGAGTGAGGGTGTGTGTATTCGTGTGCATGCGTGTGTGTTGAAAAAATTATCAGAAATAGTTTTTTTTAAACATTTCTTAAAATACTCTGCCGAAAATTAAAATCTAATTAGCTTTTCTGCTTAGAAAGCAACATCGATCCTTGCAAACTGCATCAAAACCGGTTGCTTTGTTTGAGAGATAACGTCAACGAAAAATTGGTAAAAAAAAATTCGAAATAAAGTTATTTCTAAAGTTCATGTTACATTGATGTTTGCTAAACTTTCTTTGTCTGATGCCTTGAAAGTCTACGTCAAGTGCCGTAAAGAACCAAATGGGACTACGCGTCAGTTAGATATAGTAGTTTAAAAAACAAAAGAAATAGCATCTTATTTAAATAAAGCTAGACGTTCAATTCGAAAAGCTCAAAAAGTAATAAAACTATATTTTTGATCTTAGACAGTTTGAAAAATAACAAAAATCGATCTAGCTCAAAGTCAATCATTTTCTACTAAGATTATTTTTGAAAAATTTAAGCTTGAAAGTAGAAAAAAGTTTCAAATATGGCCTGTAAGGTCACTGTTTTTCAAATTAATGAGTTTTAAAATCTTAAATATTAGTCTTTGAGCCTTGAAACAATTATTCTTTTGAGTTTAAGGATCTAAAAAACACATGGATAGTATGGTAGCGGAAAGTTTTAGGGATGACCTGCAGAGTCAACCGTTTTACAGATTTTATTTCATTATACTCACTTGATTCAGCGATATCTAAATGGTCAAAGTCAGAAGAACTGGTAGAAATGATATTACAAATATTTCAGACAGAAATGGCGCAGACTTTAAAACCTACTTTATATTTTTATGTCATGAGACCTCGGGCAGCTCATAAGTATAGTATGAAAATAACCATTAACAGCAAAAACATAAATTTAAAATTTAGAAAACTCCCAACAAAAACAAAACTGCTAATACGTAAAAAAACAATATGTATTGGCTTCCTAAGTGAAAACGAAATGGAGGTAATATTAGTACTCTAGTGTCGTCGCTTTGAAAGACCACAAAAGAAAAAAGAAAATTAACAGCCAACTATCCTTATTCTAATATCATACTTTTATTATTGCCAGGTATGAGCTTTTTTATTCCTGCGTTTCCTGCATCCCCATCTCAAAACAGCTTACTAGCTGTTTTGCAGTAAGTTATCTGTGAGCGTGATCAAGCGGCGCGGGTCGCGGCGCACGGCGCGTGGTCAAGTGCGACCACCCAAACGGACAGACGCGTGAGAACAGACGTCGTTGACGGTTATTTTTATGTGGCGAATTTTTCCTTAAATTAATTAAGACTTAGACTCAACTCTCAGATACTAATGTTTTAATATTTATCCACGTTACTTATAAAAATTGTTTGAAATTAAATTTCGCATTACATCATTTTTTGTAGTATTCTCTCACTTTTAGGGTTCCGTACCTCAAAAGGAAAAACGGAACCCTTAAAAGATCACTTTGTTGTCCTTGCGTCCGTCCATCTGTCAAGACCCTTTACCTCGGGAACGCGTGAAGAATCCAGTTGAAATTAAAACCATATACTCATGTCTACAGTCCCTTAAAGTTGTAAAATATCAAACTTTTTAGTTAACTTGAAAAAAAGATGTGGCGGATTATGCCGCAAAAAAACGTATAATTTGATCCTCTCAAGGGAATCAAAATTTATAGGGTATTTTTTGTGGACCTATAAGTATGAAATTTGGAAAGAAATACCGTCTAATACTACAGGTATAGGAAAAAATCTGAAAATCGTACATTTGTAATTAAATCATAAAAAATATAGTCTTTAAAAATAAATCATAAAAAAGTATACATAACCTTCGGTGGGCGAGTTCGACTCGCACTTGTCCGGTTTTTATTTACTTAGCGACCCCCGACGTAAGGACGCTTGAATAGAAATATTACCTACTAACGATATTAGACTTGAAGAATCAATACATATTTTTTTAAACTTTTAAGAGGATTTGTTTATTTCAGGGGTACTTAAATTTTTAAGCTTAATTTCCTGTTGTTTAAACTTTATATTTTACTAGTATACATGTTATGGCCGGCAACTGTCTATAAGTTCCAGAGAATCACTGTAGAAAAATTTGTGGTTTATTTAGGCAAAATTACTTTTTCAAAGGCCAAGTTTACATGGCTCACGTAAAAGGCTTGCAAAATGTTGCTATTTATGAAAGAAATAAGTCAAAGCAATTTAATAACCTTCATAACAGATCGGCTTTAGCAGAATCGCAAAGACTGAGAAGCAAAAGAAAAAGAAGAAGAAGCTGACGAAGCTAAAATCATATTTGTATTTGTATTCATATTGAATTATATTGATGTGCAAAATATATTATATAAATTTTGTTACATTAGAAAACAATAAAACTCCAAAATTTTGTTTTAGGCTATTGATAAAAATGACAATGACGTTTAACATTATATACATCTAAAGCTAAACTTATATTAAAAATAAGAAAAAAAAACTTTAAATGAGCAGTGGAAGAAAAATACACATTCTATAAAGGGGGAATATGCTAAAGAGGTGGGAGGCACATGACTTAATTTTAAAGAATAAACTCAGAAACTGTTAGTTAATTAATTGCAATTTTTATATGGGTTTAAAATTTCACATGATAATTTTAGTTAGAGTTTTTATTAATTTTGTAAGTGATAAGTATTTACATTTAAGTAATTACGATATAAAAATAAACAAGTATTTAACTAAAACTTTTCATCTAATAGAGTATAATAACACATAGTTAGTTTATTCGATCAAAAATATTATTTTTTTCATTTCGAAATGTATTTAAAGTAATAAATTCAAAAGTATTCGGAGACCGACTCCATACATTTGAATGTGAATTTTATATAAAGCTTACACGGGATCCATACTACATATATGTCACTAAAGCTCAGTTTAAGTAGGTTCATTAGGTAAGCTTTAATGAACACTACACTCATTGATATTAAATGCGTTAATTAGCAGTTTACCCCGTCGTACATGCGCTAACGGGAGCTAAGCCGGCTCTGAGGGTGACGTTTGATTAAACTTGAATGGCGTAACTAATGCGATATTAAAAGATAAGCGAGTGCGGATGTGACATACAGTTCACTTTTCAAAATTAATAATAAGCCGTAGACACTCATAAAGGGACGTGAACGTCTAATTTCCTGCCCCGCAACATCAACATATTTCCACATTTCTATCCAAAGTTCTATTAATGGCTATTAAATTGCATCTGATGTGCTTATGCGTACGATTATAATGCGTGCGCGTGCGGACGTTCGTAGTTTTAATATCTTTTAAATGAATCATACAATGGGAATCAAACTGGCAATATTAAAAAAAAAACTTGGTTAAGCTATAATTTCTTGAAAATTTGTTCGAAATCAATTTCTTAAGCTTATAGAACATAAAAAAAAATCAAAAAGTAAGTTTTGTAATAATCTTTAAACTAGTTGATTGATCAATTCTAACATATAATCGACACTATTCTTTATAACGCTGTCTTGATAGTGCGTGCAGCATATAGTAACGTGCAGCATGCAACGCACCACTGATCGTCAAATCTGCTCCTTTACTATGAAATCTCATCCAGCGAAACGAATTTGACCCGATGCCATGACTAATATCGAATACCGAAGATGGTGTTTAAATTCTTGTTTATCTTGACCGCCACTTGATTTGAATTAGTTTGCAAGAAATAAGGACAATCACAGTCAAAAATCTGCATTGTATGTCGCAAGCCCTGTTCAAGTCGGTTGCTTTTTTCAAAAGACATTTATGAAAAAATATCTGAAATAAACGACTTAAGAACGCTGATAAGTTTAAGCTTGAAAAATTAAGATTAATATTTTCATGATTTCCAAGTTCGAAAAAATTATTGCCCAAAACAATGCGGGAAGTTTAGGGACTGACCTATGATTCTCTGATGATCAAATTATTCAATCTATTTCTATTTTAGGTTCACCTTTTAGTTATTACAAAATTAAGTAACAAAAATAAACACATGTTAAATATCTTAACATTTCGATTACTATAGAATCTTAAAAAAACTTACCTGAAGATAAATAATATGCCAAAATGGAAACAAATGTCTAAGAAATGTAAAAATACAGTTATTAAGTATTTTAATACGGATGTAGAGTTCCTCCAAGATGTCATCGGTGTCATAAGCGTCTACTTTATTTTTAATTTGTAAACAGGATCGTTCGTATATAAATATGTGTGGTTTTCTGAATGAAATTTAGGACTGATCCCTTTGCTCAAATCCTCAAAAAGGATAACTTACTTATTCTTTTTTTAAAATTCCTGGAAGCGTACTTGAAAATCAATAAAATGAAGCTCTTCAAAGGCTTCGTGGTCTGCTGTTGGATTGTTGCGATCGATACCAAGACGATGTATGTTCGTGGTATTTTCAAGATTGAGAAAGGTCAGAATTTCAGGAAAAAACAAGAGCCGAAAGTGCGAGTACGTCAATGTTGATGCAGCCCGTTCCTCCAAAAACTCAAGTCATGTCAGGCGTACTGTTGCAGAACATTTTCGTAGGGCAATATTCACCCCGATCTTACCTGACGTTCGCGCATGCGTACAATGCAAAAACTCAGCTGTTGCATTGTCCCTAAATAATAGCTCGCATCGACGATCTAATATTACGATACCATCATTTTGTAGATGACATTGTGGATGACAAATAAATAGACAATAGAAATAGGAACTGCGTAGAGAAGTTCCTATTTAGTCAGGCACCTGTACAGGACCTCGTATACTTGAGCGCTAGGTCAACCGACGTGCTGGATCTTTGGGCAAAAGAGATCTAGCTCTGCTGGATTAACATTGTTGATCAGTGGATCAACAATGTTAATCTATTAATTAAAACATACCTATTTTTATTTTATTATAAGCATTAACTTTCAGAAGTAGAGTGAAAACTCGTTTCGAAGTTTCTGGAGCCAAAATAGCAAAAAGTGAACCCTTACAGTTTCGTCATATCCGTCCGTGCGGCCCCATGGCAGAAGTACTTTGCTAAAAACTACAAGATGTATATTGATGAAATTTGTAATATAGGTATCTTGTATAAGTCGTTATTTTGTTTGGTAGTTAAAAAACAAGAATAATTATTTCTCGGGGGGCACTCCATACATGTAACAGAAGTTGAAAAACTTTTTTTCAGCAAATATTAATATATGAAGCATATTTTGACAGTTCTTTTAAAAAAACCTTAAGGTTTTTAAGCATTTTCTTTAATAAGTGAATATTTTTGGAAATAATTGCTTCGAAAGTAGTAGAAATTGTGTCCCTTTTTTTCTTTTAAAAAAATATGAAATAAAGAATGCAAAGATAATACTTAATAAATATTTTCAACGAAAATTATTTTCATCATGATCGAATATACCGCTTTTAAGTTATTGCTGAAAAACTGCGCTTCTTAATAAAAGGACGTAAGTGGCATGAAGATACGCTTTTTGCTGGGGCATTTTTATAAGCGCTCGTATTTTTATATTTTGAGACTGTAATACGTTTTTCAATTGTTTTAACGCGCTTAAAATTTAATACATAAATTATGTTATAAAGTAAACAGATTAAAATAGTAATGCATTACAGTAAAGTCATGTAGTAGTAATAAGGCGTACTTAATATGAACTTTGTACAATAGATTATGACATAATTATTAATCAAAATCTATTAATTACCGCTTCAAATCGAATAAGGAATTTTATTATACACCTATCCAAAATATCAAACAACAAAACTAATTATGGATAAAATTATGAACCTATGATATTACAATATATATATTTATTTCGATTGATTAGCGACCTTATAAGCGTCTTATTATAAATTTAAAGCAATTATTATTTTGTCTATTACATCTACGCGTTTAAAGGCGTTTTATAATTTGAGTTTCGTCCTTCTTTACTCTCACACTGTTATATTTTAGGAAATAATTTATGAGTCAAATTACGTTGTCTGTGTTATTTCATCTGTAAATTCCGGCCATTCCATACAGCGTCACTTGGAATGTAGTCTTATAAGCCATTCTTAAATTTTTCGACGCAATTCAACATCGTCATGTACATATACAATATGCAAGCTGTTACATTTTTAAAATAAAGTAATTGTGTTTGGACGCCATAAGAAATAAAAAGGCAGAACGGGAGACATTGTATGAAAAATTTCAAACACAACCCAGAAACATTTAAGGAAAACTTCGTTTTCTCTACTGATTAAAAAAGCCGGACAAACGTAAACAGGACCGCACTCTGCAGGTTTCGTACGAATTCAATTATGTACGTAGATGTTTCTCCGTCAAGAGGCTTGATTGTTTTTGTCTGGTTTTGGTATCGATATTGGCGAGATATTGCGCCCCGGTATTCTAAAATTTTTGCTTTTTTAAAAAACAATATTAATTTTATTTTAAGTATCCAACTTTTTGAAAACCTCAAGTTTCCGTAGCGGAGAGATAAAAAATGTTTTCCTAGATATTGATATTTTACGTCGCATACTCGAAATATATAACGAATAAAAAAAATCGTATTATGCAATCAACAGAAAGTTAGTGGTTTTTCCCCACTATAACGACAAACCACGAACATTTTTAGCTACTCAGCAAATATTGAGAAAGTTTGTTTGGGAAATGTTAATGCATCGACCACATAGCCCTGACCTTCCACCACAGATTTTCATCTGTTTCGGTCTCTTCAGAATTCTTTAGATAGCGTTAGGTTAACATCAAGAGAGAACTGTCAAAATTAATTGCCGTTGTTTTTTGATCAGAATTTCTGCAATATGTCATTATCTATAAAATAGGAACAAAGTGTTGAATAAAATAGAATATATTGTTATAATACATATACTAACTAAATGTAAATAAAATATGATTCAAAATTATCTTGAATTTGTATAAATTCGAGCAAACATATGCCTATAAAGGTTATGTAAAGGCCGTATGTTTTGATTACGTTGACTTGGAACATTGACTTTGTGCAAGTCCATCGAAAACTCAGATCTAAGTATTTGCTATCAATTTCAACTTGATACCTTCTAGCATCTCTGAGAAACAAAAGTGTCTTGAGAGACAGAAAGAGGACAACGAATTTATCTTATTTAACGTTTCTTTTTTCTATTCTGGAACAAGAACACTTTACTTGTGTTTAGACATACTTGACTACAAAAAGCCTTTTTAGGGTTTCGTACCTCAAAAGGAAAAACGGAATTCTTATAGGATCTTTTTATTGTCCGTTCGTCCGCCCGCCGGTGCGTCCGTCCATCTGTCTGTCTGGAGGTATCCAGTTGAAATCAAAACCATATACTCAAGCCTACAGTTCCTAGCAACAAGTAATTTAAATTTAGCAAGTGATACCATCTTATACTACAAGTATAAAAAAATCTAATAATCGTAAATTTATAATTATATCATAAAAAATAGTCTTTATTCCAACTGTAGCGCATTTCTTTGTAATAACGGCTTCGGAACCCTACAGTGAGCATGATCCAACATGCTGTTGGCCAGTGTTTTTAATTATTTTAATTTAGATTAAAAAGAACCTTCATGTAGGCACAGTTACACTAATAAAGATTAACAAATTATGGTTTGGAGTATTTCGCGATGCAAAGTCTCTTAAGTAGCCAAAACATTTTTGATAAGGTGCAATATTACGCCGTTGTGACATTTTGAAACCAGCAAAGTGCTTCCATTTTGCTGATGATGCAATGTCAAGCTTCACTTCAGGCCCTAACAGCAATTTGAAATTTTTTTATTTACAAACAGAAGTCAAAATAGATTGAGAAAAATTAGTCCAGAAAAGCCATTTACAACATTTTTGTGTTTTAGAATGTTTTTTATGAAGTATTTTTTTCAAAATTCTCACAAAATGAGTCTTCGTTTTTTGATATCTTGAGGACTAAAATGTTAAATCACTCAGAAGTGGGCCTGTATCAAATATCTTATGGTAGTACCAGACGGTGAAAAGTCTAATGAAATAATAAATTCATTTTGATGCTTTATTATTATTCGCAAAATAATAAACTTCATAACATTAAATATTTATAAATTAGGGATTAATTTTAATTTTACGCAAAAACTGGAATTCGAACTAATAATACTATTTCACTCCTGTATAGGATGCTCGTATAGGATGGCTTGCTAATCTTATTTAGTTCTCGCCGTGGATTTGTACTGTGAGGCCAGTTTGGTTTCGGTGGTATTAAGTTTTTGATTTTTCTTACATTCTCTAGAATTCGACCAAAGTTTTGAAATGTTATATCTTTGATACCACATCCATAGCTCGTATCAATAAGCCAGGCCGTCAAACTTGCCTGTATTAATTCATATCTTGTAAACTACTGAACCGATTTTGAATAAACTTACACTGTTCCCAGAGTTAAAGTAAATTTAAGCCAACCACAAAAATATATAAATCCATTTTTTTTTGAGAAATGCGAGTACAAACACAAATACATATAAACAAGCATAAATTTTAATCATTTTAATATTATATTGAATATAAAAAAAAACAATATTTATAATAATATCATAACTTCTATA
Organism: Eumeta japonica; assembly: GCA_005406025.1. Lineage (NCBI taxonomy): Eukaryota > Metazoa > Arthropoda > Insecta > Lepidoptera > Psychidae > Eumeta > Eumeta japonica. The sequence goes on from BGZK01001081.1 coordinate 26,281, forward strand.
AACAAAAAAATTTTAGTTTGTTAAAAATAACAACAAGGTTAACCTACGATATTAAGATTGGAGTCAAAAACATAAATTAGTTCGAAATTCGAAAAAATATTCACCACGTAATTAGGAAAAGCTAACCTAAAGAAGTAAAGCTGTTGTTCAGTTAATTTGACGGTAATATTTCTCTTCAGGAAGTGCCCAAAATTTATGAGGGCCCTGAAACGGCGGCCGGCAGAGGCCTCCCTCGAGGCGCCTCGTCGTTATTACGGCTATTAATCTTTTATGACTACCTTTTTAAAGTCATAAACAAAAGATAAAAACTCTTTTAACATTACTATAACACAGTTTAAAGCTTCAACAAAAACTTTAGTCGATATTTTATAACACGTCTACTATTTAATTTTTATAATTTCTTCATTGTCATTTGCCTTTCTTTGAGTCTGTATGCGATGTTCCAGTATCTCATAGAATATTTTGATTTTCACCTACATGGTTCAAGATTTGCGTCACACAATTGTTTGTTTAGAATTTCAATGTTCTCACTAAAGAAGATTAAACTTCTACGCGATGTATGTACGCTAAATTTATTTGCTGTGATATACTTTCAATAGTGCGTAATCGGACAGATTTTTCTGATGTACTAGAAAGTCTAAAACAACTGTTTTCAACTTCTAATACATCAGACGACGAAACTAGCTTTCGTCCATGTCTACGTCCGCGTGGACATCTTTGATAAAGATACGCTACACTTTAAATCACGATCCTGATCTAGGTCTCCCTCTTGATTTCGTTTTCGAACAAACCACACCAGACCGACGTATGCACTGACACTGAAAACACCGGCACTGAAACTGAATTAATCTACTATAAGACAATCTTGTCTCAAATGTTCATGTAGATGCTGATCCGGTAGCAATTTCAGTCCCGTACCGGCGTAGACCTTGATTTTCCCACGAAAATTGCCATGATCAATAACCGATCGGATTAAAAAAGAAAGGAATTTATACTCATGGTAACAGCGCCATTTATCAATCTGAAAACCTGCTGATGTTTGTTTATTTTAGTTAAACGCAGGTAGGGTCAAAATGAAGTTAATCTATATGCATCATTTAAAATAATAAAAACTTATCAATGGCATAGGGCGATTTTTTTATGATTATACAAATAATTAATTAATTATTTGCCTAAATAAAATAAAGGATTTTTTGAAGTGAATACTTCTTTAGGCAAGTTAAAATATTTTCAGATGGATAAATTCTTGCATCTTTACGTCACCAAAATGCTAATATTAACCATATATGTGAAAGTACTATTCATGTGTAAATTGTATATTGAAATATAATTCAATTGCAACATTATTGTTGTTTTTGTAATTAAAAGTTCAAAGTTTTAAGTATCACTTTTGTTAGCAGTCCACAATGACTACCTATTAGTTTATTTTTTTTTATTTTAATGCACAGACGCACTAAGTTTATGATTTTATTACATGTTTTGATTCATTTTTTTGATGTTCAAAATATCTTTATTTTACACGTCATTATTGAATACCCCTAAAATGCCTCATCTAACTTTATGAATGTACCACTTGTTTGGAAACGTGGAAATATTGCCTTTGTCTATTTTACCTTTTGCATTTTTAGGGTTATTTATAAATTACGTAACACGGTTTTTGGACTCCCACTTTCTCTTTTATTAAATGTTGTCACATTTATATGATCCCTACTCCGTCCTTGATGTGACGTCGCATCTTGTACGATTTCTAATTCAAAAATTATTAAATTCATACGTCACTTCAAAATCATTTATTTTCAGCTCTTTCATTTATATAATTGTCATACAAAATATTTTTTAAATAAAATCAACAACAAATCGAATAGGTACTTTGGAAAATTACAAAACGATTTTGGTCAAAATCAAAGCTTCAAAGGCTTTATTAGCCTTTTGGCGTATTTCAAAGGCGATGAGCTGGTACTCGCACGGCCACCAACATACTAGACGCACTACTAACAAATTTAAACCTTATGGCAATATTAATAGAATTCAGAATGTTTTGAGCAGAGTCTGACGAGTTTAAATTAAATTTATAGTTTTTTATCCCATACATTTATACCTACAATCTTTTACAAATGTGCATTGCCGGTGACTCGTCCCCTCTTTCACACGATGTTACACTCGGTTGACTTCCTTCCATCCTATAAATTAGTGTGTTGTTTATCTACAATCCTTTACTACCGACAGATTTTTAGTTAATATTGTAAGAGGAATATCGTTTCACTAAACCGGTTTTCTTTCAATATAAGTATTCTTTAACTTCAATGTTATTTATCATTTAAATTTCAGCGAAGAAGTAGCACGTGTCATGTGTACCAGTCCCGTGTACGAGCTTGTGTTAATACTCATTAACAAGTTTTTGCTTTATTGTAGAACATTCTCCAAAATTTAAGAACAGTTCTTAACAAAAGTCCTGTCGTTATAGCTTTTGATTGCAGGTTTTCCCTAAACGTTTTTAAAATCTAACGAGTACTATTGCAGTAAGTGGATCTGTGCCGAGAAGAGAGTGTTAAGTCATAGAGTTCTCGTCCGCCCGATGCGTGTCGGGAGCTTCGTGCGAATATCGAGATTGTGATCAGTCGGGTACAGAAAGCGAGTTTGTGAATACGTTTTCCACTAGTGAAAAAGATTGCAGAACCACGCACGAATACTTTGTTGTTTTTAGTGTTAGTCAGAGAAAGCGTTGCTTCGGCGTAAAATAGGAATGTGAGGAAGAAGAATGAAGAGTCGGGTAGCGTTGTACTTGCGTAATACATCATTCGCAGGCAGTTCAGAGCGGTAGAGATCCATACATTGTATTGTACAATCGATAGACCACAATTTATTAAATTAACTATCGCATAAATTAGAAAAGCGCCAGATAATATAAGAAATTTAGTATTAGAACATGAAATAGAAGCGTGCGACTCTTGCGCAGCGAGCGGACAACTCAATAGCCACAAGGCTAAGCGATTAGGGTAGTGATGGCATATATGTGTATATAGATTGCGTCATATTTTTAATGTTATTTATGGTTCAGTCGATCGATCAAGCACGTTATACGATTTTATTTTACCTAGTGGTTATGACAGAACCACGAAAGCATTACATTTAAATGGATTACTAAAAATAATTGTAGATACGTCTATAACATTTTGTGGTGATTACGATGAGACTTTTGTAATCATCAAATTTGTTTTTGATATGAAATATCTAATGCGGCGGATCAGCCGCGCGCTCGCGTATGGCGTGGCGACGCGTCGCCCCGCGTCCGTCGCTCTGTGACTTTCTTTTCACTCGCTTTGGCGACCCGACCTCCCTCTCATCGCGCTGAACTATACCGTATACAGAGTTGTTGTTCACATCGGAATACTTATGGAACAAAATGAAACATAAATAATATAAAAGTTTTGCCTTTGGATTATAAAGGATACGGAATACTTTTAATAAATAAAGTATTTACGTTTTTAATTATTCATTTTAGTATTAAATTAATATGAATTTATGTTAAATAAACAATATATATATATTTATATAAAATCTAATCTAATATATATATTCTTTTTTTTTTTTAAGAAAACTTAAATATTTTGTTTTTTTAATATGCGATATTTTTATATTATATGTATTTCCTCTAATAAACCAACCTTTCATGCTTATATTCTATTTGTAATAGTTTCGATGTTTCACGTCTGTCAGGCGTCCTGGGACAGTTCATTTGATATAGAAATAGTAACGGTTTGATTTTTCTTTGAAATTCTTAATACGACGATTAATAAATAAAATATTTACTTTTTTTATTAAAAAAAAAATATGTATTCTACCTACAGAGATTTAAAGAATGCGTAACTCAAAGGGCGCTATTTCAATACAGAATAAAGAAAGTACCGACGCGCTCATTTCATTTAAAATTAGAAGGAAAATACAATTCTCAAAGCCCGCCGAGAAAAAAAATGTCGTTCATGTGTTTATAAGATTGTAAAAAAAAGATTTGTATTCAAAATATACTCCAAAAGTAACGTATTTTTCATTTAGTATAATCAAATTTTTAAACAAAAAATATTAAATACAATAATATTTTCAATGAAATATTGCTTTCATTACTTATTAAGTAATGAAATAGTTTGAATTGCCGATTTGACTTCGATTAGAAAAATAATAGTAGCAAACAATACTAACACAAAGAAATAATAAAATGAACACAAATCCTTTACAATCTAAAGGCAAAAGTTTTATATTATTTATGATTCATTTTGTTTCATAACATGTTTAAACTCAAACAGTTTCAAATTTTAGTATAAGGTCAACTCGTCAACCAAACTGAAAATAAATATCGTCTCCACATTTTGTAATGAAATGTAACAGCTTTATTTGATTTAGCATAAGATGTTAGAAATGATATCTCGAGATTATTCAGACGGGTTGAAATTTGATCCTAAAAATGGAAAACAGGAACGAATGATCATAGAGATATCACGATTGGATTATCAATTGTAATCTGACTGCCCAATATTTCTGTCTCTTTCTAAATACCATTTAATCATTAATTCAATGACTAATAAAATAAAAAAGCGCAATATAAAATTAGCTCAGAACGTCGCCATGCGCCGTCGTCGTCCGTCTCGTGCAGACTAATTTAACTTCGGAGCCGCAGTACGCAAAAGCGTAATTATAAAAGTTTCCTTCTTAATCTGTTCTTCAAAATGTTTCGTAAGTTGCTCAAATGACGTTCATTGTACTTTTTTCTAAGTTCCCCCGATATTGCAAGTTCTCAAGTGGAAGAATTCACTTTCAAAGATGTACTTATCGCAACTTTCCTTACAGATTTAAAACAACGGCTTGTTCAGTTTTCATTGTTTTCATTTGGAATAACCTTCGCACTTCTTTTAGATAATATTCCTTGTATTTTCCACCGCGATGTCGCGATGAGCTGTCCGTATTTATTTAACAACGATCCATTTTACTCTCATCACACTTTAAGCAAATGATTTTCATTTTCAGTTTTCAACGCGTAAGAAGTTATGAATTGGTAAATGGTTTACCAATTTATCGTTCATTTATTTACTAATAATTTTTTATTTTATTAATTACTTACTTATTTCATTATTGTCAAGAACTCAATATTACATCAATCGAATGTTATAAGGCAATACAACAATGTCGTAATAATTTTAGGGAAAGTTACTGATAAATAAATATTTGTACGAGAAAACGTTTACAAACTAAAATTTTTGATTATTTTATCGCTTCAATCACAGAAAGTCCACTGCTGGACGCAAGCCTCCCCTAGGCGGCCGCCGGACGGCCCCGGTCACGCGTCGACCTCGCACCTCGCCTTGTGACTCGTAGAGCACGTAGGATAACAGGATCTTTTCGTTGATAAATGATGCAATTATCTTGAATGAATACATAAAATAGAGTTGAATGTTGTTAGTAACGTAACAGTAGAGAGCTACAGGCGCACCCTGCGAATGCCGTCTGACTTCAGTGCACATTCTAAACATTCCACGCAGAGGTCAAATAAAAGCGGTTATTAAGGCTAATTGCATCGTTTGTGATCGAAAAGATTCTGGGAGAGTAGAGACTCTGAAATATACACGAAAAAGTAAAGTTTGGACACAAAATCGCTAACGCCTTTTCTAAAACGGGCTGTTGCCACAAGTTTTAGAGATAAAGATATGCTCACGGAACCTACGCCTAGACTGATGAGGACTAATGATAATAGTACAGAAGATTCTATAGCTTTTTCTAATATCATTCATAGAATGATAATAAAATTATGTAGCAAAACTTTTAAAATTATCTTAAGTAGTAATACTGGGGAATCGATGTAATAGGTTTACGTGTAACATTTAGAAAACTAAACTTGAATGAGTTTCTTGTCGGTTCTTTTTCTCCTTGTATTGCTGAATCAGGCGTAAGTTCATTTTAAATTTCAATCTGTACAGTGGCTGAAATTTCATAAAAGTTTTGAAGTGAAACTTGAAAGTAACTGAAACATTTTTTTTTATACAAGTGACATTCAGTAAAATTTACATTCTATTTAAGCATTTTCCACATTTATGATTTGAGCTTAGAATTTACAGTTAAAGAAAAATATTAAATATGAAAGTGGCCAGTTACAGACAACGGCGACTTAATGCGCTAACCCTTAACATATTCACTATTATTTTATTAATAACTGGCTGTGCCGACAACTCCGCTTGGGTAGACAGAACTCCTTTTTTTGTTGTATAAAAAGATAGCTTTTTTAATATTTAATAACAATTATTGTAAATACGGCGATCTTTAATTTGTAATATAATAGTAAAATCTACCACAACCTAAAACAAAAAAAAAAACTACTTGAATCGCGTATAAAAGTTACAAACACTAATAATTTATATTTCGTTTTGTCCCTATGTTAAATATAAGCATTTTCGTCTTCTGTATGTTTTATGGAAACCAAAAGAATATCATGTCATATCCGTCATTGACTTGTATGTAATCTCTGGTTGAAACGGCGCATTAACTATTTTGTATTAGACATCTACTTAAAATATAGAAATTATCAACATAGATAGAAATTATCAACATAATTTCTATATATAGTATTCTGTAAGTACATACGCCAACACGTATGTATTTATAGAATATATTAAAATAATTATATGGATTTTGTTACATTACAATTTCTCACGCTATTAGATTTTTATTAACAATCCTCACTTAACAACCATATTATATAAAAATGTATATATTTTATGATAATACTTAAGGAGATCTAACGTTAACTAGCTACCTGTGTCAACGTGTGTTAATAATAGTTTATAACAGAGCTCTAGTTTATATATGACACTTTCTTCGAAGACGTTTTGTCTTTCTGTGGTTGAAGAAAAAACTTCTGTCCTTATATTTATTTGTTGAAATCGTTAGAAAATATCAAGATGTATTGCTATAAATTAAAAGTTCGAAATGACAGCAAACAAAGTTTTACAATTATTAAGATGGCAATCTTATCGTTTACGGCAGCAGCCTGTCATAAAAATTATTATCCTTTTTGAGTCAAATAATTCAGCGCACAGAATGTTAATATTTACATTAAATATAATATAATACAGAGAACATTAAACATATCCACGATTCAAACAAATTTTAACTACATTTACCCTAAAAACAGTAAAGGTACCCTTAACAAGGTTACTGAATCATTAATTTACCCAATTAACCCGTACTGAGAACACTAAAGCGACCACTACAAACACTGGAGTAAATTGATTATAAACGTGCTGATAATTAGGATAGTAAAGTTATGACGCGGCACTGCCGCCGCCGCGGGGAATTTGTAATCGGCGATCGGTTGAATTTCGTCTTTCTGTAATCGTGTACACTCCGAAAGAAGTTTCCATAATTAATTAATAAACACTGTACAAGTGCTAATAGAACTCCCTCCCTGAGGGTTTAGTACTTTCATTATGTGTACAGATATTAAGAGTTGTGGTGGGTTAGTGATTATGAATATGGGCTGCTATGAAAACTGCATAAAAATCATTGATTCGTTTAAGATATATCGTTGGAGAAAAAAATTTTAATAGTGTTTTTTACATTTTTTTTGCAAAGTGCTGAACCAATAGATTCCAAAATGAATCTATTTGTTATCCTTAAAAAACAGGTCGATTGATGCTAAATTCATCAAAATCGGTTTATTTGTTCAAGAGATATTCTTAGAGACAAAATTTTCAATAATGATTTTTATTCAATATTTTTTACACATCTCTACCGATGATTTTTAAAATTTAAACGGTTGATTATGCTTAATAATCGGCGTCGATCTTCGCAAATTGCATCAAAACCTGTAGGTTCATTCATGAAATACAGTTAAGTATTATTCCACAAAAAAAGGGTTTTGTCAAAAGTGTTGGATTTTTAAAATTGTTTAGTACTTAGTCATCTTTTCCTCTTTAAAAAACGTTGGATGCTATAAAGAAAATCAAACAACGTATTCCTAAGATAATGTACTCGTAGTTGAAAAGTTTAAAAAAAAAATCGTTTTTTTAATACGTATATATTTTTGAATTTAAAAGCTAAAATGTATTAGAACCATATTGTTGAGCTTGGAGAGCTTGAAAAATCAATGAAATCGATCTTTTGAGCATAATAATTAACTCAATGAGCTCAATAATTAACTGCTTCTTTATTTTTGAACACTTTGAACACGAAAGTAGCAAAATGTTTCAAGAATGGCTTGCTACATAAAAAAGAGAAACCGAAACTATTGCACTAAAAACAAATATACTTTCACTATTTTTATTAATTATGAAACGATCTCGTTATTTTTTGACAATATACCAAATCAAAACATTGTGGATCTAATTATCCTCAAGAATTAACTTTCAAGAATGAGATATTTACGGATACACAAAAATCATGTAATGCCTTTAATGAGTTTTCAAAAGTATATTTATAAATTCATGTCACGCTAGTTACAATAAATAATATATAGGTACACCGAGAAGTAAACAGACTCGTAATGATGTGTTGTTCTCCATAACTATTTCTGAGGATACTATTGAGTTATTGTTGAGTAGCTTAAACAAATCCATGTGAGCAGGATATGACAATGTACCTCCTATATTTTTATCGTTTTGTGCAGAAAGTCTCGTTCTTCCTTAATATTAATACTCTTCCTAATACTCTTCCTTAATAATAATACTTCTCTTCCGTCGATCTATGACCGAATGCATCGTCCCTACTCTGTGAAACAAGTGCAAAGCTAAAATAGAAAATTGTCGTCCTATCACGGTTCTCAATATTTGCTGAAATATTTAAAAAACTTATCTATAAAAATATTTAGTCCCTTATTTCTAAAATTCATTCTAACACACAAGGCGGTTTTCTTAGAAGTTGTTCCATAATGTCTAATTTAGTTTGTCTCTCTGACTAGATTTTTAATTAAATGGAAGGGAAAGACAAGTTGACGTTGTCTATACGGATTTTAAAAAAGCATTTGATCATGTGGATCACATGATCTTACTGGAAAAATTAAATATATTAGGTATACACGGCAATTTGTTGCGCTAGGTAAAATACCTCTCAAATCGTTCTCAAGCCGTTATCCTTGAAGATTACTAGTTAGATTTAGTAGCTGCTCATTCGATATACCTTAGGGCTCTCATTTTGGTCCTCTCTTTTACAGCTCTTACGTTTTTGATATTGGATAAAAAATTTTCATGAAAAAAATAGATAACCTACTTACTTACTACACAAATAATAATATTACCGTTAGCACAAATAAAAGTCAAAGTATAAGCTTTTAATGGTCATCAAACCGTTTAATATTCTGTTGTAACTTTAATGGCGTTACGATCGAGGACAGAGATGATGTGTGACTTGGGTGTCTTATTAGATTCTAAAATGAATATGTCTAAACACATAGATTCCATAATAAACAGAGTTTATCATAATCTCAGTTTTGTTTTAAGAATCTGTCCATTCGAGCACATCACTAGTCTCAAAATTGTTTTTAAACACATGTTAGACATATCCTTGAGTACCCAAGTTCCATATGGTCACCCTTTTATGCTATCCGTACTGACCGCATTCGAAAGAAATTTATATCATTCTTTAACTTTAAATTTAAAAATAATGCATCTATTTATTTAGAAAACTGTCGTATTAACTTTGCAAGAAATACGTGACGTATACCCTAAATATATGTATATTCAGTTTTCTGAGTGATGTCTCTTTCGCACGCACGCGGATGTGCATGTGTTGTGTGTGTGTGTGTGTGTGTGTGTGTGTGTGTGTGTGTGTGTGAGAGTGTGTGTGGTAAGTGTCTGTGTACAGTGTGTGTGTGTGTGTGTGTGTGTGTGTGTGTGTATTAGTGTGTGTGTCTGTGTGTGTGAGTGTGTGGTAAGTGTTTGTGTACGTGTGTGTGCGTGCGTGCGTGCGTGTGTGTGTGTGTGTGTGCCGCAGTAATATTACGATATTTTCTCAAGAACAGATATTTTCGTTTCCACGTCAAGGGAACGCTCTCATCGACTAGAACAATTGAAGCTGGAGTCCTTCAAGGCTCTGTGCTTTCCCCCATCCTGCACTCACTGTACACGAACGATGTACCGCGACACCCTAAAGTCAAACTCGTGCTATTTGCAGATAACACGGCATTATACACATTCCACGCACGGTCCATAGCCATAAAACGCCTTCAAACAGCAATTGACACCCTCGGTAACTGGTTCGGAAAATGGGAGATCAAGGTCAACCCCGAAAAGAGTGCAGCAATGTACTTCTCTAAGGGTAGATCAGAGACCCCTTGTCCATTAAAATGGTGCACCTGACTTATCCCCTGGGTTTCTGAATCCAAGTACCTCAGGGTTAATCTCGATTCAAAACTTAATTTCGATAAACACATAAAACAAGTGCGGAACAAGCGGCCTTCATCTCGGGCGTCTCTATCTGATAACGAATTCTTGTAGGAAGCTATCTCACCGTAATAAAGTGACGCCGTTCAAAACTTGCATCCAGTCCTCCCATATACAGGAGTAGTCGTCGCGCATATACCGTCCTACAAAATTGAAACGGAATCCATAAGCCTACACGTATGTCTAGTGTTTGATTGTATCAGGATGTTTCCTCACTCGTTCGGTATGTTGTACCGATATAGTCGGCCGTTAGACCGTTAGGAAATTAGAGCGACCGTAGTCTAGCTCTCTGTCCCATTTTGAGTTTGGAATTGAGGCTGCACATTTTTGCGCAGAGTTGTGAATAGCGTTTATCGGCACTTTAGGGTCTCCAATCCGTAAGATGGAAATAATTAAAACTAAAGTGCTCAGTATTAATTATAAGGAACGAAAATATTTAAATTTTCTGAGTTTTCTAGAGTTTCAGTCACATTGCAAATGTCTGTATAGAATAAAGTCGTATACTCGATTCTTCTCAAGCATTGCAACCTCAGAATAAACGTTTTTAGCACTAGCACTATTAAACTAGAAGCTCAGTAGGAGACTATTTATATTATAGTTAAATCAAATGTTATATCATCAAGTATCATTTAATGTTAACTCAGATCTCAGATGAGACAAATAGTATCAAATGAAATTTCAACCTCAATAAGATAAATCAACCCTACCATCGAATTTCCTAAGTGCGTTAGAGCACTACGATTCGTTCAAAGATGTATTAAAATACTAATTATATAAATTCCTTCAAGTAAATAAACTTCAAGTAAATCTCACCTTAAAATTAAAATGCAATGGACAAATAACACATATTATAAAATACACAGTCAAATAAAATAATATGCAATAAAATGAAATTAAATGTGAGTCGTAAAACATTACAGTTAAGCATTTAAAATATAACTGTCATTATAGTATTGTACAAGATTTCCTGTGTTTAAGCTGTACTTATTTTAGCAAATTATTTATTGCGTGACTTTATTACAATGTTTTATTTTTGTGTACCAGAACCACCTCTGGGGATAGGAGTTCAAATTGTAATGGAGTCAGGAGTTTGACCTGATCTCCTTGCAGACGGAGCCCCCGCTTGGGGACCTTTGTTGTCTGATGCGTATCAGACCTGCACATCTACCTCCAGTACTTTCAAATGTGACATCACCGAGATAGATCAAATGCAAAAGGGGAAATTTGGTTAGTAAATTTTATTTCAAAATTAGGGACAGCTCCCGGGAGCCACCACTCATTCAGAAGAATGAACTACCAACCTGAAAGATAACTATTTATTAGGAAATCTGCACACAGGAAGAAAAGTGCAAGAATAAATATCAAAAGTGAGCGCTTTACTGTCGGGTTATCGACCGTAGCATCTTTGCTGGGTTGCAGAATGCACTTAACTTGGAAGCTCGCTCGTCTCCATTCACCCGCGGTTGCGCCGAGGTCAGCGTCGACCGCGGCCTCCGGGGGTGCAGCCCGACCTCGCCGCTCCTAGGTCTAAAATCGACTGCCACCTATCCTGCGCGCCCGGCGTCCGCGCATCATAGCATCGCCTGGACGCGGCCGTATTTTCTACCCTTCAATTGTTTTCGTAAAGATAAATGCCAACTTTCTCTTTTTTTTTGCCTAGAGACTCTGATGCAAAAGTACGCACATTGCGATTTGTAACGTTCATGTAAAGACACATATACATGAAACTTAATTTAAACTTACATAATAAATATACAATTAATAGTATCTCAATTGACGTCATGAATTGAAATAATCAACGGTAATAAAATAATCAATTAAATTCAAATCACCTACCGACGAATATCAATTAATCCATCAAATAAATCAACCAATAATCTAAACAGTCAAACAGATCGATAATTCACGTAATCATCTAAATTAAATTACACAAATATCACACCTAATTCAAACCATAAGGTCAATAATATAACTTATGATATTCATAATAAATTGTCCCTATATCAAGATGCGAACAAAACAAGATAACACAATACGTGTAGTGTAATGTATATAAATTTATTATAAAATCTCAAAGTCAATATTTTCGAACAGACAGATGAGGTCCGATATCTTATAGTATAGGATGTACTGTGTATGTTCCCTCTACATTTTTAATGAATGGTCAAGCATGCCTTTAACCAACGACACATTTCCATAACAATTTATGTGGAACAAAACTCGTCTTTCTTACAATAATTTTTTTATTTACCTTTTTTTTAAAATGCTTATAGAGAAATGCGTTAGTCGAACTAAAAGCGTCCGAAACAAACGACTGTTTTTTTTTATCATTTCCGACGGCACAAGCTCGTCAAAAGGAATGAACTACTCTGCGTTTCTATTAATTCGTAATAAACTTTTGGTAGACCTGAAAAGCCGTTTCAAAATACACAAACTACAAATTATTCAGAACAGATTCATGCGAACAGCTACAAGTGCCCCGTGGTACGTCAATAATCTCAATTCACACAAGATCCTAGGCCTACTATAGCGGCTATCGCGGCTATAGACTATCGCGGCTCTCCTCAAAGATCGATCCAAACGGTAGTTCGAATCAGCCGTAAGCCACCACAGCCCTTTAATAGCTTGCGGGTGTATCCTACAATATCAAGCCCTGGCACAAAAAATGCCGGCCTAAATACTCGCTGCATACAATAGTAATTATTTTAGCATCTCAGAAGTAAACTCTAAACTTTTATAGACATATAGCGTTCAGAGGTTATAATTTCGACGTCCTAAGTTAGCGAATCTGGTTCCAGCGACATAGTGAGACGTTCAGCATAGCAACAAATCTACAAACAAGACGGATCGTTAAACTTTCCGTTCACGTGCGCCCAGTGTGTCACAAGATCACGAAAGTAGTCTAAAGGTTATTCTAAAGGTTGTTCTAAAATATTTAATTTGATGTTTTTCAAAACTTATCGGGCTAAACTAATTCCAAATTTTGGGAAATCTAAATTAAATGGACCTTTCTCGAATGTTGTTGACTGCGGTTTAATTAGTTAGGGTTTTAACGAGAAAAAGTACGAGAGGCTTACACACACACCCACACGCACGCACGCACAGACGCAACGCACGCACGCACACACGCACGCACGCAGCACGCACGCACGCACACACACACACACACACATACACACAGACGCGCGTACCAGTAGGATAGACTGGGTACGGTTGAAACGGTGGACGGTTGAAATAAAGCGAATATCTCGTGAACAGTGCGTGATGAGGTGAGGGGTACAAAGGGAGTAGGAAGCGGGTGACACGTCGAAACATTAATTTTAGTATTGCGTCGCTCTTCGGGCGCTGTGCTTATCTATAAGAGGCCCCATTGTGTTTTTTACCCGAAAAGTAAGTATTTTTGTACCCACTTTATTGCAATTATTAAGTTTTTGTTTAAAGTTAGAGTATTGAGAGTTTTGTTTCAGTTGAATTGAAGTTTGTACAATATCGTAGTATAATTATATTTTATTTAAATTTATTATCATTCTTACTGTGAACCATTTTATACCAAGAGGGAGGGTGGGGGCAGTTGAGACATTATTTGTGGGTACAGTTGAAACAGTTTATTTATTTAATTTTCTTGTTTCTTAGATGCCAAGGATACGCCAAAAAAAGGCTACGAAAGGTCAAACCGACTTATCAACGTACAAACAAGCCTATGAAGATGTGAAAGCGGGATCTTTGCTAAGAACAGCGGCAGAAAAAAATGTACTGAACCACTGTTCCCTGTTCAGATATGTACGTAAAAGAGATGCGGCTGGTAATGATGAAAATCAAGAAATGGGATATAAGGCCCACAATCGTGTGTTTACCCAGGAACAAGAGCGTGAGTTATGCAAATATTTAATTAGATGTGCAGATATATATTTTGAGACTAACTAAAAAAGACGTTTTGAAACTGGCATACGAACTAAACATCAAGTATGACTTACCACAACCTCGGACTTGGGATGACTACGAATTAGCTGGCGAAGAATGATTTCGCATGTTTATGAAAAAAAAGTCTGAACTGTCAGTACGTGCAGTACAGACTACAAGTCTCTCTAGGGCGAGGATAGAATTCCTTTAATAGGAACAACGTAGATGCTTTCTATGACAATTTGGCTAATGTAATGGACCGCTATAAATTTGAACCACAAAATGCATATAATGTTGATGAAACCGGCATAACTACTGTGCAAAAACCCGACAGAATAATAGCTAGATGTGGTGCTCGTAAAGTAGGTTCAGTAATTTGGGCGGAGAGGGGTACTTTAGTTACAGTAGCGATTGCGGTAAATGCTATCGGAAATGCTATTTCTCCGTTCTTCGTCTTTCCGCGAGTGCGATACCAAGAGCACTCTGTCAGGGATGAACCAATAGGATCTGCTGGAACTGCAAATCCTTCAGGTTGGATGCAGGACGAATCATTTATGCATTTCCTACATCACTTCAAAAAACATACGAATGCTTCTGCTTCGCATACAATTTTACTTGTGCTTGATAACCACTCGTTCCATATACACATTAACGCACTAGACTTTTGCAAGACGAATGGTATTGTAATGCTATTTTTCCCTCCTCACTGCTCACACAAACTCCAACCACTTGATCGATCTGTATTCGGTCCACTGAAGAAAGCTGTAAATTCTACCTGCGATGTATGGATGTAAAGCCATCCCGGAAAGACAATGACGATATACGACATCCTAGGGATTTTAACTATTGTTATGCCGTTTGCTCTTACACAATCCAATATTCAAGCTGGTTTCCGCACAACTGGGATTGTTCCATTCAATCGTCATTTGTTTACTGAACTCAATTTTGCACCTGCATTTGTGACAGATAGGCCAAATCCAATCGAAGCAGCTGATGGTCCTATTCAGAATACTAGTACACCTGAGGATAAAACGCTACCACCGTCACCTTCCATTTTAACCCTCGAACCATCAGAAGAGTTGGTGAAGCTTACTAACATGGCTCTTCTTGTACAACAACCGACGGTAAATATGCCACAATGTTCACAAGCACTAGATAAAAAACAGAAAAACATTATTGCAAATCCAGAACCTTTGATTATACTGTCCGAACATCAAAGCAGTAGTAGTAGTATTCAGCAAATTTCACCAAAAGTTCTCAATCAATTCCTATGTTAACAAATCAAACAGAAAATGTCGCAACTTCGACTACACCACCTTTATTTTCTCCAGAAGCAATACGACCACTACTAAAAGCTCCTCCAAGGAAATTAACAAATAGGGGGGCCGAAAAATCAGGAAATTTACAATATACACCGACACACCTGAAAAATAAGAAATAAGAAGAGAATATGAGGGCAGATTGAAACGAACCAAAGCTAAGCAAGTTAAGAAAAGATTAGATTGAGGAAAGACTAAAAGGAATGCTACAAACAGGAAAAAACTAACACGCAAGAAGAATCATCATCAGAAGAAGAGGAGTGCTACTGTGTTGTTTGTATGTCAGCATGTTCAGAAAGCAGACCGAGGGAAAAATGGATACAGTGCACAATATGTAAAATGTGGGCGCATGGAGAGTGCACAAAAGGTAACTTTAATTATGTTTGCCATAATTGTGACTTCGAATGATCTCGTAACCATTGAGGTATTTTTGATTAAAATTTTAATTTGTCTTTCGTTTTTATAATTTATAATTAATACTGTCGATAGTTGAGAAATATAATAGCATGTAGGTACTATATTTAAAAAATATTATCGTCACCAACATCGGATTATTATTTAGTTTAACTCGTACTTAATATAAAACTTTGAAGGCTGATTAAAAATAATATTAGATTATAAGTATCGCCATAGACTTGAATATTAATAAAAATATTTGTGATATTCAACTGTGGCATTACGATTCGAAAAATGTTATTAGATGATTAATAAAACATGATAATTGATTATATTTTGTATTATTTTCATGTGTTTCATTTGACTCCAGGCACTGTTTCAACCGATCCTGGCATGGAGACGGTTGAAACAAATGACTGTTTTTTTTAAATTTGATTTTACACATAAATTATAAACAGTGATCTCACTTAACATTACCCATTAGTAGACAGATATAAGGTCTTTTATTTAATATATTTCCGATATCGCTCGCTTAACACATCCCAATGCTATGCACGATAAACGCTAAAATGTTTCAACTGTACCCAGTCTACCCTAAACGCGCACGTGCAAGTATACACACATGCGCATACGCATGCACAGACACACGCACGTACACACACATGCACACACTCATGAACAGACGCACGCACGCACACACACACACGCACGCACACACACACACATTTCAAGAATAATGGTCAAAATAGATTCCTAGAGCCCTAAAATATCAATATCTGTTTAAAAAAACTTTATTGTCGAAAATTGGGGTGAAAAGATTTTTCAATTTTTATAATGGAAAGTTAAAGTGTAAATATTTTAGTGACTGGGCTGTCTTGGCGGCTTTTCAATGTGTCGTGGAAATATAAACGAAAATAAAACGTTTATTCAAATGAACAAAATATCGCAATCCTTAGAGTCGTTCGTGAGCTCATCGTGGCATAGCTGTTTATATCTGTTTATGTCTGTAGCGTCTGTCTGTAAATATATTTTTTCCGAAAAATTTATGATTAGTATACGTTTTATAATTTACTGAGCATGATAATATCATTTTTAAAATGTATTTCGGTTTCTCTGTCTGTCTGTCTGTGTGTCTATATGTTTGTCCTTATGACTTAAGAACGGTTTGGCCAATGGTAATGAAAATTGACATACAGTAAGAACACAAATGATAGGTCACTGTGATTGTCCGCCTGTATGTTCTTTTATAACAAGAACGGATTTATTGAACTTGATGAAAATTAGTGTATAATCAGAAAATGTAATTTCGTAAGTGATGAGCTACTGTTTAACTGTCTCTCTGCCTGTTTGCCTGTATGTTCTTTTATAACAAGAACGGATATAATCAGAAAATGTAATTTCGTAAGTGATGAGCTACTGTTTAACTGTCTCTCTGCCTATTTGCCTGTATGTTCTTTTATAACTTAAGAATGGTTTAACCGATTTTGAAAAAATAAGTTTACAAGAAAAACTTATTATAACACACATAATGAGTTTGTCTGTCTTTGTGTTTGTCTCTGTGTACTTCAAAACAGATTGACCGATCTTGAGGAAAGTTGATGTACTCAGAACATGTGCTTGCGCAAATGTCTATATGTACATAAAGTCTATATATGTACATATATGGGAAATGTTTGTTTAATGTATACTCTCTCTGCTAATTTATTCCAGTCTCGTTTCGTTATTAAATAAACCAAACTATAATGGTTCCAAATAATTCGTTCAAATCCTTATAAAACCCAACTAAACTAATATTAAAAAAGATTTCAGCAAAGTGGCTGAAATCTTTAGTAATTTTTATTGAATCCTTAGGCATAAAACGTAGAGAAAGAATATAGGTTACATTGTTTATACAAATAATGGAGCCTATATTCTTTTTTTAGCATGATGATATCTGCACACTAAATTTCACTGAAATCGGCTAAATTATAGGGATTCTTAATCATCCTCACGGAAGTCTAAAAATGAATATTATTGAAGTCATCAAAACTACAAAAAATATGAGAAATTTTCATGGAAACCTAAAAAGTACCATATATCTTATAAATAATGTCCAGCTGTAGTTATACCAAAATTGATTGAAATCGGTTGAACTATATAGGGTTTTTTAGTAATTCTTACAGAATCCTAAAATTTATAAAATATATCCTTTCACTAGTTTTCAGGTATTTCCTTATTAATTTTATTGAAATTGGTAAAATTATATGGACGTGTAGTCATAATTATGGAAATTTTAAACGGATCGTATTTCTTTTCTTTGACTTCCAAAAGTGTTAATACTAAATTTTAGGAAAAGCATTAAAACCAATAAAGTTATCACTTATTATCTCGGTTCCCTTAAATTTATCGTATATCTTTCCATTGATTTCCAACTACCATTATAATTTTATAATACATCTAAAATTAAATTCCTATGTTGAAGTCGGTTAAAATATAAAGGTTCTGATTGATTCTTAGAGAACCCTAAAACCCATTGTTAATTTTTTTTATCATACTTCACTTAAAACTTTACATTTAATTATAATATATATATATATATATATATATATATATATGTATGTATAAGCCAATTTGTTCAACAACTTGTTGCCACTTTGTTGATAGTGACATAATCCCATTGCTGTGGATATTTTGCAACTTCCAATTAAAAAACTGCGACAAGTAGTTTCGACAGTGCACTTTTCATGTTAATCTAACACTACCTTAAGAATTCTGAAAAGACCGAAACAGGTATAAATCTGAGGATGCAAAGTCAGGACTATATGATAGAAGCATTAGCACTTCCCAACGAAACTCTTTCAATATTTGCTGAGTAACTAAATATGTGTGTAGTCTGATCATATCACGCTGAAAAACCACACTCTTTCTGTTGATCAGTTCTGGTCTTTTTTTCTATTTCTCGCTTCAGTTTCATCAATTATTGGCAGTAGAGATCCAAATTGATGCCTTTGCCTGGCGATAAAAGCGCATAGTGAATAATTCCCTTACAATCACACCATACTTGTAGCATCAACTTATTGCGAGTTACTCCCGGTTTCGTTTTAGTCTGTGGCGCTTGCTTACATTTGACCATGGTCTTTTTGATCATCCACGTACGTAAGTAATCCATTTTTCATCACAAGTGATCATTTTTTTCCAAAACAATTTAGTTTCGTTATTTTCACTAGAGAATCCCAAAAGAGTACACGATTCATTACATTTCTTTCATTGAGCTCGTGTGGGACCCAAGTATCGAGTATCGAGACTCAAGTATTTTTTGTATGAGTCAAAACTGTTTTGTGATCAATTATCAGCTCTTCAGCTAAGTCATAAGAACGAGCATGCCGATTTTGCTCATCTTTTTCCAAAATGGCATCCACATTCTCCGTAACAGGTCGACCAGAGTGAGATTCATCTTTAACATCAAAATTATCGGACTGGAAAACGCTGAAACCAATTTTGTGCTACTTTTACCTACAATGCACTAGGTCCATAAAAGTATTTTTTTTCGCGTCTTGTGTCGTAGTTTTCTCTTTTTTATAATAAAATTTGAAAATATATCGATTGCCACGTTAGATTCATTTATTTTGGTGGTCAGGCTTTGTTGTTTGTTTAGGTCACATTTTATAATTAAAA
Organism: Eumeta japonica; assembly: GCA_005406025.1. Taxonomy (NCBI): domain Eukaryota; kingdom Metazoa; phylum Arthropoda; class Insecta; order Lepidoptera; family Psychidae; genus Eumeta; species Eumeta japonica. Next base: position 45,971 of record BGZK01001081.1, read on the forward strand.
TGCTACCCTCTTCCTATTGTTAGATCAATCTGATATTTGGTACACACTTTTAATTTTGACGACCATACAATTTAATACATTTAGTATCATTGTAAATCCAAAATGGCTGTCGGTACGAAATGGCGCATTACATATTTTATCACAACTTCCTCCATATGGGTATCAAATGAAAGTGCTTCACTAATAGAATAGAATACATTATGATAAATTTAAAGTCTAAAATGAACGCTGGTACAAACTTCCAGATTTCATATTTGTTTAAATTGCAACAAATTGTCAGGAAAGAAACTTTATAATTACGAAACACTAAATGAGCTAAATAGGATATTGGTCAGACAAAAAAATTAAATCGTGGGGCGCGTGAACTATCAACAATCAACGGCTTTCATCATTTTAAATGCTATTAACACGTTTACTTCGGTTTGAATTACGTTACGCTTCACGATTTTATTTTTTTGTCTTATCAATATGATCCTTTACCATTCAGTGATAATCTCACATCATCAGTTCTGCAGTTCTGAAGATACCTAGGACAAACAAATAGACAGACAGACAGACAAAATATTTTAAAAGGATTGTTTGAGAAATTGATTCATATAAATTTTATGAACTTAAAAAATTTAGTTAATTAAAGTTAGGTCGAAATCACAGAGACACTTAATGTTATTTATGTATCCTTCATATTTATATATCCTTTCTACAATTGGAACCCCATTAATTTTAACTATTACTGAGATGTTTTCTTTAAAATCGACGATGTATCAAACTTAAAAAAAATATGTAAATTGCGCCACTTTCTTTAGTCGCTCTTCTTGTAATTTTCCTAATTTCCATAACACAAACTTCACTGTTTCATAACGAAAGACAAAATGATTTCAAAGTCGTTAAAGTATGCGCTAAATGAAAAATATTCCGTATCACTAAGCGCTTGCGTCGGGATGTACATCGGAAGTTATCAGGTTAATTTGTTGCTTTAGTTTGTTATTCGTTATTGTTAACTATTATATTTGTTTGTTATTCGGTTTTTGTTAGGTTAGATATTTGTTTTTGTTAATTGTTTCTGTTGTCTATTATTGTTGAGTAGTCATGGATTCAGAAAGTAGCAAACCACCGCGTCGTCGCAGGATTCTCGAACCTCAAGCAGGTTAGTACATATTAATTATGTGTATTAATAAACCATAACAGTATAATAATACAGTGACGATTGATTCGAATTTTTGATTTGTTTGTTTTCCTACTAAAACTAATCACCGAAGAAGCATCTAGTAAAAGCGTAGTATTTGTATAAACGACGCCATTTCTTTTTACGTTTCGGCCCGGCGGCGACAAGGATTTTTAATCAAAAAACGCATTTAACATTAGAATGTTGTAAAAATATGTAGTTTATATTGTTTACGATAATTTCATATAAAAATAAAATAGTCAAAAGACCAGTTGACATTTTAGAACAATTATTTTTGTTTGACATGAACATGACAACGGTGTAGCACACCGGGCATCTATTTTACTCTTACTTAATGTTTGTTGTTTATTTTTTGTACGCAAGTCCATCTTCGGCGAATCTGCCTCCAATGGGTTCCCCTACTAAAAAACGAAAACCAACGATTCTATCTATTGGAGAGCAAAATATGATCATAAACCTATACAAATATGTTAAAAATACCTAGCCTGAAGACAAATATATGTTAAACCCAGATATGGTAGTAAAGACATCCGAAATGACCGGTGTGAGCCAACAAAATATTTATAGTGTTCTGAGTGAGTACAAAGAGACGCATGCCGTCACTGCTAAAGAAACAACAAAATCGAAATTGTCAACTTGGGACAGACTAGATGATTTTGAAAAGTCTGATATCAGACGGAAAGTACATAGTTTTTTTTGGAAGGGAAACTTCCCACTGTCCAGAAAATCTGGCAAGCTGTACGTGGTGACACCACGCTGTCAAACCTTAGAAAAACAACGCTAAGGCGTATTCTTAGAAATTTGAAATTCAAATTTATGAAAAGAAACAAAAAAAAAGCGCTTTAATTGATCGACCAGAAATAGTTGTGTGGCGAACCAGGTACTTAAAGGAAATCGAAAGATTTAGAAACGAGAATCGCCGTATCTTTTATCTGGATAAAACCTGGGTTAATGCAGATAATACAACTTGATACCAACGCATACAAACGCAACGCGGCCCTGCGCCTGATTGTGGTACACATCGGAAATGAAGCGGGGTTCATTGAAGAATGTCAGTGGGCGTTCGAATGCAGCAAAACGGGCGACTACCATGAAAGTATGGATGCACCACACTTTGAGGATTGGTTCGCCAAAGTGTTGATCAAAGTCTAGAAAAATAACGTAATTGTCATGGATAACGCAAGTTACCACTCGCGGTATGTATTATGGCTTATTTATAACACCAACGACACTTTCTTGAAATAGTATTTTTAATTTACAATTATGTTACTCCTCACACTTCATACATGGATATTATTTTCAGCCGTGAAGAAAAATTACCCACTGTGGCATGGAGGAAGCAACTAATCGTTTACTGGTTTTTGTCAAAAAATGTAAACGTAGAGGCGGAGGACACTAAGACGCACTTAATAAATAAAGTGAAGGCATTAAAAAGTAATTAATTAAAATATGTTACTGATGAGATGGCGAAGAAGAAAGTCGTGGAGGTACTAAGATTGCCTCCATACCATTGTGAATTAAACCCGATTGAGTTGGTATGGGCGGACATAAAGGGCCATGTTGCTCGTAATAATACCATATTTAAGATAGCAGACGTCAAAAAATTACTGAGTGAAGGTTTGACTCAAATCATGCCGGAAAAGTAGGCAAACTGTGTCAACCACGTGAAAAAAGAAGAGTCCAAACTCAAGGGAATGGACAATATAATTGATCGGACTGCTGATTCTTTCATTATTTAATGTTACAGATAATTCTGCAGATAAAAGTTCCGAAAGTGAAAGCTCGGATTCTGCTAACGAATTTTCATCTTCAGAAGTACAAGTAGAGTCAAACTAATGCATAATCATTAACATCATTTCAGCCGAAAGACGTCCACTGTTGGACATAGCAGTGGCGTGACCTACCCTAAGACTTTACGAGTTGTTTATTACATTACTTAACTTCTATTAAAACCACGCTGTCAGGTTCACACAAAAACAGATACATCCCGTGATCGAGATTTCATTAGGTATTCTAAAACTTTGGTGGTCGCGCCAAATTTCCACTGCGGCGTAACGCACAAACACTATCATATAGTGTTGTGTAGCCACGCATATACTATAATTCAATTAGTTTGTATCAATAGATTAGTTTAACTATTCAACGGGGTAATTCAGCCAGCATTCTTGCAACCCTGCCTCTCGAGCAAGACATCTCGCACCTTATCCCTTAAAACGTAGTCTTAATAGTGTTAAAGTTGTAATTTGTATTATACTTTTTCCCAAACATGCTTGGAAATGTGAGCACTATTTTGACTAGTAACCTTCTTCAAGATAAATCGATATTGCTGTACTGGCCAAATAATGCGAGCAGCAGCTGGGAATGTTGTATGAAAATCCATTTGTGTCGTATTTAGCGGTCAAATAAATTACTATGTAAAATCATATCTATCGTGTAATTTGAAAATAGAACGATCTTTTACTCCGAAACATTGTTACCAAAGGTTTTATTTAAATTTCTAAATGGCTTGTAAATAGAAAGCTGTTGAAAAAAAAAAGAACACTAGCACGTGAAAAATTATTGTTGTTCGTTGTTCGTCATTGATTTTGAAATAGATACTACTTAGTTTTAATTTCCGTGCATTGTTTGAGAAAAGTACTATACAAGGCTTGGCCGCAACTAGGCATTGATACACTTACGTTCGTCCATCAATGCCTCTGTTGCTGGCCGCTACAGTAATGTACTATTCCACTGTAAATTTTATATTATCATTAATATTATCATTAAATGAAAAGTAATACAAATTAAATGTCTGTCTGTTGAGTTTGATTTATTTTGCGATTAAAAGATTTAAAAAGAACAGTTTTATTTCATTTGCATTTCACTTTGGTGTTATACATTGTTTTTATAATACTTTATTAAAACGTATTTTTTTGGTCGCTCTAATAACGAGCAACACCTGCAAAATTATATTTACTAAAATATTGTTTTGTTTTGTACGAGTATCAATGGGGTAAAAAAAAACACAACTCCAAAAATGTTGGTGAAACCCGAACCACTTTGATGTAACTTAGATGGCTCTACAGTACATAAGTTTCTATAATGTCAATACATTACTGTAAACATCCTCATATATTCTATTTGAACACGGCAAATATTTTAGAACTATCTATTTAGTTGTAACTCGCAACTAAACAGACTGAAAACTTCAAAATTATTCAACCGGTTATCAGAAAACTTAATGTAACAGATGTTGCGATTATTTTAGCGCTACGCAACTTGCTGTAACTCGCCATGAGACGGTGCATCAGCACACCGACTTCTATACCTTCGTACTCTTGGTCTATACAGGTATTTGAGCACCGAGAACATTTTTTTATCGTAGATTCATTACTTAATAAAAACTCTATATAACTATAACGAATGCAAGTGAGTTATTTGTTTTCGACTTTGGCGTCGAAAAACGACAGGTCTCGATATAAAAAATCGGCCAAGTGCGAGTCGGACTTGCGCACCGAGGATTCCGTACAAACCTGTAGGTATATGAGTAAAAGTTCACTCATCACGACAATCGAGTCATAGTTATGGTATTTTTATTGCAGAATGAAATCCATAACATTGTAATGTGGAAAGCAGGAGTGTAAATTTAAAACAAAGGTCTCTTTATCGTTTCTGTAATCTTTTATCTTATATTAACACATATCATTTATTATATAATATAACTGAAATACCTACACCAGCCTTGCAGCAGTCTTGCAAAAGTTCTTTTATTAAAGTTATTTATTTACAAAGTTTTTTAATCACTATTTAGAAATCTGGTTCAAAAATACTAATTAAGTATTAAATTTGAACCAGATCTGCAAATGGTGACTGAAAAAAGTATGAATAGAATTGAACATTGGACATTGGAGTTTGAAAAAACGTTATCTATAGTTGTATTACTCCTATAACAGAAACATGTTTATGGATAAAAAATATGTGGACATTCCATTTTGGGGATTCATTCTAACATCGACATTGAAGACTCCCACAACAATCAGACGAGAACATGGAGTATACCTATTGAGGTTGCTGCCATATATTGTTGTATTTATGCATTCTGTTGCAACATTAATTTGACATTGTGGTGATTTATATACAGTTATCACTCTGACATATGCAAGCATTCACAATGGCCGTTTGCAGCTCCTGGGTTATTTAAATAACATCTTTTACATGATCCATGTGTCACGGCATCCTTAAGATAGCGACGTGCATACGCGATGAAATGTTGTTCCCTTCCGATACACAGAGATAAGTCGCAGTCATTGCAGTAACTACAATTATGTTCATAATTTTTTTTTCACAGATTTAAGACAATTGACCTCAGTCTTTGATATGAATTTCAACTTGATACCTCTACGGGTTCTTGAGGAAAGGGGTAATAAGTTTATAATTATTAAAAAAAATATATATTATGTGAAGTAACTAAAAATTTATGCTTTTCGCAATTTTCCCTAATCTATGCTACAAGACGTTGCTTCGTACCAAATTTCAAGATTCTGAGTTCACGGGAAGTACCCTGTAGGTTTTAATTCCCTTACAGGTAGTTGCGAGTTTCAAAATATGCGACTTAAATTGCTGTTTCTTTTGATTGCGTTGACATAGAAGTTTGGTTTTGTTACAGCTTAATGATATTATAGACCTGAGTATTTGATATTAATTTTAATTTAATACCTCTACGCGTTCATAAAAGTATAAATTTGTTCAAAATATTTTGAAGTGAAACTTCTAATGCGACTTCCAACAAGGTTGCGTTAAACTTTTAACGCTCCTAGAGAGGAAGAATAGAAAGGGACAGAGCGAGAGTGAATGCGTGGCACTCGAACGCATGCGCGTAGTATACCTGTTACAGGCCAGCGCGAGCGTTAGCAACGAGTAGCGTCCAATATTCCAACACAAGAGAGAGAAAGAAAGATACAGAAAGGTAGAAAGTAGAAGAGAGAACGAGAGTGAGTCGGTAAATTTCGTCTTGCAATTGTTTTGCGCAATTGTAACGTGCGACGAAAAATGCAATTTCTACCCCTTCCTATTTTCATTTCTACATTACGAAGTTTCATTTCTTCCGCGCGGAGGGACTCCACGCACTGTTTTTTTTTATTATATGATGTAACTAAAAATTTATGGTTTTCACAATTTTCCCTTTATCTGTGCTGTATACGTTGCTTCGTACTAAATTTCAAGATTCGGAGTTCACGGAAAGTAGACTAGATTTTGATTCCCTTGCGCTTGTCGAAAATAGGCGGCATAAACGGCTGTATCTTTTGATTGCGTTGGCTTAGAAATTTGATTTTTTCACAACTCCAAGGAACAGTAGACCTAAATATTTGATATGAATTTCAGCTTGATACCTCTACGCGTTCTTGAGAAAAAGGGTTTTGACAGACAGACGGACGAACAACAAAATGATTGTATAAGGGTTCCGTTTTTTCCTTTTGAGGTACAGAACCCTAAAAAAAATAAGAAATTCATTCTATTTCCAATCAGGAAAAAGCGAATTAGCGTACTTATACTTACGGGTACAACACTTACAGCAGAACGACGTCTGCCTGGCCAGTCAGTATATTATTGTAATTTGGATTCACCAAATAATTGTTCGCTTGTATCCTAAGCAGAGTTGCTTCTTCGAACTTAGTACTTCGCTTTATCCTTACTTAAATTTCCTTTGAGTTCGTCTTTGAGATGTTTGAACGTCCCGACCTTTAAGTCTGTTCCTTGTAAGACTATGTGATTATTTTGACGTTATATACAAACAGTCATTTCCCTTCATTTGAATATCAAAGGGTATCTCATAATCCTAGCAAACTTCTTGCATATTTACCCTTTTGAAATTGTGTGTTTATTCCGTTTCATTGATGAATATTTCCGTTTTATGTGGGTAATTAATAAACAACCATAGTGCGGCACACTGCACACAACACGCAAGCACAGGCAGATCAGATTAGAATTCATCCAACAAATTTGAAATAAAATGAAAGCTGTTACAACGTATGATACTCATCAAAATAGTATTATTGATGAGCCCTATTTTGTACGATAGTATAATGATAAATAATGCAACTTACCCAAACATTAATTGTTACGTTTTTTAGCTTCCCGCTAAGAAAAAAGATGTTTTTTGAAAACTTAGGAAGTTATTTTTTGTATTATTACACAAACGTCGACGTGTCATGAAATGCAGGCGTTATGAAGTCCCAGGAAGCTTTTCTGACATTTTCAGAGGGGCGTCGATGTGTGCCGTGTTGTATACCCGTGCGAGTGTACATGCGTGAGTGCGTGTTAGCAAAATTATGAATTGTGAAACTGAAATAGAAATTCATTTACATATTCCCCGCCCTATCCACTGAGCCCCTGAGCCTAACTTAAATTTAGCAATGTTGTTTTATATTATGATTTGATATTTATTTCTGTTATTATTGTACCGGGCGTAAGGGACAGTTTTCCGTAAACTGATAGAGTGAACTCAGTATACTATACTAAGATGATCCGCGCATAAAATTATTTCAGAAAAGTTAAGGGAATCCAAGAAAACTGATTTGTTTTATCACCTCCTACGCAATGTATCGCTACCATTTTTAAATCACGCGGGCGCGTAGCACAGCGAGTTGTCGGCCGCCCATCGCCACGGACTTAAGTACGATTTTCCCAGACCGGCGCACAACGCAAAGTAACGTGTCGCGGCAGATGTTTACGCATGCGCGAGGTGCCGGGCGGCTGCCGCGGAGTCCGAGAGCAGCTGATCGTCTTCCAAGCTGCGCAAATTGCATGCAACTAAGGAACTTAACTACTTTATGGATGTTTCAATTTTCTTTAGCAAATTGTAACATACCTCTCAACGTAAATCCTGAGCGCTTCCCTAGCATTTCCCCGAGCTTCGCCGTAACACATGATCATTTCACCGTAATCACGAGCACTAAATGAAGCCATCATCATCACAACAACAACACCACAACACAAAACAATCCAAATTAGTAAGCAGGTACGTAAAACGTAACGAAAATGTAACATGCGCGAGCGCGGGCGGACTACGAAATAGACATGTGCTTACAGCACGATGGCGGCACGAGCAGAAAGAGTTCAAAAGAACAGACGCGGGACTTACGGCCGCCGCCGCTGCCCTGACCCGCGCGCCGCTTCGCGCGTACAGCATAAATTCGGTGAACTCTGTAGCGATGCAGATAGTAAACAGCTGATTCCGTACGTTGTTCGTTAAAGTAATTTAAAGACCCATTACTGTTTTTTTTATTTTACTTGTTTTATTTACAAAAATGGAATGCTGCATACAGAAAATGTGATTTTACATAGAACTAAAGTAGTTTTAATTGAAAAAAAAACATTTTTTTTTCTGATAAAACTTCCAGTGGATTTTGATTTAAAATACGGGTCTGAATGCACCCTCAGAAGACAATAAATAGATTAGAAAACCACAGACCGAGTATTTAGATATTTGAAGTACACGTATTACCACGACATATTTACGTTTTAAGTGGAACTTGCATCTCTATAATTAATTTTGTTTTAAAGTCCACGTTTTAAAGAATTTCTCGCTGTTCTTGTGTGTATCATTGTTTTATTGTTGTATTGTGTGTGAAATATGGGAAATTTGCTAGTAAGACACACAATGTTTTGAAGCGAGGAAATGAAACCTGTATTCTCTATATGGTAAAAAAGAAAACATTTTAATGCGTGTCTAGTGAGATTAGGTTTACTTAGTGAGAATATAACATATTTTGTTATATATGAAATGAAAACTCAAGAAGAATGATTATCTCATTATTTTCATTGATAAAACAATCGGTATAATGGAAAAAGTAGTTTGTGATTTAAACTATATGGAAGAGTTTACTTAAGACATGGCAAAAAATTACAGAGTTCTCACAAAAAAAAAATCACATTAACGTAGTTTTTAACTTCCAAAACAAGGAGTAACTTATATTAATTTGTTTTACTCGTGCATATCTCAGTCTACGCGTAATAAATCTTGTAGTCTAATGTGATCACACATTAAATTGTAACTAAAAGTTTTTTCAAACTTTATACCGTAAAATCGACATCGACTCTTATTTAATTTCTATACATAGGCGTGTCAAATCACAAGTCTAATATCATAGATTTAAGTATTACGGACTATATTCTAAGAAAATATATTTGTATTTTTAAGTCAGATAAGAGCTAATTTTTTTATCTTTGCCTAAAGCTTTGAAAATAAATACAAGTAAATTAATCCTGTGCTAATAAGCTTGATGAAGTAGAAAGGTCTAGACTAATTTGAATTCACGTTGTTCTCTTCCTTAGCACAATAATAAATTCGTCTAGTTCAGCCGATACGAAAATAATTTAGGTATTTGAGCCACCATATTAACCCCCGCATTTGTTAAATAACGAGTAAGTGATATAAGAAATATAAAAAGAATAGTGGGAATTACAATGCATCTATATCGCATCGCATAACCATTCTACCAATGAGACGTTCGTCTTGGTTTGCGTTGCGCAAGCGGTCGATGGTTAACCCCGGCAGATTTCAGAGCAGAAGACTAGTACATATTAAAGTCACAAATTCTTTTAGGCAAAGCTTAGAGAATTGTCTTCAATCGATTTTGGGAATAAATTCTATTAGTCATTTCATAATAAAACGATCTCTGTAGAAATATTGTTAAAGTTAAGTACCTAATTTATAAATACGAACAGGGGCTTGCACAGAGATTCATACAGGGTATGCAAAGGTAAAAAAACTTACTAGTTTCAGTATTATTTCGATTGGTGGCCTACCAGCGTGACGGTAAGTATCTTCATAGCTTGTATAACCAAAAAAATGCTGAAACTCGGTAAGTTTTTAACTTTCCGCTAAGAAAATTGAAAATTTTCTAAAATTTTCGGGAAGTCATTGGTTTCACCCCATTTTCCAAAAATCGAGTTCTCATCAGATCTCGACATTCTGAGGGGTCTAGGAAGCTTCCCTGATCATCCCTGAGATGATGTCTGTATTTCTGTGTGGATGTGTGTGTGTGTGTGTGTGTGTGTGTGTATGTGTGGATGTAAGTAAACCTCTTATAGCTTTTAAACAGCTTGACCAAATCGATCCCACTAAACGGCGTTCCAAAGAGTTTCACCAAACTTAGATTTCTTGAAAATTTGGGTCGATTTAGACCGGTAGATATTGAGAAATTTTCAAAAAACTAAAAAAAATTATTTTAATAGTGGTTTTTTTCATAATAACTTTAAAATGGCTCGACCGATCATTCCAAAATCTAATCAGCTCTTGACCCTGTAAAAACACGTCGATTGCCGCAAACCGGGTCAAAATCAGTTGATCCGTTTGCGAGAAATTGTTGTCGAAAGAAATCGAAACAAACCGTTTTTTTGAAATAACTACGAAACGGATAAAATTAGAGGGAAGTTGCAGAGTTGGCCTTTAGGGTCAAATTTTTTTTAGTTTAGTATACACTGTCTAAATCTCTGTGCACACCTCTGAGTACGAACTGTTTGTGTAGTTCATATAATAGACGTAAAAAAAATTATACAAATTAGTGAAATGTCTTATTCTGTTACTTATTCATAGAATTACAACAATTTCTCTTCCCTATGTGTTGGTAGTCAAGAAGCTGATAGTATATTTAACAAAATGAAAGTCATATTCCATAAATCATGGAATATGATTTATTTATTCGTATTTCTAATTAAAACTATGGGTAGATTTTTCTCAGTGCATTATATAAAAATGATAGTTTAATTACTATTTATATATCTTTACCCTATTTTAATATTAACACACTAATGAGAATAAGGTGGGTAGGAGTGTGCTTGTGTTTACATCGGCTTCGAGTATTTATGTATTGTAAAATAAAATAACTTCACAAAAAACAGTTCAAAGATTATAAATAGATAAATATATATCCTAGTTACAATATAAATTGTAGAAACAGTGAAAGGATAAGTGGAAAAACTATAAAAAGTGAAAGAAAACCCAGAACAACTATCAGTGATAATGTCCTAATTAACTTTTATTGTGGAACAATTACCACCGAAAGTGAACGATTTGACGCTTGACATTAAGAAGTGAATCGTGTAAATTAACAATTTCTCAGAGGTTTTCGCAAAAAAAAACTAACCTAAATTGAATCAGGTGATGTAGCAAAAATACATTTTAACGTAGTATCTAGCGCCACCTTTTGACAAGTAAGACGTACTACGACAAAAAGAAATATCGCACTGTTCGAACCATCGTTCAATGCCGCTTTAGTTTTCGAAAAATCCGGCAGAGGGCACCAGTAGGTCTAAAATTAGTCATTATTTGAAGATTTATTAAAAACTCTCCGAGAAGCCCCAGAAAACATGGAGGAAATTATAGAAGCACTACGAAATATCCAAAAGGAGCTTGATGAACAAAAAATTGCGATCCGGCAAAACGGTGAAAAGGTAACCGAGCAAGTCACACTAAACATAAATAATTTATTGGAGGAAAAGTTCAGAACTTTTGAAGAAAAACATAATAACCTTAAGATACAAGTGGAAAATCAAGAAAAGCGACTTTATTTTCTAGAAAAGCAAGCAAGACAGAGAAACATTGTCTTCTTCGGGATTGAAGAAACTGAAACTTCATACAAAAATATTGAAATCAACATGACTAAATTTATAAAAACATATTTCGGTCTACATCTCGACCCAAGAGACTTACAAGAAATCAAGAGAATAGGAAAAAAAGGCGAACGACCAAGACCAATTACGGTTACATTCTCTACACTCGGCACAAAAATAGATATACTCAAAAAGAAAGGAGCACTGAAAGATACTGAGTACTACGTAAAAGAAGACTATCCACAATACATTTTACAAAAAAGAAAAGAGCTACGAGAACAATTGAAGATTGAAAAAGAAAAAGGTAATAACGCAGTAATAAAGTACGATAAACTTATAATCCTAGACACAAAGACGAATGCAACAAGCAATAATAAAAGAACATTCCCAATATCACCGGACAACAGCCGCCCTGTACAATCAATCACTAAGAAGAATAAATTACAACAGACGGGCCCAACAATCACAAGATCTAATAGCGTGCCAGAAGGATTTATAAAACCAAACATGTTAAATTACCTAACAAATACAAGCACAACAACAACAAAAACAAACAACAACCAAGCAAAAAAAAACCAGCAGACATAGCAACTAGCCCCCACCTCCCACATAGATATCACAATTAAACAAATCAAATCAAGAAATAAACAAACTCTTCCAACCCGGCTGGTCACCGTGGAAGAACACGACCAAAACCCTCCAAAGAGTAAAAACATTAATATCAATAATAACCCCAATAATAATCTCACGAAACAAAACAATCACCTAAAATTCTTACTTACAATGTCAGAACATTATCATCTTATGACCGATTATTGGAATTGGAAGAAAATTTAAATAAAATCAACTACGACATCATGGGAATTTCGGAAGTAAGACGTCTTGGCAACAAAATAGAAGAATATGATAACTTTATATTCTGCTACATAGGACAGACACCAGGAAAACACGGAGCGGGATTCATAATAAACAAATCCCTGAAAAGTAACATAGAGAGCTTTACCGGATTATCGGAACGAGTCGCTACACTCAACATAAATATAGGAGACAATAAGATATCCATAATACAAATATATGCACCGACTGATACCGCAAGCGACTACGAAATAGATACATTTTACAAGACAATAGAAACGGCGATAGAATCAGCACATAAACATATAATACTGATGGGAGACTTTAACGCGAAGATTGGTGCCCCTAAAGATACTGAAAACTGCATCATGAAACAGTATGGATACGGAGTAAGAAACGATAGAGGCCAGAGACTTATAGACTTCGCACTCGAAAATAAGCTAACAATTATAAATACTTGTTTCAAAAAAAAAGAAAACCGTAGATGGACTTGGAGATCTCCAACAGGCCAATATAAAAATGAGATTGACTACATTCTTTCAAACCAACCAAGCCTATTCGAAAATATAGAAGTCATAAATCTGAACTACCCGTCAGATCACCGCCCAGTTAGAGCAACACTAAAGCTCTCCAAACAAAAGACAAATAGAACCAAATTCACAAATAAACAAGTAAGTCAACTCAAAAACCAAAATGAAATAAATAAATATAAGGAAAGCCTAAAATTGTTGTTGTCTGAACCACCTATCAACCAAGAAAATAATACAGTGCAAACCCACTACGACAGAATAATAAATGCAATTCTACAAAGTCTGAACAGCGCCCGAACAAAGAGAGATGACAAAACAACCACAAAATACTACAAGAACGGACAATAAAACTACTTAACAGAAGGAGGGAATTACAGAAAACTAAAAACAAAACACGATCACAAAAATGAACTTTCGGCGCTGTACAAATTAGTAAACAAAAATATTAAAAAGACTATACAAAACATAGATTGGATACCATAGAGACACCTACTTACCAGAGGCAGTTCAAAAAGCTTATAAAGAACTTACACCATGTAGATCTTGGATAGAAGGGCTGAAAACCAGGACAAAACCTATGTAAACGTACCGAAATAGTTAACGCTGCAACGGAATTCTACAGGAAGCTATATAGTGACAACTCTCGAACGAAAGAAATCTCAAAGAATATAAAGGAAACAGAATTGCCTAGCTATATCGAACCAATAAATGAAACTGAAATAATAAACGTAATAAAACTACTTAAAGAAGAAAAGAGACCTGGATCTGATAATATCACAAATGAAGCGCTAAAAAAAGCTGCCCACATTTTGGCTGAACCACTCGCCGAATTGTTTAATTTAATACTTAAAAATTCAGAAACACCATCCCAATGGTCCGTAGCTAATATAATCCTAATATATAAAAAGGGAGATCCAAAAAATATCGGCAACTATAGACCCATTAGCTTGTTACCTAGCTTATACAAACTTTTCTCAACTATTATAAATAAAAGAATAAGTGTCGTATTGGAAGCGAAACAACCCGTAGAGCAAGCAGGGTTCAGAAAGGGTTTCTACAATTGACCATATCCACACAATCGAATTAATTATAGAGAAGTACCAGGAACAACAGAGACCGCTCTACATCACTTTCATTGATTATCAGAAAGCCTTCGATTCTGTGACACACTTAAGTATATGGGAAAGCTTGAAAGAGCAAGGAGTAGCAGATATATACATAAAAGTTATCAAAAGTATATATAAAACAATACAGGAAGAATAAAGCTCGAATCTCTAGGTCCACTTTTTCATATAGAAAGGGAGTAAGACAAGGAGACCCACTCTCCCTATACTATTTATTGCAATCCTTGAAAATATAATCGGCAAATTGGACTGGAGAAAATTAGGACTATGTATAAAAGGCGCCTACCTCAACCACCTGAGATTCGCAGATGACTTGGTACTGCTGTCAGAAACAGCCAGCGAGATGCAACTCATGATAGAAACCCTACATAACTCTAGCACCAAAGTAGGACTGGAAATGAACCTAACAAAACTAAGGTAATGACAAATAGATGGCATAAGCCTGTAATAATCAATGGAGAGCCGTTAGAATATGTGGAAAATATATTTACCTGGGAAAAGAATAAGTTTTGATAAAACAACAACATGTTAGAAATAGAAAGAAGAACACAGAAAACTTGGAATAAATACTGGAGCCTCAAAGAAATTTTTAAAAGTAACTTACCAACATTTATCAAAACAAAAGTTATGAACACATGCCTCTTGCCTAGTCTGACGTACGGCTGCCAGACTTGGAAATTCTCTACCATAGCCACAAATAAAATAAATACCTGTCAAAGAGGTTTAGAGAGAAGCATGCTGAAAATAAAGAAACTAGACAAAATAAGACACACCAAGATCCGAGAAACTACCAAAGCCACTAATGCCTTAACTTACGCCCAAAAGCTCAAATGGAAGTGGGCGGGTCACATCGCGAGACTGACAGATCAGAGATGGACTTCGAGAGTGACTCGATGGACCGGCCCGCCAGGCAAGAGACGTCCAGGACGACCACTGAGCCGCTGGGAGGATGACATCAAGCGAACAGCTGGCACAAATTGGAGACTAGTGGCTCAAGATAGAGACAAATGGAAATCTTTGGAGGAGGCCTGTACCCAAAAAGGGGTTTTTTACTAACTATTTTTATTAAATAAATACCAACACTTCTACTAATAATTATAAATATTAAAAAATAGATATATCTAAATATACTAACCTTCTCATAACTGAACATATCTACTTGCAAAATACTATAGATATTTAGAAAAATATTTGACTTTGTACTTAGTAAAAAAATAAATAAAAGGCTTATTATTATTATTATTATTATTATAATGAGAACACCCAAACTTTTAATGCTAATAATTTAAATTAACGTTAAATACAAAACGTAATACGTACTGAATTAGTTATATAGTACATAAATATAATGTTCATCTCATAATACTCATCTCATCTTTAAGTGTAGGTACCATTTTCAAAGGCTTATCAAAACGAAAAAAAGACTTTACGAGAAAATAACACCCTCTACTTTTCACCTCAGACCATATTAAAGCATTTATAACCACAGAACATAAAGATAGAATAGAAATGCTAAATGGGCGGGACGTGCATGCCCGATATACGAACAAACGACGGAATAAACTCGGTACGCGCTCTGTATTTAGTAGGCGCTAGCAAGGGAAGGAGCTCCGCCGAATAATGTTTGAACTTCCGCCCTCCATGATTACCGGGTGTACACTCCGTAGTCGAATGTAGAGTGTGAGCCCGCACGGCTATTTATCATCAGCATATCAAAAATCTATGTGAAACGTCAATAAGACACTACGTACGCAATAATTTACGTATATTATTGGGTAAGCTTTAACAGGTTTTAACGGAGAACAAATTATCAACACTTGTGCACATTGCTTAATCTGTAAGTATTCTATCTATAAAATGTAAATTTGTAAACTTATACGTTTCGTTATACCGACCTACTTTGAAAATACAGTTTGGATTAACAAAATAGTCTTTACGTACTGTGCTTAATTAACATTAACAACCTGTTTCTGAAATTTGTTAAAGATTTCTAAAAACTTTACAAAGACAGTATTTTAATAAGTATATATTTTTAATATAAGTAATAATTCAATAAAG
The DNA here is from genome assembly GCA_005406025.1 of Eumeta japonica. Classification (NCBI taxonomy): domain Eukaryota; kingdom Metazoa; phylum Arthropoda; class Insecta; order Lepidoptera; family Psychidae; genus Eumeta; species Eumeta japonica. The sequence goes on from BGZK01001081.1 coordinate 62,314, forward strand.
GTATCAAAGATATCAATATACAAATAAATATTGCTCTTTATTTTTATACTTAAATGTACTGTTCTAATAACATATTGCGAATCATTTTAATTGTTACAATTATTAGCACTGTTTTACACAATTATCGATTTTAAAGTTGATTATTAGTTACTCATGAGCTAACAGAAAATTATCGGTTACAACTTTAAATTAATTTTACATAATAAATTGATGTAAATATATAAATCTCTTCAAGACTTATTCGAAAATAATTATAGAATGTAAATCATGAATTAATTAACACAATTTCAATAAAAGATTGCTTAGAAATACTTCGAATATTAGTGTGGTTATAAATATTATAACTAGATGTAGGTTTTCAATAACAAAAATGTCAATTACGGTTTAAAACCAAAAATTAATGCTAGATGGCAGCACAAAATACATAACTAAATTGACATTTCTGTCGCATGATCTCGCTGTGATGACTACGCCTCAGCAGTAATGCCATTTAATAGCGACACTTAAGGTGATTCGAAACAATAACAAAAAGATAAAATGTCGACAGATGGCGCTGCTCGGTTTTATTACAGAAAAATGTTAAATTTTGTCCCAAATTCTAATTTGCGGTCCAACATACTCAGTTTCACAGAAAACAATTTCTAAGTTTTACACATAAGAGCTCAATTTATTCTAAAATTATAATGTTATTAGAAAAATACGGTAAAATTTTACTTGTAATTCAGACCTTTTGTTATGTTCTATTAAACACAAATACACACATGTCTGCGATTACTACAATTGGTGGATTTTTAGAAAGGAGTGGCTTTACGAATAAACCACATCTTGGGTAACAACAATTTTTTTGGAAAACATAGTTCACCAAGGTACTGCATAGCGGGTCGCCTGAAAATTTTGTTTATTTATCAATATAGCCAAATAATATGTAAAAAGAATATTGTTTGATGATTCTTCAATTGTCAAACATCGAAGAATATTTTTGTGACTTTTCATAAAAATTATTACAGTACATATTTAAGGTTCCTGCGTGTCTTACAGGAAAATTTGAAAATGGGACAATTTTACTGCAACTGAATCTAAGGTCCAATCGTAAACCAATTGTCCTATGCCCACACGGGTGAAGCCACGAATAAAAAGTAACCATAATAAAAAATATCAAGGGTTTAGCTCTTCTTTAGAGTTTCGTCCTGTTCAGTTCGATCGCACGGAACAGACGCTCCCACGCGCCCACTCTAAGTACTCTTACTGTGTCTAACGCATTCCGCATTTCTGTCCGGATGGCCGTCCCCGCTGCGCCCCGTGGCCCCCCGGCCCAGCCGATCGAGAGTCCGCTGCGCCGCCGGCCGCCACGCTTCAAATCAATTAATTATTTATTTCAGAATTTGAATTCGAACAGTTGTTGAAAGTTTTTATAAAAACTCACAAATTAAACGAATTACTTTTCAAATCCCTTAAGGTCAAATCACTAGTTGTCCTATTATCATTCCACCTTTCATTAACATGGAAGCTACGGGTTGTAGACTCGCTATGACGGGCCACGGTACACTCGTCATAGTCTCGGTCTACTTCCCGTCATCTAAAAAGCTGCTCCGGCGCGACCTCAGAGCCCTCTTTGCCCCAATGACTGCCGTCATCTTTTTGGCGATTTTAATTGTAAAAGCCCCAGGTGGGGTTGTCCAATTACCAATTATAATGGAAACAAACTAACTCCATTCGAGGACAGACTCTAATTTAAAATTATCGCGCCCTCTACGTCGATCTACTATCCCGACATCGCAACTAATAGACCCTCCACGCTAGATATCACTCTAACTAAAGGAATCGCAATAAATTTAAATTGTATCGAGATACTTCACTGTCTTCTTTCTGACTTCCGGCCGGTCCTGCTGAAAATGAGACCTCCCGACGGCGGGAATCGAAATCCTACTTTAAAAATCAGAGATTGTAAAAAGTGCCGACCGCGCTTCAAAAAATCGACACTCCATCCCTTAATAGTATTCCCGACGACATTAGTACAACTGACGAAATAGACTTTACCACAGGTGCTCTTACCAACTACGTTAGGACAATAGTCGAGAAAAGAGTAAAAAACGTAGCTCTGCGCCTCGTGAGCACATATTCTACTGCAGAACACAGATACAGAGTGCAAGCACTCCAACGCCGATTAAGAGCTTGCGTTGAAGAAGTCCGAAATGAGAACCGGAGCGATCTCATTGAGGAAATTACGAAGCGTTTTGGAAGGTCACCAGAGCACTCAAAACAGAGGGGTATATTCCATTGCCCTAGACGACGTGGAGATAGCGGAGTGCCTAGCGGATAGTATCAAATCTCAATGCTCTCACGCTCCCCCTCCGCACGACATTGCTAATATTCAACATATCTAAAAAGAGGTCCAGAACAAAGCCTCCCTAGAACCCAAACACGATCTACCTCCAGTCTCGCTCAGCGAATTCCAAACGCTGGTGAAATCCCTCAAAACCAGAAAGGCACCAGGCGTTAATGGTATTAATAATAAAGCAATCAAATGCTTTTTTATGACTCTATTGGGCTTATTACTCGCGATATTTAACGAGTGTCTAAGAAATTGCTATTTTCCTCCCGTCTGGAAAGAGGCGGAGGTAATAGGCATCCATAAACCAGGGAAACCTCGCGACGTCCATGCCTGTTACTGACCTATCAGCCTCCTGAGTGGTCTGGGTAAACTTTTCGAGAGAATTCTTAAAATTTTCTTAAACGATCACCTCCTCGGGAAGGGCATTGATGAACAGTTCGGTTTCTGCCTAGTGCATTCATATCCCCAGCAAGTCCTCCGTCTTGTAAAGTATATCTCGGAAGGCTTTAAATCGAAGCTGTCTTCTTTAACGTAGCTAAGGCTTTCGATAGAATTTGATACGCGGGTCTAATTTATAAGCTTCACGCTCTCAAAGTACCAGATCGTCTCATTCATATCATCCATAGTTATATCAGTAATAGGAGCGCACTCACTCGAACAGACGACGTATCAGAGCAGGAGTTCTTCAAGGTTGCTCCTTCTCTCCCCTACTGTACTACGCGTGCACTACCGATATTTCGCGTCTAACGTCAGGCACTGAATTCGCGTTATTAACGAACGATATCGTCCTTTACTTTCATGCTAGGCTCAAAAAATCTACACTCCTCCGCCTCCAGAGGGCTATAGATGAGCTGAGTCGATGTTTCCACACCTGAAGGATCGAGGTCAATCCAGAAAAGTCAGCAGCTATACAATTTAAGTATAGTAAGCGTAGGAGTCGATAGATTGTCGACTTAGACACTCCCCATCTCAGAATGTCGAACGCAAACATTCCGTGGCAGTTCAATTACAATTACGTAGGAGTCATACTCGATAAAAATCTTCATTTTAAAGATCACATTGATCGCGTTAGAAAAACTGCAATTTTCTACCGAGCGCGGCTAGGAACCATGCTTGGTAGAAAAAGCAAACTATCTCAGCGCATTAAGCGCACTATTTACAAAATGTGTTGTTGTTGACAACACATGTTGACATACACCCGATCGACATCCCTGATCTTCACTCACGCCGCCCCGAAAACACTGAATATGCTTCGAGTTATTCAGAATAAATTCTATAGGGATGCTACGAATGCACACTAATGCGTCCGTAACTCAATACTTCACAGAGACTTAGAACTCCATACTGAATTCGTGAAGGAAATATCCAAGTGATTCTTCAATATCGTGGGATCTCATCCCAATGCGCTCCTTCGTTTAGCAGTTGATTACGAATCACCTCACCATCATGATTTTATCCGTAGACCACGGAATGTACTTACCGATATACCTGACGCTCTTACAGCGGCAGTAGATAGTCTCACATGGAAGTCAACGATACACACGATTCACTAAGTGTAGGTATCCTTCTACTAGTTAGGTCTTAGACCATAGGTCCCCTACTTCACCCAGCCGCTTCCGCGCCGAGTTGGTAAAATGGACCGAACCCGTATCGATATCCAGTGACTCCTATGCGGAGGCGATCCCTTAAGGAATCGCCCATAGGGCATGTCACGCGCCGCCGACACCCCTTCGTATCGTCCGGCCGAGTTCGGTGAAGCTATTATAAAAGTCCAGCTATATAGCATTACCGATCAAATTATTCCAACTTCAGGGGGAAGTTTTTAGCATGTTTCAGCCCCACACTACCCGCGTGCACGGGCGTACGAGTGTGCGTTATCCATTTTCTACCTCCTCCTCACTGCAAGAGGTAAAAAAATAGTATTGTGAGAATTATTAAAAAGGCTTTTAGTTTAACCTATATATAAAAAAAGTATGGTAGAAGATAAAGGCAACTGAAAATAAGTGAAGTGATATTCGATACATTTTTAGCGTTACGTGAGAATTTATAAGAATCCTTTAATTAAGCCGATTTTAATAAATCTTACTATAAATGTTATTGAAAGCTAATAAAAAGAATTTTGTAGGTTTCCGCGAGTTTACATAGAACCCATATAATTTAACCGAATTTAATAAAATTAAGAATGGAAACAACTGAATAAACCAGTAAAGGGTTATTCGATACATGTTTTGGGTTCCGTCAGAACTACTGAAGAACCTTTTTAATTTAAACGATTTTAATCAAATTTAGAATAAGGGCAATGGAAAACCAATAAAAGGAAATCTATTTTTACTCCATTTTAAGGAAATACATTTTTAGGTTTCCGCGAGAATTACTGAGAACCCTTTTAATTTAACCGAATTTAATAAAATTAAGGATGAAGAGAACTGAAAACAAATAAAGGTTTTACTCGTTTTTAGGTACCGATACATTTTTAGGGTTCCGTGAGAATTACTCAGAACGTTTAAAATTTAACCGAATTTAATAAAATTTAGGTTGTTTGCAAGAGAAACACCAATATATGGATATTTGATACATTTTTAGGGTTCCGTAAGAATGAGTGAAAACCCTTATAATTAAAAGATTTTAATAAGATTTAGTATGGAGACAATTAAAAAGCGCTAAAAGGATATCCGATACATTTTAAGAATTTCGTGATAATTTCTAAGTAAACTTTAATTAAGGCGATTTTAATAAAAAATTCTGTAGATATGAATGAAGTCCAATAAAAGGATATCCAATACATTTCTATGGTTCCGTGAGAATTACTGAGAACTCTTACAATTTAACCTATTTTAATAAAAATTAGTATGGAGACAAGGAATACCAACGAAAGAAATTCAATAAGAAATAATAAATATAACTGAGAGTCAGTAAAAGGAGATTCATTACATTAGGGCTCTGTGAGTATTACTGAGAATACATATAGTTGAACCGATTTCGCTAAAATTTACGCAAATTATTCTAATTGTTAAAAAAGAATTAGTGGTTAGAGTGGCTTATGTTTCGGTAATTGTAGCTTGGCTTATGTTTTGTTAGAATAACTAGCACTCTTATAATTTGAGTGACTTCAATAAAATTACTATAGAGGTAGCATAAATCAAGCAAAAAAGCTACATTGTTTATAATTTTTTATGGTTAGGTTTCACTCAAAATCACTAAAAATGAAGAGATATGGTTGTACCAGTTTCGCTGTAATTTTCAGTATGCTAAACGAAATATGCCTCTGAATACCAAAATTGCAGCCCACGAAAGAAAGCAATGTTCGTAAAATTTATGCCAAAGTTATAAACATTATTTATTAATAAATTACGCCAAAAATATGGGGGATGGTTTAGCAAATATAGCTGGGCAAGAATGGAATTTTCCATTTGCATGAAAAAAAGAAGTCTGTCAATTCTTCTCAAATGTCTTCCAATGGTCACTGACAATAACTTTAAGAAAACAATACAACACGGCTCATGGCGCATATGTTTTTACATACCGAACAGTTTTTAACGAGTGTCTAGCCGAAACCAGCAAAAAAATCAGGTATTTCTGTGTAACAGTTAGACATGTAAGGTGAAATGGATTTGATTTAGAAAATGATGACAAATATTGAAAAACGGCTTGAGCTAGACGCTCATTTTGTGAATAAAATATTTGGCGAAAATTCTACGTAGTAAATTATTTACGAATTATAAACAAACATAAACCTTTTAAATAATAACTTAATTAGCTTACGAGATTGTTGTATATGGAAATTCCTATGCGTCAATACAGGTCATTCAAAGTTATAAAATATTTCAGAAGAAAAGCAAAATGTTTGCAAATGTTATTGTTGTAATGGCTACCATACTAAGAGGCTTTCAATTTCAAATATGTATAATTTAAAGAAAATTCACTTCCTGAATTTTTTTTTAATTTCATATTTCTTGAGCATTTCATGCTATTTTTTCATTGGCATCTGATCAATTGGAAGTAATTCTACATTGCAGTAATAATTGATACCCTATATTTTGCATTTATAGTGTTAAATTAAAGCACGACCTAAAATAAAATTATTATAAAATTAAAACGCTAATAAAATTATTTTTGCACTTATCACGTAACAACGTCTATATGTTTCAAATATGTCGTATCTCTAGAGAATTCTCGCAATTTCAAAGTATTTTCTGTGGAATTCTTGATTATTTTACCTCACATAAAGTTCTTCTTCCAACAATTTTTTTTTCCTCCTTATATTACCTGGAAAAATCTCTCTCCGAAACATTTTTTCAGGCTCGGTGTTTCCGTAAATAGACATTCATGTTCATTCATAGACATTCAACAAATGTTCATGCATTTAAAATGTTTATGGCACGAATTAACATGAAATTTTTAATACAATTTTAGTTCATACATATCCAATTACATAAGTATTATGAGTATTTAATATGAAACTAATCACAGTTTATCATCTAATCCTATTCATAAATCCAAAATATTTTTTCTGTGATAATCAGAACTAGTTATGAAAAACTTATAAAAATAGTAATACAAATGTGTTCAAATAAAGTCACACTAAAGTGTGTAATGTAAAGATTATTATGTGAACATATTTTTATATTTTTCAAGTTGACAAATAAATCTTTACATTACATATTATATATATATATTGATACTGCGTTCTGAACTTTAAACAAGAAATAGTTAATGAATAATTATATATAAATATATATATATATATATATATATATATATATATATATATATATATATATATATATACATACATTTATTTAAAACTTTATATATTTATAAATATTTTGAGAACGGACTATAAGTAGGTAACAAATAATTTCAAGAATAAACCACATAATAATTATTTACCTCTTATAGACCGTCCTGAAAATATTTTTTTATGAATTTTTAAAAGAGTTTAAATTATCAGTAAGATTTGAAACGAAAAATATGAGGACGTGATTTCACGGTTTTTATCCGTGAGCAGATTTGATTTCTCTCAAAGGTAAATAAATAAACAGAGATTGTTTTCCACGCTATGTCGCCGCACGTTCCGACGACGCGTCCTGTCTTCGTCCGGCTCAAACGATTGGTAAAGCCCTAAGCGCCAACCCTTTGTCAAATAATGCGGATGTTGTTGTGATTGCGGACATCTCGTTCACACTGATATAATTATTACGCTGTCACATTAGTCATTTCTTTCGCTCTTTCTTTGTAATTATGTCAAAGAAATATATACTCTACAGTGATGCAACAGTTTTCATTTTTGACAAATTAATTATAATATACAGTTGCATATATAATAAATACAAGATATTCATTTCTGTGTGCACTCACACGGACGTAATTACTTCCGGTTTTACATGAATTTTAAAATTAAAATAACTAAGTGATCGTATTTTTCCGAAATCACGTAACGAAATTTATATTTTTTGGAACATTTTTTAAGCTAAATGTGGATTTATTTCTATTATAGAATTAAAATGCATGACGAAATAAATTTGTATGAATTCAATGTGTTGCGTTTACCCGTAAACTTCGTGGTTTATAATTATGTTTTAACACAGTCATATCGCTACAAAACATAAATGCAAATTATTAAGTGATATATTTTCTCTCTATAAACGAAAATGAATGTATTACAATTAATAACCTCAATAAATTTAAAAATAATATGATGTTGCCATCTGTATTCATTGTGGACTTGCAATCAATAGCGTCTGCACCTTCTATCAAGTATTTTCGTAAATGAAACGAAAACCCCAAAACCAAAACTTCCGACTCGAATTAATAAACTTTGATTGGTTAAATCATCTATATAATTTAATAATGAAATTAATTATTCAGCTGTCACAACAGAATTTTGTTTGACCAACCTTAATTCGAACTTAATTAATTTTTTTTCAGTGACAATAACCACTTCTATCCTCTTTACATGTTTTGTGATTATAACTACCGAATTTATAATAACGAGTCACTTTTTAAACTCTTCCATTATTACGTTTCATTCGGTTTCATTAACGAAAAAATAAATCATAAAAAGAATAAACATTATATAAATTTCTCAAAATAAAAAAAATTGTACCCACATAAATATTAAAAAAGTTAAGCCTTTATGTAACAGTTTTTAAATTACAGTCCTGATAATATATTTCAGCAATAAATGTGAAATGTGATACTATGAGAACTAACATCTGCTGTTACTATTAATATTACGCAATCATACTACATGAATATTCAATTCGCGGCGGTCACGTCAGGCGGGAACATAGCAGCGTTGTAGTTGGTGTTCCGCCATGAAGTGTATAATACCTTTGCTTATATTTATTGTGTCCGTCAAATGCAATGTTATTATTAAAAAGCACACAATAACCGATGAATATTCTGATTGTATTAAACAATTGGTGGTTAAAAATTTCAAGGAAAAAGGACTGTTGATAGTGGCAAATACGAAAGATGCCGCTCCGTCTGTTTCAAAGCTAAGAACTGAACTGCTCGAGATTGTTCACGGATTAAATTTGTTCACAATACAAGTAATCAATCCAGATGATGAAAAAGACGAATGCCGTGACCATACTCCCTGCGAGGTATTACGTAAAGACGGAAAGGAAATCGTCACTGCTATTTTTGCGGCCACTCATTATGTTCTCATACTCGATGGATTTAATGAATTTAAAACTGTTTTCGAAAAACTCACAAAATCACGTACTTGGAATCCGCGAGCCTTGTTTATAGTTTTTCTTTTTCGTCTTCCGATGAATCTCAGAGGAAATAGAGATGCAGAAAGAATTTTAACATACGTTTATAACCATAACGTTCTTCAAATTGTTGTGTCGATCCCTTGCAATAGATATTATAGAAAAATATGTATTTACAGTTGGAAACCGTATGATCCCCCAAATTACTGTGGATACCTAAATGAGACTGCACACGGAAGACTTATCGAAGAAAATTATTGTGCACGTGGCGTTCTTAAATTTGAAAAAAATATATTTTATGATAAAGTTCCGAAAAATATGTCAGGGTGTACATTAAACGTAATGGCTCTCTTGAGGCGCCCCTTCGTAAACGATAACACTAGTGAACCTGGAATAGAAAGACAACTGATAGAAGAAATGTTTAAACATTTTCGCTTCAAGTTAAATTACGAACTGTTCAACAATGGACGAGGAGAAAGAAACGGCTTCGGGAAATGGACCGGTGCGCTGAAGTATATTCATACGAGACAACGTCACCTTTTATTTGGAGGAATATTCCCCGATAACGAAGTCCACGAAGATTTCGAAAGTACTTCTCCTTATTTAAGGGATTCCTACACTTGGGTAGTCCCAAGAGCTAAGCAATTAGATCCTTGGTTATCTTTATTGGTAACATACAATATCAGTGTGTGGTTAATAGCTTTTACATTTTTCTTCATTAGTGCAATGACTTGGAAACTATTAGCTGTTTTTTAATAATGAAAACCAAAGGCTGAATACAATCAGCCACTGCCTGATGAACGCCCTGTCTATAAGCTTAGGTTTTCCGTCATATATAAGACCACTCAGTAACAGTCTCCGTTTACTTTTTGGATTTTTTAATTTGTATTGTTTAATATTCCTTACAGCATACCAGGCAAAACTTATAGATGTACTAACAAATCCTTTTTACCAATCCCAAATTCATAACGTTGACGAAATGGTTCAAAGTGGTCTGCGATGGGGAGGTCTGGAAGAAGTTTTCGATTTATATGAAAACTCATCTGAGCCGGTGGATCAGATCATTAAGGAGGGTTGGATATTTATAGAAGATATGGAAAGGGCTTTGGTGGATGTGACTGTCCATAGAAATTTTTTCGATGCTCTGCAGCCGTTTAATTCTGTCTCATTTATCGTCACTTATGCCGCAACTTAGTGATAATTTTGGTAAACCAGCATATTATGCTTTTGAAGATAATGTTTTTACGGTCCCCATGGAGACGGTAGTGCCACGTGGCTTTCCATTTCTTGCAAAGTTTAATCAAGTTTTATATTATTTCAAACAAATGGGAATAAACGCCGCTATATGCAAAAGTTTTGTTGAAAAAACGGCTAGACGAAGGATGACAATGATAAGTACTTTAAGAAGAATCCATTCGAAAAACCTCGCTTTGACGATGCAACACCTTCAAGGTGGATTTTTGATTATTTTCATAGGACACGTAACCGGTTGTATAATATTTATAATAGAATTGGTTTTAGGAAATAAGTTTGTAGCGAGCAATGTCAATCAAGCAAAATTAACCTGATTGCACGGATTCTTGTACAACCGCAATTTCACAACCACATTTCGCCATGCCTACACAAAATTTGTTACAAAGATTTCTTCTTTCTCTAGTTTTGATATTCTTGAATCTCTGTGTTTATATACCCTTTTCAATTAATTTTTAACGTAATCCGCGCTAAATTTTAACAGTGTAAGATAATTCTTACCTAAATAATTATGAACGGTGTGTAGAACAATGTAAATTCATATCGCAAATTAAAAGTATTTGTTCCTCTTGAGCAGGGTATTTTATTTCTACATTATACCTCAAATTTTTGCAATAGGTTTAAATAATATGTGTATCTCTACGCAGCTGTACCTGTATCCTATTAGACAAGCTTTTTCTTTAGCTTTGCACGCGTAGACGTAGATATTTCCACTTACATTCCCGATCTAGCTTTAACCAAAAATGAATAACTATTTTTTTTAATAACGAAAGCTTGTCTTTAAAAATCATATGTTACAAATTATTGAAAAATAGACTTAAAGAAATGAAAAAAAAATCTGATACTACTATATTAATAAGTAATACGCAATATTGATTTGGTCAGCTGGTTTTTTCCCGCCATCCATTTGATGTATAAAATGTTTATAGGACGACCTTTGGGTATTTAGCAGTGTCACTGCGTGAAAAATCTTTTTTATTACAATATAATTTCTTTATTGTTATTTTAAAAACCGTATTTCTCAATTATTTGTACTTATAGCCTTTTTATTTTTAATAATCGCTAGAGATCTCCTAAGTCATCCGTTGAAGTGAATATGTATTCAATAGTTTCCACACAAGTATATTGAGCGAGTTCCCACTCGATTCCAGCTACAAAGTCAAATTATGGTTAACCTTAAAATTATATTTTGAACGTTTACTCTAGGTATATAATATTCCAAGTCCGTACCGGGTCAATTTGGTAAACACAACAAACCTTCAAAAGTTTCCTGACGTAAAGACGAACCCGACTCTACCATTATTTATCAAGCCCATGGAATTTTTAGATTGCCATCTCTTTACTACTTCAAGGGAAATACATATAAGTAAAATGGACATAAACCAAATATTTTAAGATTAAGAATGCTTTGCGCTATTAATTTTTAATCAAATCTACCTATAGTTCCTGTATTTTACATTCTAATGGTCCTTTTATGTAATTATGAACTCTTATATGGACGGGACTAAAAACTTTAATAAATAACAAAGCACTCAAGTAAATGTGATAAATTGTAACTGAAATAAATGAAGTTGTGCTAAAAGGGTCTTTGAAATAGTAAAATGTAAAATTACGTCAATCCATTTACAACGTAGAGTTTGAGGAATTACTTAACGGAAAACATCTGCTAAGCAAAAGCATTCCGAGCATTTCGAGCCCATTTATCGAGCTACGTAAGTTACGGAACCCAGTCGACCTTAGGCATTAGAAGGAGGCACTTCTCCTACACAGTAACTGTCACAGTCTTGTTCCTGTATACTAAGCTTTATATTTCTATACATATGCTCAATGTATGAAAATAAAATTTTGATTGTTTCATATCTCATTTTTATATTTGATCTGGTGTTATCCATCACTAACTCCATTCCAGAATATCGTTCACAAAGCTATTTACGTTTAACTTATGACTCGATCCGTGTCCTTCTTTAATACTTATTTACATTATACTTATTAATATCACTTCGTTCGTTTCATTTTCTTTACCGGCAGACGTTCGCGAGTTAGCTACCCTAAATGTAGCTTCGCTATTATTTCAAATTTTAGTAACAAGTAAACATAAAAATTCCCCTGCATTTGGGCATAAAAGTTACATTAATTTATAATCTTTTTTTTTGACATGGGTAAACCCTCAAAGATGCTTTGCGCGTGAGGAGAGCCAGCCGGTTCATGCCAGACTACTACCCACGAAAACCACATGGTGTCTTTATTGTCGTCCCGTTGTGATGGGTGTTCAGCCGCCTCCGGCACCCTCGCTACAGCTCCCGCTGTGACAGGCACCTCCCTTCTCACGGTCATGCACCGTGCTGGCGGCTAAAGAGGTAGCGTATTGTATATGGTTGCTTAATAAATATCTCTAAATTAAGATAAAAAGTGAAACAAAATCCATCTAAAACATTATGTTTTATAATATACATATAGAGATAAACACGACAAAAAAGGGGAGAAAATGCGATTACACATCAAAAATAAAAGACAAGCTTCAAATTAAATAAAAGATCCATAGTTGACTGTGCTTTTGTTAGGCACAATCAACGGTAGATCGAACGTGTTACGCTTTAGCGTGTTTTTAAAGTTAAGCACTTTTCTTAATGGTTTTTACGGTTCTCGTTCTAAATGTTGAATTAAAGATCATGGTTTACGATTTATATATTCCTTCGGAGAAAAAGCTTTTTTACGATTTTTTTTAAAACAAAAGTTTAAATTACTTCAAAGTTTGTTAAGAAATGAGAAATTGTTGTGGAAATAGGTTATTGAACGTATATGTAAGAAAAAAGTTAGAAATTATCATATTGAATGTTGGTATGCATCCAGTTTCTAATATTGTGTATGGAACTCGTGAATTACATAACTGTATGTCATTACTATTGAACAATTTCACTCCAAATAACCGAGAACGTATTTGTGAACGTAATATCCCTTTCGGCGACGGCTACCGACCTGGGAGCGGACATCGGAATCAAAGCGACCAAACTTATGAGTCTTTTACATTATACAACCGTCATAACGATGTATACGACAGTCGTATAGATCGGTACGATGGTCGTATAATGTAAAGGGCTGTCGCATGCGACCGGCCGACGCTCGTACAAATCGCGCGGTCGGATCTCGGTAAGGTATAACTTGTGCGATCCGTACGACGGCTTTACAATATAAATGCTAGTCAGTGCGATTTGTACAACTGTGTCGTTTAGATTCAAATTCGGGCAAAGTTGGTCGTGTCCTACAGAACGGAGAACTAAAACAAAAGTTTTTTCAAAGAATTCATAAATATGTATCGAATCCATTCTTATTTGTGAAATACTAAGATTTCGTCTTATGCAAATGAAAATTTAAAAACTGACTCAATTCTCGGCAAGAAACAATCCAAGCCATCACATTAATACTAAAAAGATATATTTTTTATCACCTTTTGTTAATATTTATTGTTTCTTACTTCTTATTGAAATAAAAATACCCTATTTTCTTAAACGGCCAATTTAGTTATTTTGTAAGGGGGGCGGAGATTTAGGGGTTTCCGGTTCTCTAGAAACTTTAAAATGAAATAATAAGCCAATGGGAAAAATGTTTTTCTTTTCATAAGCTAATCCTTTATTTTTTGGGATATTTTTGTTTTCTTTATACACTACAACCGCCATAATTGCAGCTAGTTTTTTTACGATCCGTTCCAAAGCCGTATGTAGAATGAGTCAGGTTCGTCGCAGTCGTTTTTAGACGTGTCGTACAAAGGTAAGGACGCTTGCGACAGTCGCAAACAACTTGTACCACCATCCTACGTACGACAGTTGTATAATGTAAAGGCCGCTTTGAGCTCAAATATTCGTGTTCATGACTCAAGTATTTGCAACTAACAGGACTCGAACCCACGACCGTGTAATCGAAGAACCATGTACCAAACAGCGAACCGGATTGATAACAGAGTAGCTTCACACATATACTGTGTCACAAAATAGTATGAACACTGTATCACACTTTCTTAGTGTTTACGTGACTCGTGTAAAAATCTACGTGTCCTCATCATGAATTTAACATTATCTAAGCATAGGACTGTGTTTCAGCCTACTTCGGCAAATAAGCAGGCGACAAAGCGGTATTGTGTATATTTTTAGGAACCATTTCAAACTACTTACGACCTCTCCATAACTAAGAAACTAACAAGCTTATGTACATATTGAACATTTCAAATTTCAAAAAAAAAAGAACTTAGAATGAGTGGCTATTTTCAACGTTGGTATCAGGCAACCGAGTCGTGGAAGTCAGTATATGAGGTATAAAATGGAGAAGCTTTTACAGGGCCGCAGACAAAGTAAGATGTTTTATTTATAACTTACGTACACCTTATTTGCATTTAACTGCCAATATTCTAAAAATACGAATTCGTAGCTAAGTAGGCACCTTTGTGCCTCTCTCCTTGAGCTCATTCGATTCAACGGGCGGGCGCCGTTTGAACAGCATTTTACTTAATACCGTACAAATAATCTATACATATATATCTATTTTCGTATCGCATAGCTGTGCTGTGGGAATTATTATGAAAAATTTGGAAAAATATTTCCAACTAAATATCTGTTATATAAAAATATAATTGTTAACAAAATAAATACTAAGCTCGTATTAGAACATGCTATTTATACTATAAAGGGCAGACACATTTCGAATTTTGAGCTTGTAAATTTTACATACGTGGATCAATCTGAGAGTCCTTAAAAATCAAAAAGTGAGTAATTTGTAAGGTTGAAACTTAGATTAATAAAATATTAGATACCGTACTGAGCCTCAGTGAGTGGTAAATCATGTGGGGCTCTGCCTTTCGTAGCTTGATATGGAAATCCCAAAAAGTTAAAAACAGGGAAAAGTAGCAAGACATTTCTGTCATTATTGTTTATCAAAATAGTTTTCTTTGAAATCAATACATCGCTACGTTCGATGGAACCAGTGCGAGAAATACTGCCCACTGGGGCTTGAAGTCCGCTGTGACGGCCTTTTCATATTGAGCCGCTGCTTCCTCCGCGTCCGTAAAACACTTTCTTCGAAGTTTTATTTTTATTTAAAAAATAAATAAAAACTGCATGATGCGGGATCATTTAAGAAAGAATACTAAGGAACGTGGCAATTTTTTAAATCTTCAGCTCTTTTGCTGGCGACACCTTTAACTTCTGACATCTTTTATATCAAACTTGATCCTACTTTTTAAATTCCGTACTCAAAGAGTAAAAAAACGGGACCCTATTATTAAGACTCTGCCGTCCGTCCGTCCGTCTGTCACCAGGCAGTATCTTATGAACCGTGATAGTCAAATAGTTGAAATTTTCACAGATGATGTATTTCTATTGCCGCAATAACAACAAATACTAAAAAACATAATAAAATAAATATTTAAGGGGCTCCCATTCAACAAACGTGATCTTTTTTCTCGTTTTGGCTCGATGTTGATATCGGCTTGAAATATTCACAGAATATTTAGTTATATATTCACCTTGTTATACATTTATGTACAATTGTTATACATAATGCTATGGAACCCTACGTGCGCAAGTCCAACTCCCACTTGGCCGGTTTTTTTTATTTATATTTACGTTTTTTTTGGAATGTAATACTTTTAAAATAATCTAACTATATGAAGATAGTTGTCGGTCTGTCCGTAATTAATCGATTTCGACACCGTTTGAACAAACATCACGAAAATTGGGACATATATGTATGTTTTCCTGGAGAAGTGTTTTATGCAACCTATTTTAGCATTTATATTGGGCTTCATTAGCATTTTGTACTACTGAACAGAACTACTACACCGATTCTATAAATTCTAATTCATAGAAAACTACACTAGTCTTGAATAATATAGTCCAGGAATATTGGACCCGGTTTCTTACAAATTGGAATTGTGAGCAAGAACTGTATCGGAATTGAAAGCTGGACGAGAAGCAAAATCGAGAGTTAGTACCGAGATAAAAACTAGATTCGGGATCTGGATCGAAATTGAAAACGGGAATGGAACAGGAACCAAGTGTGGAAACTCAATTAAAATCAAGAGCGTGACCAGGATCGACATCAGGAATAGTATCGGGACCTGATTGAAAGCAGAAAAGAGACTGAGGTATACAGAAAAACCCTTTATTTAAAAGCTGAAGGAACACAATGTCCACGCGAGCAAAGCCGCGGACGGAGAGCTAGTAACAAAAAAAAGTGTAGAATTTTGTCAAGTTTGCGTTGTAATATACAATCGAATGTTTTTCTTTGTGTCTAAGATGTAATTAAGGTAATTGTAGATGAAAGTAAGAGTATATTAAAATACTAAGATATTGGTAACCCTTAGAGCAGCTATACTATAAGTGTGTTCCGCGGAACCCTAGGATCCGCGATACCCCTGTAGAAGTTCCGCAAGAATTTAGAAAAAATCAAAACACCTCTCTCTAATGAAACGTTTGGACTCCGCTCGCCGCGCGTATACTTGTGAGCGCGTAGTCCCTTTTATAAAAACCGCCTCTGAATTAGACGCTATAGTAGTGAACAAGCGACTTTCGACTCTAACTTCAAAAACATAAAGTTGAGATTGTTTAAAAAGCAATTTTTGTATTTCTATTTTTATTTCCGCTTTTTGTTTATCAAAGGCGCCAACTCGAATATTTTTAAGAATGTTCGAGATGGAGTCTAGGACTAAGTATAAAAGCGGCGATCGCGCGTCGCGCTTCGTCAATCAGTTGACTATTAGCGTTCGGAGCGATAAGTTCCTACCTACCTACTTATAAGCTGGCTAGCGAATTGCGGAGTTTAAACGTGATATGAAACTAGTGTTCGTTGTTCTACTACCTGCTGTATTCAGATTGTATCAGTTTTGTACATTTCTTCTTTGGACTAAACTTACTCTCTTATACGCAGTAACGATCGTGCATTATTTTGACCCCACCATCCAGACGTGTAACATTACTTATTAATAAAGAAGAATGGAACGTTGGCTTAAAGGCGTTAAACGTGTTGCAACATCTTCTAATGACGCTGAATGTTCAAAAGCAGTATGCGCGGAGAATACAGCAATTACCGATCCGGACGATGATGCCACGACGTCAAGCTCCACAGTTTCAAAGACGAAAAAAAGGAAATATGATGAATCATATATCAGTTTCGCATTTGTTGATACCAACGGCTCACCTCTCTGCACGCTATGTAGTAAACTGCTTCCTAATAGTTCCACGGCACCTGCCAAATTGCGCCGACATTTAGAAACTGTACACCCCGAGTCTAAAGACAATAATGAAGATTTTTTGTTCGTAAAAAAGAACAGTTATTGGAGAGTCAAAAAATGTGATGCATGTAACACAAACTATCAATGAAAAGGCCACGGAGGCATCATATTTAGTTAGCTGAGAATTTAATAAAGCCATGTGTGTTAGATATAACAAAAGGTATGCTCGATGAAAAATCTGCAAAGCGTCTTTCTACTGTGCCACTATCAAACAATACTGTTTCACAGCGAAACAATGATCTGGCAAACTACGTCAAACAAAAACTAGTAACACATCTACAAAAAACACGATTCGCCTTGCAAATGGATGAGTCTACTATTGTCGTTGGTCTGGCTATCTTGTTGGTTATCGTGAGATATTCATATGAAAGTTCTTTTGAAGAAGACATGCTTATGTGTTCACCGCTGCCCACAAACACTACCGGGGAAGAAATTTTTAATAAAATAAATAGTTTTGAAGAAAATGATCTCAGTTGGAACGATTGTATTGACGTTTATACAGATGGGGTCAAAGCGATGACAGGTAAAACAGCAGGAGCAGTGTCACGAATAAAAAATAAAGCGCCTAATTGTAGTTCCAGCCATTGCATTCTGCATAGACAAGCACTTGCGATGAAGCAAATGCCGTCAAATTTAATTTTTTTATGGATAAAGCGGTAAAAATAATTACTTTTATCAAATTACAACCTCTACAATCCCGATTGTTCTCATTATTGTGTGAAGATTATGGCAGCAAACATAAAACACTGCTGCTCCATACAGAAGTGTGATGGCTGTCTCGGGGTAAAACTTAAACAAGGCTATTTGAACTTAAAGCCGAGTTACAAATGTTTCTTTCAGCATATACTTCTTTTAATTTGGAAAACCGTTTGTATGATAAAACTTGGTTGTTCCGATTGTTTTTTATGGCGGATATATTTCAAAAACTGAACGAATTGAATTCATCATTGCAAAGTGAACAGACAACAGTATTCCAGGCCTATAACAAAATAACTGCCTTTAAAAGAAAATTAGATTTTGGATTATTTGCGCTGGTAAGAGAGAAATAGAAAGCTTTACGTCACTCAGTGAGTTTGTTAGCGAAAACGACTCAGAAATATTTCAAGATGATGTGTTTGAAGAATTGGTTCAATATCTCACTTAGATGCGCGCATTTTTTGAAAAGTATTTTCCCGAAGAACAGAATACAAAAATGAAACTCAATTCATGGATTCATAATCCTTTTTTACCCAACTTACAAAAGCCCGAAAATATGTCAAACGAGATGTATGAATCTCTTTTAGAAATGTCATCAGACACAAGTATGGAGTCACTCTTGAAAACGACGCCTCTCATCGATTTTTGGTGCAGAATCCGTGATGAATATCCAATGCTTGGCAAAATGGCTCTGAATATTCTTCTCCCGTTCCCAACAACATATCTGTGCGACACAGGATCCTCAACCTATGCAGCCACGAAAACAAAATATCGCAATAGACTGGACACCGAACCAGATTTGAGACTTCAACTGTCTTCTATCAACCAATTGAAAAAAATAAAAAACAGTTTCATACCTCCCATTAGTTAGATTTTTTAATTTTTAATATCTTCTATTAATGTACTTGCCATGTGGTAAAGTAAGTAATAATTAGTAACTGTTACATTGTACTTTTAATATGCTTATTAATAAAGAATACACTTTTAAAAACTATTGTCTTATTGTAGGGTTCCGTCAAGTTTTTGCTTTTCAAAAGGCTTCCATCACCAAAAAAGTTTGAAAACCGTTGCCTTAGAGATTACTCTCTCTGGGTGGGCTATTCATCAATAAATAATACTATTATTCAAAACAAAACCTTTATTATTTTATAAAGTGTTATTATTGGTGTTTTCATTTCTCTTTTCATCAAGACTGAAACAATAAAAAATATTCACAATACATATATGTGAAGACTAGCTTTTAATTCGACAAAGTATGGAATAGTATCACAATTCAGAGTATTTCAAAATACCTGTTTAATTCTCAGTTAGCTATTATGTTATGTAAAAAATGAATTATACAATAGGCTTTGATAAACACGACAGAATTAGGAAATTGACAAGTGGAAGAATACAGGAGGAAAACATTTTGCTTTAATTGCTTAAATTTATGCGTTATAAAATAAATATTATTTTTAATCGAATCATTACATTTATTAACAAGCAACACTTATAATCTATTATCGATTCATAAGTGAAAGGTTTGTATTGCAGGTACCTAGTCGACTGTTCCTTAAGCAATATTTACTTTGTTCTCATGAAATATTTCAATTTTGTCTTTTTTTCTGATCTTCTCTTTTATCAGTGAATGAGTATTTCTTATATTAATTTTTAGTAAATTTATTATATTATTGCATTCTACTAACTAGGACTACTATGAAACAAAGCGTCATTATTATCCTCCCAACAATCACAGCTTCTCCCCGTCGAGGTGTTGAACGTTATAGTAGGAGTGGTCCGGAAATCGTTCTAGTTCTATATAGTCCGTTTCGGTACACAGAAGATGTTCCAGGAGGGTGCCGCACTCGGAGAAGTCGGGCCTAGCGGAGGGCTCGGCCTCCCAGCAGTAGTACATGATGTTGTACAGCTCCCTCCGGCAGTGCTCCGGCTTCTCGAGGCGGTGGCCGTCACGCACCTGCAGCGAAGACACTCGTACATGCGATGCCAATGCGACATTTTAAAGATTGTGTATAAATTCAAGGGAAATAAGGCTTATGAAACATAAATGCTTAGTCAGGAGTTCATACAGTACACACCTATTAGATGTTCTGTTTGTAAAAAACACATTGATTTACTTACAAAAAATATCAAATTTATCACAAACGTTTAATTTTCGAAAGGAAATATTAACAATAGCTTTTCCCTAATAGAAATGAAGCAAAGAGTTTCATCGCCGTCAAATCCGACCGAAACTAAACCGTGTTATAAACACGAAATTAACTAAACAGTAGGGCGGCCTCGAGTGGCCTACGGCGCGGGCTGGCGGCCCACCTTGCGCATGACGTCGCCGGCCGACAGCCCCGGGTAGGGCGTGGAGCCCAGGGTCACGATCTCCCACAGCAGCACCCCGAAACTCCACACGTCCGACTTGACGCTGAAGATGTCGTCGTACAGCGACTCGGGCGCCATCCACCTGGGACGTACGTGAGTTATTTTGTGAGTGACGTGAGAGTATAGCGGTGCATTTTATATACATATTACATATTATAGTGATATTCTGAAAGACGACGTTAATTCGAACAAAACTTTAAAGTATTTTCTGTCTATTCTAATGCTAATTATAATTCTATTAATATTGTAATAGACAAAATTATATTAACTTGTCGAATAATTATTAAAATAAGCAATAAAATATTTTAACTGTGACCTTTCTTAGAGAACGAAAATAAATTAAGGATTTTGATTCTGTATTAAAATGGACAAAAAATATTATGCGAGACATAAAAATTATCTAATTTAGAGACTTAGACGTTTTATTTATTCTTAAAATTGTTAAGAAGCAATCTAATGCACAACACTTATCTTCTTAATTAAAGTCAAACAAACGAAACTACAACAATGCTTTCTCATGCACATAATATTAGATATGGTTAGTTTATTTGAATGAATCGGATAACAAGTTATTTTTTTACTTACGATAGTCAATTAAATAGAGCAATAGAAAAATATTATAATCTACAAACAAAGGCTATGTCCACAGTGTCAGCCCGAAACTCTGACTTTTGTCGCATTACTTATGTGCAAACACATAAAGATTCCCACCTACAAGTATTGCATACAAAATGTGGACAGACAGTCGTATTATTTACGAAAACCCTGGACCACTTCAAGCTATACTCCACCGGCGACCGCGCCCGCGCCGCCCTACCTGATGGGCAGCCGGCCGTCGCTCTTGCGCTCGTAGACGTGCGCGCCGCCCACGTCGCGCGCGAACCCGAAGTCGGCCACCTTGCAGGTGCGCTCCTCGGTGATGAGCACGTTGCGCGCCGCCAGGTCCCGGTGGATGATCTGGGGACAGGCGTGTCTTACATCGGTCCGCCTGAGGCGCCGTCGCTTCGGCGCGCCGCCCGGCGTCGGCGCACCCGGCACCGCGGCCTCGTTATCGCCCTTACGTGCGCTGTTCGGCGTTAAGGTTTAATGCATCCCGACGATATTAGACTGCTTCAACATTGTATTAGACGCGATAGATCGAATTTTCAACGTCGTTTGTTCATCCCACACACCCTACTCGTGGCGTCGTGTGGTACATTTAAAATGTTTTCTGAATAGGGCTTTACTATCTATGGTTTATGAATGCAATATTCGGTGTTCGAAAGAAATAAAAAGTTATTTAAGTGCGAAACAGCTAACGATGTTCGAAGTCTTCCACTCGGAATTTAAACATAAGCGAGTAGTTATAGTTATGAACTGTATCACGTTAGGGTGTTATTGGTATCGGTAACGCATCAAATGCTGAAGTCGTTTGACTCTCAAAATTGACTGAATATGGAGTAGAATATTTGGAAGTAATAAATGTAATTTATGCAGCTATAAAAAAGTCACAGAAAAAATTATATGGATATTTCTTTTATTTGTGATGTTTCTCAAATAGTGCGGTAGAACAAAAGATTTTTGCCGATTTCAAAAAACAAAATGATTCCGAGAATAACTAATTATCAATATTTATTGAATGACACTGTGTTTTGTTTCATTTAAAAAATATTTTTTATATCTCTCTAAACAAATTATTACTACTTTTAAGTTCACAACGTTTTTTAATCTTATATTATAAATACTTACCTAATGTAAGTAGTTTTTTTTAATAACATTATTTCACGTTTATTACTTTGGATTGTGCAACGAGTTGATATACATTTACTTGAGCATTAAGTAGTCATTAGAGATTAGGTTTAGCGAGCATTAAGTCAAATATCCATTTCGATATTATTCATTAATAGTAATAAAAGAATCCTTAAAGTTGTATTCATATACGAATAACACTAAATGAGCACTAATTAAATACTCCTTGTGACTCAATGATTCCTAGACTATATGCCAATTTTTCGCTTAAACTTTGCCATGGCTATCATAGTAGCAGCACTCAATATCTATCAATCAACGTAGCTCCGCTCACAACCCTAGCAAGCTGCTAGTACCTCTTTCTACCTCAACGATGTA
Organism: Eumeta japonica; assembly: GCA_005406025.1. Taxonomy (NCBI): domain Eukaryota; kingdom Metazoa; phylum Arthropoda; class Insecta; order Lepidoptera; family Psychidae; genus Eumeta; species Eumeta japonica. Next base: position 85,067 of record BGZK01001081.1, read on the forward strand.
AAGTAACGCAGGTGGACGAGCTCTTGTAATAAACAAAAAATTTATCAAACAAAAAACAGACTTCAAAACAAATCAGTATGCACTCAAAAGTAAAAAAGTACTTGTGTATTCTTCTACAACTTAATAATCAACTTACTTTTTCTACTCATCAATATGTAGGTACGATCTATGTGTTTACCGCGCAAAAAGGTAGGTAGGTACCTATCTACTTTAAATTTAACTCAACACATACCTATGAATAACAAACAATCATCAAAATATTTTTTAAAGTTCTCCTAAGTAAAATGAAATGAAAAAATTAGACTACTTAAAAGTCAATCAAACTATTATGATAATATAATGTAGTTACAAATATTGTTACTTTGTCAGCCAAGGAAACACTATAGAAACCGACTCCAAAAATAACAATGATTGTAACTACACTATATTATCGTAATAATTTGATTGACTTTTAAGTAGTCTAATATTTTTCATTTCATTTTACTTAGGAGAACTTTAAAAAATATTTTGATGATTGTTTGTTATTCATAGGTATGTGTTGAGTTAAATTTGAAGTGGATGGCTACCTAGCTACCTTCTTACGTGGTAAACAGATCGTACCTACATATTGCTGAGTAGAAAAGTAAGTTGATTATTAAGTTGTAAAATAATACGTAATTATTTTTTTAATTTTTAGTGCATATTTATTTGTTTTGGAATAGTTTTCTTTTTGAAATCGCTTTTTTTTATTTCGGTTTTTTTTTTTATTTTTAGTGAATCTGAAGTACGTTAACTAATTTTTCTGAATATGGGTAGGCCTAATAAACAAGCTGGTTATAAATTGCACACTTAGTGTAAGCCTAGGTGACTCAAATATCCAGAAAGCCTATAAAATATTTGGCTGATTATTGTTAATTTGCTCCAGAGAATTGAAGAGTTCCGTTACTTTGTCATGCATCCCATAATCAGAACCTAACCAAATTCTCCTCAAACTACCCTTTCCAATAAAAAAAAGATTCATCAAAATCGGTTGACATGATATTGAGTTATTCGTCCATTTGTCGCGCACATATTTAATGCAAATTTAAGATTTATACGATTTTCTCATGAATGCTATTCTCAGAACTGAACCAAATTAAAGTAAGACCACACGGGAAGCACCAACTTTCAAATAATAAAAGAATTATCAAAATCGGTTCACCCAGTCGAACGATCTGAGGTAACAAACATTAAAAAAAATACTGTCGAATTGAGAACCTCCTGCTTTTTAATTTTGATGGCGGTTAATTAAAATAATGAACATGCAGGATGAGTATTTACTCGATTTCGTTTCGTTTTTATTATCATTTCTCTTTTACAAGAACGAAACTTTTATGAAAGTCCATCAACAAAATGTTGTAAGCTAGTAATGTATTTTTTTTATTTTTAAACTAGCACTATTATTTTAAGATTACTAAATAAAATCTTGCCCTCGTATTAAATTTCATGTACATACACTTGCCGATAACGCCACTGTTTACAGTATGACAATACTATGTAAATACACCTCGATATTAAACTTCAATATTGTAATTGTTTGATATCCCAAATAAAGAGGAAAATATACACAAAACTTTAAAAATCGCCATAGTTTTTCTCATTTACGTATAGTGCTAAACGAGTACTAAATCATTAGTACTCAATTAGTGATGTATTGTGCTGTTTTCGACGGTTAATGTAGCACAAAGCCAGCTTAATTAAAAGCCAGCTAGCTGAACTACCAGGGCGTCAAATGTTTATTTTCAGCATTAAATTAGTACTAAACAGCACTAAATTATGAGTCAAAATATTAGCGATTTTACTTATTTGGCCATGCTAGCTTTACGAACGGGAAAACTAAATACGTTCATGTGGTTCTCGTGCCACGTAAATAACACCATGGATTTTGAATGCATTTGAAATCTCAGACCGATCCTTCAATTTTTTTAAATATACAGTTATTTTATGTCCATTTTATAACATCTCGCCGTATGACATCATTATAGCAAGTTATTTACAATACTTTGTTATCAGGGCTATGATACCTCGGATGTGTCCTTTTAATTGTGGTTAAATACTTATTATTGGTGAGGTCTACTGAACGATCCACATGCGCATGCGTGCGGGTGTGCTTTGCTCTCGGTATGCCGTCATATAACAATTCTACAATATAAAATCGTTTCTATACCTTAAGTTAGATACGCAAGCCGATATTTTCTAATTTATTTATTTTAGTACATTTACATAAGGAAAATAATAATTGAGAAATATATGTACTGCTGTTTGTTGGTCTATGTGTCGACGAATTTTCATGATTTAGAAAAAATATCCGCCGTGGATTAAAAAAAAATCTATTGAATAAATTTCTATCCATCTTCACGATGACTCTTAATAATTTTTGTTATTGAACTTACAATTGCTTAAAAGATGTTAAGTGATAAAAGTAGATGAATTTCTGGGTTTCTCGCGTAAAAATAGTGGCCAATATTATTTTGGACCCCTTTTTTCTTTTTTATTTTATTACAATATTTTTAATAAATTTTCTTCTTTATATTCTTATATTATATTTCTTTAAAAAATTATAACTCAAACTCATATTTAACATGAATAACTGATATAAATTCTAAGCACATGTTCATAATATTATACAACACAATGATTGCATTTTTTGTAATACGAGACACGGCAATTTGTACTAGCTTCAATTTAAAGTTCGATTTCAAGAAAAACCCTTGACACCGAATTCCGGTCCTATTATCAGATATAAACGCGCATTAACAATTTTCCTATTATTATTCACATATTACTCACTTGTACATTCATAAATAAAATAAAAGTAAAAAACTAAACACTTTTTAAAAATTGTTATAGATGTTCTTCATTCGCAAAGATTAATAAAAAATAAGCATACGCTTTTCAGCCATAAATCCTGAAAGTGCGCCGGACCTGCCGCTAGAAGATACGCGGGCCGCTGTCTGTTTCGTGGCTCACGACGTCGGAGGCGCGGCGTGGGAAATCGTGTAAATGAATTTACGTTTAGTGCATAATAAATAGCGCGCCGCCCGCGCGGTGGCGCTTATTTTATGACAAAGTTGATGACAAAGGAATACCTGTTTGCAAAATATATATTACTAAAACCTTAGACTAAAACACTATATACATTGTGCCTTTATAGTAATGAAAATGCGAAATTATTTACGTGAAAAATTTAAAAATGATTTACCAAAACGACGCAAGAGCCGTCAGACTAAGATTACAATTCCTTTCAGCGAAAATTGTGTCTGATCAAATTAGAGTAAGACGATCCAATTTAGTCTCGTCAGACGCATACAAAAATGATATGTGAGAGAAATGAAAGATGTTCTTCGAGATATTTTTTATGAATAGCTGAAAAGATTTCAAGTATACGAAGGATTTCAGCAAAGATTATCAACACAGTTAGCGGCTTATCCCACGTAGCGCTAAGTCGTGCTCATAAGAGTTGATACAATACACTGTAATTATTAACCCACTTCGAAATTAAAAAGAAGGAGGTTCTCAATTCATCTGTATTTTTTTAATGTTTGTTAGTTAACTTTAGACTGGGTGAACTGATTTTGATAATTATTAATCATATAAATTTTAAATTTTCATTAAGTATGTGTGCGATAAATGGACGAATAACTTAATATCACACTAACCGATTTTGATGATTCTTTTTTATTGGAAAGATTGTACTTTAAGGGTAGTTTGATGAGAGTTTGGTTAGGTTCTGGTTATGGGATCCATGACAAATCAACAGAATTCTTCAATTCTTTGGAGCAAGTTAACAATATTCGGTCGAATCTTTTATAGGCTATCCGGATTATTTGAGTCACCTACCGTAACGTCGTTATGGTCAAGTAATTATCGTAATCGAATATGATAATCAATGGAATTCCTTAACGGCTTACAGTAAGGGTGCGATCTATGAGCAGCACGTTTAGTTGGTATACCCATAATCAGACAAATTATTTAGTGTACTTCAAATTCATTAAAAATCAAAAAATAAACAAAAACTTTAACAAAAAAACCGACTTCAAAACAAAATCTATTCCAAAACAAATTATTATCCACCAAAAAGTAAAAAAAAAATCGCATTCTTCTACAAGTTAATAAACAATTTACTTTTGCTACTCATCAATATGTAGGTACGATCTATATGTTCACTACGTAAGAAGGTATGTAAGTACCTATTCACTTCAAATTTAACTCAACACATACCTATGAATAACAAACAATGATCAAAATATTTTTTGAGTTCTGCTAAGTAAAATGAAATGAAAAATATTAGACTACTTAAAAGTCAATCAAATTATTACGATGATATAATGTAGTTACAATTATTGTTATTTTTAGAGTTGGTGTCAGCCAAAGAAATACTACAATATACCTAGCAATAGACGCCGACTACAGAAATAACAATAAGTATAACTTCATATGTTCATAGGTATGTGTTGAGTTAAATTTGAAGTGAGAAGGTACCTACCTAACTTTTTTGCGTGGTAAATACATACATCGTACCTACATATTGATGAGTAGAAAAATTAAGTTCACTATTAAGTTGTAGAAGAATACGCATTTATTTTTTTTTACTTTTTCCTTCATTTTAATTAGATTTTGAATATTTTTTTTTGAAGTCGGTTTTTTTTATTAAAATTTTGTTAAGTGTATGCATTGACATATTATTGATAAACATAATCCTTTTATATAATTTGCTAAAAACAAATTGAAATGTAATAAACATAATTATTTTTGAATAGGTTTAATCTATGGTATGACATCTTTTTAGAGGTAATTTTAAGATTTGTATAAATATAAAACAAATAGTAAATAAAAAAAATAAAAATACGACTTCATTAGAATAAGAACATAATTTATTTTTAAGCGGCCTAATAAAGTGATGACGCAATAAATACGAGACAGGTGTTGCTTAGGTCTATTTCTTTTGTCGGTTTATATCTCGGTTTTTAATGCTGCTTTAAATGAAGAAACATAAATACTCATTATAATGCGTGATTGAACACCTATTGTAAAAGAAAACTAAATTTTGCTTAACGAAAATAAAAAAATACCATCCTTTTTCGTAGCTCATCATGTGTTATGTTTGCATTTTTTAAAAGAACACTTCGACCTTGTAACGGAAGGTGTGACGAAACTGCACTGAATGCAATGAATGCTAAGCTGTTTAATTTAGTAGTCATTTACTGCGACCGTTTTTGAGCGCGGCACAGGACATCTCTTTTTTATAGATCAATGAACTATATGCACGCATCACGTTTGAGCACGCGCGAAGCGCATTTTAAAATCAATATATCTTTTCTTATTTTTGAACCGATTTAAATGAAACAAATACAGTGTTAATCCAAATTTACCTTGGTACACATTACTGAAATCCAAATTCAATTTAATATTATCATTGTAACCATCAGCGTGCACAAACACACAGACTGACCATTATACAGAAGATTCTTTTCAGATTTACATCGTAAATTAGTACCTGCGAAAACAGGCATTAATTAATAACACCGTTATATAATATACCTTTCAGTATTATATTATAGAATATTAAAGTAACCTTTTTATAGCATATTATTAATAAGTTTGCGGACAAACTTTCCAGACTACTCAGGGTAAAAGTTCAGCACATTACCGATTAGCTCTTATGTCGTGATTAAATGATCCATTAATTTATATCTAACGAAACCTGAATAGTGAGATCCATGGTAATAGAACGAAATTAGTGGTTAATTCTTTTTAATAACACAATGTTTATGATGGGTTTGAACATGGATGATCACACTGATACTAAAGATACTATATTTCAGTAGTTTTAAGATCTCCCATCAACTCCAGAATCGATAAAGCGGGACTGGGGCGATGGAGAGAGGAGCGGGCCACCAAAACCCTCTTTTATTAGACGAAACGGAACAGCGTGCCGTTCTTAATCGTGTTCCTTTTTAAAAATCCGAATCGACCAAACTAAAATCCAAATGTTATGTTCAGTCTAAGTACCGTCTGTATGTTTTTTCCTTAATTTTTATGGGTATTTTAGTGTTTGAGAGTAAGCGAGATAGATAACGCCCTTTTAGCCAAACAGTGTTAATACGTCGAGTGGCATCTTTAGCTTCATTTTTTTTTCTCATATGCAGTTTAATAAAATAATGGATACTAGCTATTTAAAATGTACTAAGTCAGATATTTCTTGATCTATTTTTAAAGATCAAGAAATTTACTTTACTTTAATGAAAAGAAAAAAATGTGTTTCTACCATTAATCACAGACTCATTCATTCTTAGTTTTGTCAGTAAAAATCTATACATATAAAACAATTAATAAAATTATAACTGGCCGATGTTTATACACAAGAGATATTTAATAAAAATTATTATGACAGGTCTTCATAACAGCAAGAGAAACTAAAACGATTATATTTAAAATTTATGGGTGTCTGTCTGTTTGTCAGTACGTTTGTACGCACATAATGCAAAACCTGCAAAACGAAATTGAATGCAATTTTCAGACTTGTATTTATAAAGGTCTAACTTACAACTAAGTACATGTTTTATCTCAATACGTCCTCTAGAAGTCGAGTTATTAATAATTATAATAATTTTATAATCACTTATTTCATGACTACACTCATCGACACGCTTTTTTTACATAAATAATTAAAGACTTAAACAGACATAAGGTATTTTTTATTGTTGAAAAGTATTTTATCGTACGAAAAATTTTTCCTTTTGTGATGTCAAATGTCATAGACATTAGGTTATCTAATCATTTCCGTTCTTTTTTGCACGAGTAATTGTTCGGAGGGAGAGATATAAGCTAATTTTTAAGCATCAGAAAATACCTTAATGTCTCAGGAAAATCTATAAGTCCGTATGTAAATATGTACGTTGTGTATACAACCTAAGGCTTTCCAAATTAGATTTATGAGCTCCGCGTTTGAATAAATGTATAAGAGCGGATTCCACGACATACATACATAAAGGAGTTGATAGTTGGTGGTTGATAAAATCAATAGTTACAAAACGAAAATGGACTTTGATGTACTCTCTGTCATTAACGCATTCTCTAATTTGTATAGAATACAGTAACGGAAAATATAGTGAAATAGTGCGGAAACTAGCTCACGGTTTGACTTGTCGCAAGCGCAGTCTGTGACTACGATCGCCGAGTGCGCCCTCGGTAGTCCCGCAGCCCGCGGCGGTGGACGTCTTACGATAAATTGGTTTCTTTTAGACCTTTACGTTTGCGAATCTTTTAATGTATTCATTATTATTTGTCATTTCACTTCGCGACTTTTCATAATATTTCCTTTATAATCATTCGGACTCGCTATAATGGACACATATGCCGTAGTACACAATATTGAGAAGAACTTCTACATTATGTAATAATTATCTAAAAATAATACCATACTCCAGAGAAAAAATTAGAACATACGAATGAATTTCAGAATAAAATGACCGAATATATTTCAACCATCTTATAATTTCAATTATAATGGAGGATAGTAGTAGTATGCCTTCGGTAGTATGCCTTCGTTAATATGCCTGCGGTATTTATTTTAATTTTAACGCACATTAAGTCTATAAAAATACTCAATATTAAAAGGAAACTACTGCAGCAAAACCATTTAAATTGATAGCACGATGCAGCGTATATTTTTAGTAAAATGAATGGGAGAATCAGCAAGCATAACAGTGAAATTTTATTAAAATAAAAGAAATCAATACTATAGGGTCGGTCGCGTGTACGCGGACGTCGCACGCCACATCCAAATCAAAGTGGCTGTAAACGCGAAAACATTCTAGAATTGCATTAATTTAATCAAATTCTGACTTTTTAGTGTCTGCGAATATTCCGAAAATTAGAGAAGATCTGAGCATAAAACTTGACCATTGTTTTGTATTGGCGGAGTAGTTTATGCAATTAGATACGATGTTACATATACACATCACAATAAACATATTCGATTCTAAATCTTCCACTGTAACTCACGTAAAAGTTACAAATTACTGTCGCCACGAGAAAAGATTTCATTACCTTTGTACTGCCGATAGGTTTGGGCGATAACGGATGAAACATGTCACAAATATTGCTGACAGCTTTGATCGCTACAGAACGGATGAAAACTCACCCCTTTAGAACTGAGGAACGCCATGCCCCTGGCCACCTGGTAGGCGAAGTGCGTGAGGTCCCGCGACGTGAGGTAGCGGCTGCCGCCGTGGGTGTTCCCGTAGTGTCTCTCCGCTCTCGAATCCCTGAGGAATTGCTGCAACTTTCCCAAACTCACGAATTCCATGATGACTAGGGCGGGTTCCTGTGGTGAAGGAATAGTGCGCTTTTTGGAAAAACACCTTCGTTTTCTCTTTTAGGATTCCGTACCAAAAGGAATTAAATGAACCCTTATTATGTTACTTATATAAGCGTATGCCACGACTCCTCAATTTACTTTTATATCGCTTTGTATTGCATCTATTTATATTCAAAAACATCTTAAATTTCTTATCGGAATGAATGAAAAAGCATCAAGATCCTAGATACTTTAGTTAATATAATAATATAAATATCCATAGTAGACACTTGCCTGCAACATGCATTAACATGCAGCATGCAACCCACAGCAGTTTTTTTTTGACGTGACAACGTCTTAAATTAGGTTGCGGCTGGGAGTCACTTATGAAAAAGTGTAACGCTCGGTAACGTTACGATGAGTCACCGAACGAGAGAGGCCCGCCGAATGCCTTGCGTCTCTCCCACTCAACTATGATCGGTCTGCCGCGCGCGCAGCACTAGAGAATTAGTGCATAGCTTGCAAATGTATTGCAAGTTATTGTATGTATATTTGTATATAAATACGTATGTATGTGTAAAGGTAAAATAAAATTTTGTTAATATGAAATTCAGTGCGAGATTCTTTGTATAAATTAATGTTTTAAATATAATTCTTTGTATAAATAAATGTTTTAAATTGTTACTATTATTTCATCCTTCTTCCTACTATACGAATGAATATTCACATTAAAATGATTTTACCATTCAAAGTCGTTGTCACGTAAAACTTTCGCCCGTATACCGACTTTACAGGCAACCAATTTTTTTTATATTAATTTTTTTGTTTATTCTGTCAGCGGGCTGTATCCTATGAAGTGTAGACAGTTGAAATTTTCGTTAGAACAACGGATAATTAAAAAAAATAGAATTTATTTCATTTTGTTTTTAAAAGTCATAGGAACATTTTTTATCTTTGTCGTGAGAAAGTTAAAGGTTTTCAAAGTTTGAAGTCAAAGTATTTTTTCGCTAATTAAAAAAAGGCATTACATTAAAAATCTTGAAATCCTCGGGACTTAATACATTTTGTCAATATCGACAATGAAAATAAGAAACAATGATGATTAAGTTTGTATTTATTCCTCAGGACGCACGTTCCACTTATACTAGTCTGGTTTTGCTTCTGTTGATAGTTATCCTTGAAATTTCTTATTCGTTCTTCTTGCCATACTAAGTCATAATGACTATAAATATACATAAATGTCTATAAATACCCATCCTTATTTAATTTAGAAATAAAAGTCGCTTCATAGTAAATGCACAATTTCAACATTATTTCTAAATTTTAAGCACTGTAACTCTCGAGGAAATAGAATATTCTAGTATTACCGAATCAATCCACATCTAAAAGTATAATACATATATTCATGATAATGACACAGGCAACTTTATACGTTTCGTCGTCGAACAGAGTTAGAAATGGAGACACCCACACGTTCTCAGGGCCTTCAGATCTCAGAACACGTCCGGACTTAATCTCGAATTCGTTAGAAGGTGAGATTTTTTTTCCTTTTTATTCTCTATCTTTACTGTCGCTTTTTTAAGACACTTATGCTATATTAGAGTCACTATACATATAAACAGAAAATATAATTTCTAACAGATAACCATTTCCTTCAAACTAACTAAAGCAGCTATGAGAATGAACTAGTGAATCATAAAGATTGTTCATTTCGCGATGATGAATTATATGACATTAAACATGGAAAATGCGTTCACCTTTTCGGTGCAACAGCCGATGAGGCGCACCACGTTAGGGTGCGTGCCGAGGTTCTTCATCACTATAAGTTCTTGCAGTAAGTCTTTCTTTTCTTTTTCAGAAGCATTCTCTTTCAACGTCTTAACGGCCACGGTGACTTCGCCCTTTTTGCCTGTTAAAAAAATATTCATAGGACATCGAAGGAAGCGATATAATATGATAGGTGTTGTTAACGAAATAAACTGAAATCCAAACAATTTAGTCGAGCCGAGTCGAGCTTCGACACCGTCAATGCTGAAAGGAAGTTTTGATAATAAAGGTCTATTAAATTTATCGTTCAAAGCTTCGGGTAAACTTTATATTATGGGCTCCGAAACGAGTTTTGAAATTCGAGTCAATGAAAATACAAGTTAAAAAAAGCCGCGGCCTTCACGCGGGTGCTCACCGTCGATGTCGGTGGCGTGGCCGCGCCACACCTGCCCGAACGCGCCCTCGCCCACGATGTTGAAGATCCGCAGCTTGTGCCTGGGGAACTCCCATTCGTCCCGCGGCCGCTCCTTGGACACGCTCGTCTCATCCGACAACTGAAAATTATTTCGATAGATTTACCATTATGTCATTACAGTATCGAAGGCGATGATATTTGATTAGCTCCCGATCGTCTGAACGAACACCCGTCACCGTCACTTAGGAGGTGGAGACATTTTTTAGAATATATATCCCAAATACGAAAATTCACTAAAAAAAAAAAGAACTTTAATTTTATATTCCAAACAATAAATTCATTATTTTATATGGATTGAATAAAACCCTACTAATCTGCTCTATGGCGATTATTAAAATTAAAAAATAAAATTCTCATAATTACTAAAAAAAATTCAATGTGTTATCAATCGACATCAAGTACACAAATTAAGTTCAATGTATTGACGACTAATCAACGACTATTCAACGACGAGGTGGTAGTGTACAGCGCCATCTGCTGAAAATTGTTACCAATACTATTATAAAAATAACTCCAGTAACGTGCTGAGCATAACCGTCAAATCCAAGCTCGATCGATCCAGTGCTATTCGTGTTTACAAATGGCACGCGAAATAGCACCGGTTATTACATATGTATAAGCTGGCGACGGCGCGTTCAGGTATCGATTCAGATTCGACGTCGGTTTCCATACTCCTAACGACGCATTTTTAAGGGTTCCGGATCGAAATGGCACAATCAGACCCTTATAATTGCGTCATGTCCGCCCGTCCGTATGTCAGAGGCATTATAGTCAAAAACAACATGACGTATATTTATGAAATTTATAGTTTAAGTGTCTTGTATAAGCCGCTACTTAGTTTGGAAATTAAATAACAAAAATAAATATTTCTACGGCGGACACTCCATACCTGTAATAGAAGCTGATTTTTTTTCAGTAAATATTAACGTTTAGCACATATTTCGACAGTTCTTTTTAATAACACTTTAAACTTTTTATACATTGTTTTTTGATTAGGTGTATAATTTTAGAAATAATCGCATCGAAAGTAACTTTATTTTTTACCATATGTCCAAAAATATGAAAAAAAAATACCGTAGGTAACGCTTAATAAATCTAAATATAATCGTAAAAATTGTTTTTGAATTATTGCCGAAAAACTGTACATTTCAACAAAAGGACGTAAGTGCTACGAAGATACTCTTTGTTGCTGATGCACTTTAATTTACACTAGTTTAATAGTAATAGTCGACACACTTACTTGTATTTCTAGTTATGAGCGACTAAAGTGCTTATAACTATTTTGTGTGGGGAACATGGAACAAGTGTAACGTATTTTGTTTTATCTGTAGTGTATCTCTTTGCAATACTTAATGGGTTCAGAACCCTATAATGAGCATGGTCCGACATGCTCTTGGCCAGTTTTTTTGTCTGTTATGCTATTTATTTGGTGTGGCCCTCATATGGAGGAGTTTACCGTGGTCGCCACGCTCGGGTGGTCACCACATTCGATGATCTGACGTCCTGGCCGGGGTCGCAGGCGGCCCACGATCGTACGTCATAAAAAGGCCGTCGTAAGAGGGAGGCCTTTGTCCAGCGGTGGACATCCAAAGACTAAACCCGCTGCTCATTATTGAAAAAAATATCGAAATATAACGTGTTGAGATTGCAAAAGTCTCGCTTCAGTGTATGACACATATAGTAAATAATATAAATATCACCATTTTATGAAGACAAAATTTCAGTTTTTAACTTCAAAATTTTAACCGAAAATCGTTAATCGTGAGATAGCAAAAGAAAACCAACCACAGCATCAATTTATTTCAACAGCAAAAAAGTGAGTACAGCTGAAAAAAGAAAGCGATCATCGCTCAGTTACTTCTGAATATTTACATCACGCCAAGAAATGAAAATCTGAGCTCGTTTATAAGAAAAAGGGATTCCATTTTTCATTAAAATTTTCTTTGAAATATTTTTTTTAAGTGGCGATAACAGGTATTGAGTTTCCAATAATTATAATGTACATCTTCTAGAATTTCCCAGGTTTATAAGATACCATTAGAGCTTATTTTTAAGATTGAAGCAGCACATATCTTTGGCGTAAGGGTAGTGTCCTATACTGCATGTAAATACATTACATAATCCACAGTGTATAATATAAATATATCAAGTATAAAATCATCAACATACGATGAAATTAACTTAGACATTAATTTTTAACGTTACATTGGAATTATTTGGTTAAACAAAACTAACAAGAAATTTCGCTCAGTGCATACAGAACTGTTGTCGACTATGATCCTACCTAATATCGATAATTAAACGGAAAAGAAAGTGTGTCTACTTCACTTTCATGTAAGAATTTCATGTAAATATCAAAATTCCATCTTTTCTTGGTATCGGTCTTCTATTTCGCTCACGGAAACATATCGAGATATCTTCTCTAATGTGTCTAAAACAAGTTCTAGCCCAAAGGTGACATAACCTTGTCCAGAGCAAGCAAGTTTCTGCCTTACCGACCACTTACCACTCAGTCCCGCCCGAAACTCCTGCATGTTGGAGAATGATTTACAACAAAATTGTTTTCGTATCGCACAATTAATAATTATAAATTGGAAATAATATCTTAGTAAAGACAAGTTCAAAGTCAAATCTCATAATTAAACATATATAAAGTATGCAGCCATAATAGAATAATAAGCCGTTTCAATTTGTATTTAATAATGAATTTAAAGCTCAAATACAACCAAGACATTTCATTACGAATTTTAAAATCCATGTGTATACATTGTTACTTTATATTATTAAAGTAGGTGAAAAAGAAAAAAAGAGAGTGTATATTTGATTTTTTATACGTGTCACTGACTTAAAAATGCACTGCGGAACCATTACAACACTTTGAGTTGATCGCGCTTCACTTGTTGTGTGCTAATCGTTCGGGGACAATTACTTGAAACGCCAGTTCCGCTTCTTTATATTTAATACACGTCATACTAAAAAAAATTAATGACTTATTTAGGTATCATTGTCATTTTCAATTGTAAACGAAGTCAACAAAGTAAAATTTTCGAAACGGTCCAACAAAACGAAATTCCATAAAAACATCATGTCCACATAAATTCGGTGTCCTATTGTGATATTTATTGGCAAGGGCCTATTATGTTTTTTGTTTAATTTGTGCATTTTGCAACACAACAATAATATAGGGAAGTTCTAAAACCTCACGCTTCATAGATAGTTTTATCCTTCTGACTCTTCAGGCATAGTGGGAACTGTGCTGGTATAGTATCTGCTTTTTAAATAATGAAACTGACCTGTAAATGACCATTGTCCCAGGACTCGTAGCGGTTGGAGTTGGCCCGCGGCCGCTCCCAATGGTGCAGCGCCGCCGTGTCCTGCAGCACGATTCCGCTTCCATCCTTGCTCTGTTGACCATGGAATATTCATAAATGACCTCATTCATATTTCGTAATTTCTCACTTTTCATTTCGGAATATATGTTGTATATTTTATAACAATATGGAAGACACCAATAGCATTTAATAAGTGAATTATTTATAGTAAACCATTTATTAATTTTGGAGATATCGACGTTCTCATCGTCATAATTGAGTGGATTTCTTTTAACTTTGGATAATAAAGATGTATCATCAGCAAACAGTACTACCTCATGAATATATTTAACAAGGCTTGGTAAGTCATTAATATAAACTAAAAATAGAAACGGACCGAGAATCGATCCTTGTGACACTCCCATGCGGACTACGGATACAGACAATCTCATGTTATTGACATCGACCTTCTGAATCCTATTAGTCAAATATGATGCCTGTAAGTTGAGTGTACGACTCGTAACTCCATAATAATGTAGTTATGGGTAGTTCCTAATCAGTGTTTCGTGATATACACAGTCGAACGCCTTGGAGAGATCGCAAAATACTCCTTTTGCATTTCGCGAATCCTCTCAGACTTCAAAAATTTTTTCAACAAGCTCAACACCAACATCGATTGTTGAAGCGACCCCGTGTGAAACCGAACTGTTTTTTGACGTTAGATTATTACTATAAAAATCTAGTAGAAGTTGATTTAGCATCACTTTTTTAAAAATTTTACTTAATGTCGGCAGTACCGATATAGGCCAAAAGTTAGTGGGGTTCGATTTACTATCGCCTTTGAATACGGGAACAACTTTGCTTTCTTTCATCAGATCAGGAAACGTGCCACCATGCAAACATTTATTAAAAACAAGTGCCAAATGCGATGCAATACAATCAACAATGGAGTTTACAATTTTAACTGTCAGACCATGGAGATGAGCAGTCTTTTCCATATCCAACGACTTAAATGCCTTAATAATGTCTTCCCAATTTATATATTTAAATTCTAAATTAATATTAATAGGCGGAATACTTTCCCTCAATAAGCATTCAGCTTGGGAGTGCAGCGTTTTATCGCTGAGATACTATTTCACAAATAAAATTCACTGCATTTATAATAATTAATATCATAATAACTGTGCCACTCTCACAGAAGAATTGAACTGAATTATAAAACCTTCAATACTGAACCGTAATTCGATTAATTCCTTGAATTATCAAGATCGACTTCACTGTTACAAATTTGATAACGTGAGGGCAAAGTTTCAGTCTGTTTACACTTTGAGAGAACCCGACCTTAGAAGTTACGACCCACGCCCTCCTTCCGCCGGTATATACCCTGTATGTTCTGCGGGTACGAGTAGTCGTAAAATTTTAGGCATGGGCACAGTCATAAACCTTAGAATGAAATAAATTCAAATTATATAAAACATCACGTTTACGCAATCAGTTATTTTATTTTGGATAGTTATGATAGAAAAGAACATATAAGCTTCAGAGTTAAGTCTGATGTTAGTGGCCAAATTCAAATTTATTAACAGCAGCAATTGTCGCTCCACACTTCCGGCACAAGTCGAACGAACTGATGACAAAAGAAATGTCGAATTGGCTTTAGCTAAAGAACATTCTTGCAAAGGTACACTTACAAAAAAGTCGCTTTGCAATTGAATTACCTTTTGAAAAGTTACGTCTCTGCGCACAGACAGAAATAAAAGAGAATTCGATCTTGTAAAGCGACTTATTTTTGCAAAGTTGAGAAACAGTGAGATGCCTATGTATTTAATACATAGGCAGCTCTGTAAATATTGGATACAAAACATCATCCAATATCGAGCTTACGATGTCGGTTTTAATATATCACACGAACATACGTAATATTGAAAGAGTTAAACCTGAAAATTTGCACAAGTCGTGGGAGCACCTGCTCCTGATGATACGTTGTATGTAAGAACAAAAGGTTGCTTATTTTTACTTTTATTCGGTCATGAGTAAGCAATCTCAAATTGTACAAATAAAATTACTTAAATTACCTCTGACGAGAACGTATGAATATGTCAAAATAAAATCTTCTTCATTTATGTTTTGCTTTTGGTGTAAACTACTAAATCAATCGATCTTTTTAGTGTATAGAAAGGTATTTTTATTTAAAGCAAGCAAAGTTACATAAAAGCGAAACGTTTTTGGTCCATTTTTTTTCAACAATAAACCATTATGTCGATCAAGTTATACGATGTACATAGTGCCTGTGCATCGTTCTAACACGCTAAATATACCACTTGTATTACACCGCAATCGGGATCGGCGAAGACAGAGATAGGAACTAAAAGTGAAATCGTCCCGCGAGTGGCGCTCGCGTCGTAGACTGCATAAGGAATCGAAACAGAAAGTAAAGTAAGCAGAATTAAAATTAGAATCGAGAAACAAAAACGAGGTGAAGGTTGGTATTTAAAATAGGATCCAAATCGTATCCTTGATCATGATCCTGAACCAAGTGAACCGAGAATAGACCTGGGCTTGAAATTGAAAGCCGAACCGGGTACGTGACCAGAACTGGTGCCAAGTTCATAATCAGGATTGGTGAAAAATGAAGAAGTTTATTCCAGGTGCGAGCGAATGAAGCCGCGGACAAATGGTAGTAAATAATATTTACAGAGAATGTAACAGGAAAATACAGCAACCTTTTATTTGTAGCACGACTGGACATCGTCTAACGAGTTTTTTACCGGAGACCCCATTTAAGTAAGAATCTTCAAAAGAAATTTCCTTGAGTACGATTATATTTAAAAGGCTTTCATTTAACATCTTTTTTTGTTTAGCTTAGATGACAAAAAAATTTAATCAAGAAAAATATATGAATTCTTTATCAATTATAACGTTTTACACAATTATTAAAAAATATTTTTTTTATTTTCGGTTAATTTTGAAAGAGGATAGCCATTTATCTTTAAAATATGCATATGTTGACACTGGGTCAAAGTTATTTTGAATTAAACAAATTTTATATTAGAAGTATATAAATACTATTTTTTCGTAGATAGTAAGTTAGCCTGATCCGTCACGCTCTGAGATGAAAAGTTCGATCGGGTGAACTCAGGACCGCCGAGTGCACCCGAGCGAGAAAGAGAGTGCACCCGAGCGAGAAAGATACAGTCAGCTGCTCTTCACTGTTGTGTCGCTGTGTTTAGTATGTTCAATTCATACGTAATAATTATTTTTATTAATTTAATAGTTATTAATGGTACGTAATAAAAATTGTTTCAACAATTATTTGGTTCACATTGTGAGGTTAGTGTGTTGTGTAGTTAGCGGTTTATCGTGCTAACTAAAATATATATATTTAAAATATATTGAAAAAACATATACATTAAACACTATAAAAATCATATATTGTTATTCTAAAGAGTGATTTCATCGTATAGGTAAGTCACTTCATGTTTACATATACATACATGCACACATATAAATATAGGTATATGTAATATAATTAAAAATTAACCTAACTTTAATTCCCTGTTAACCTTTACTTTTCCATATTCAAAAATAAATGTGTTTAAATCACAAGTTATTTTTATGAGTAATAATAATATGAAGTATGAATACTGTCTTTTTTAGCTTGCAAAATCGATAGTGGATCAAAACAACAAACTCGATGATGAATTACAACGAAAGAGGAAATTAGCTAATGCTTACTATATATATATAAATTGATTGCGATTGCCAATGACGTTTTCACTTCTGCCGTGCGGCCTTAAGCACACACTCTTTAATTTTTTTATTTCTCTCTGCTTCCAAAATGTTTAATTGCTAGACAGTTATTTCTAAAAATTTTGTCTAGAAAGTCTTCCAATATTGATAGTTTTTCTGTCGATTTGCTATGTGGTCTCTAGTTATCACTACAAATGCTTAATGTATTAATTGCTGCCCCTGATATAATACTATTTGTCATACTGCACATAAAGGTATTGATGTAAAAGTAATTCAGTCAATTGACATTATTAGTTAAATTTATTTTGTATTGATAGCAAATTTTTCGAAAACCAGTTTATAGTTATTTTTCAATAATATTCCTTGTCAATTGCAGAGAATCTTACAATCGTTTGGAACACTCACCATACTATCCTTTTTTCCTTCTGATTTTCCCGGTTTATGTTTTTTCCACAGATACACCGTCGCCATCACAACAATAAAGACCACTCCGGTTACCGCTAGCAGCGACACCAAAGTTATAGTGACGTCACTGGCACCGGCAGTCGTCGGCACACCCACATTGGTTCTACTGGTGTTTTTCTCGTTTTCAGTTTGCAGATCGCTTATCGAGATCTTGTTTTCGAGAACATCTTCCGGTACATTTGTAGAACTCAAAATGACCGAAGTGCTAGACTCGGGAGCTGTTCCCTGATAATATACCGAAGTTTCAGAACTTTCGGTAGTTGTAGATAGAGGTTTTTTAGTGGGAGGTGCTTTAGCTTTAGGGAAAAATGGGTAGTCCATAGGAAGTGGGAAGGGGTAATTGAACGAAGGAGGTTTCGGTATCAACTTTGGGAGTTTTCCGGTTTTGTCGGTGACCATGGCGAGCACTTCCGCCCTTTGAGGTATTGTTCCACCGTCGAAAGTTACCCATAACAAGTAGGTCTGATTTTCCTGAAAACAAAAATGTATACATATTCACGTGCAAAATAAACATATTTGAGAGTAGAACATTTCAAATACGTAAGTTACTGCCATTAGGATACAACAACCAACGACATTATACTTAATAATTTCCTTCAGTATCTTTCTTAACACAAACTTTCGAATTATCAGCAGTTTTTTCTGATAACGTTTTGCCAATAATAAAAGCCTTCAAATTCACCAAGTACTTAGTGTATATTTATCAATAATTTTAACGCATTATACAACATTACTAACGAAAACGTCATTAATATCATGTTTGTCGATGATCTGAATTTGCAGCTTACATCAATAAAGATAGGTTTTTATTACTGGCATATTGCATTTTAATCTGATTACTAATGACTAAAAAAACGTGGTACTTTTTAAGTATCTTTATCATAACATAACTCATCTATTTGGGTCATGTGATTACGCCGATTGAACTTCAATGACGATGTCAAAGATTCAACTCGAATAGTCAGTGTTCGAAAAATCATATGGCCTCTTCGAGTCCGACGTAGGTGCACAAAAGTGAATGTTTAAGTGCATGTGCATGTATTTTAAAAGTGTGTGTTGCCAGTAATGATTTATTTGTACATGTATATGTGATCTTTAATGTTGGTATCGTAGTTTATCTTGCGATCGCTCAACGTGCAATCGAAAGGGCTGTGCTTGGAGGTTTATTTATGATATGAAATCCGAAGTAGCAAAATTTTCAAAAGAACAAGAACAGGCACGCCGCGTCGCTTGTAGAATCGATAAACACTGGGAAATAAAGATTTTCAAGTAGCAAAAAAGAATTGGGCATGACAGTATAGAATGGCCTCCCATAATTTATTGATTAGGACAAAAGACGCGGCCACGGCAATTACAGGCCGGGACCGTACGTCGTGAAAAGTAACGGCGGAGGCTGATATCCAACGATGGACGTTTAATAATTGAAACGAACGAAACGATCCTTGCGCTATTTGTTAATAGTTTCTAGTACCTAATTTAAGGAAATATGTATTTTGTGATATTTCTTTCAATGTTTGATAGACCTTCTTATCACGATAAGACTTTATTTACAAATATTGCGGCCAGTCCACGTTTTTATGATCCTAGATAAAATATTAAACTTACTTTGTCAGCAAGTGTGTCATTGACAGTGACCTCTCCCGTGCGGGGATTCACAGTGAACGGCACAGGGGGACCCGTGGTCTCCAACCCGTAAGTGATCGGCCCGTTTTCGGTGGGATCCGCGTGGACCGTGGTGATGACTGTTCCATTCTTGTAGCTGGGCAAGGCTATCCACTGCTTGTCCAGGCGGACCGTAAACGGCACACCCACGCCCAGAGGGTCGTGGCTGGACACTGAAAACGACAAATTAGCTTTCAGTAAGAAATATAATTGTAAATAGTTTTTGTGTAACATATATTAATAGTTAATGGTTTGAATTAACTTATTAATTTATTTATGAGAATTTATTATACAAAAAAAATAAATTTTGAAATTTTTAAAAGAAATAGTGATCGAAATAAACTCGATACCAGAAATAAAAATAAACTTAATTTACATGTAAGTCGAATATGCAAAGTCACAAATTCATTTACAGGGCTCTCTGTGCGCATATTCAATAAGGTTCCTGTGAATGTACAAGATTTAGCCTTATATAACTTTAAGAGTATTGGCAAACAATCACTCAGTAAGAAAGGGTATTATAAAATTTATGAAAATTTAGAAGACAAATATCCATGGGCATAAGCGGTTCGACTTCTTACCGAGCTATTTAATTCATTAAAGGTTATGTATTTATTTTGGCTATGCATGATGAAATTAGAAAAGAGCTACCCTTAAGTTTTCTGTTCATTCATCTTAAGGGAAAACTGCCTTCTGAACGAGCGGTAAAGTGTGAATTGGCAAAAAATTATGACATATTGCAAGTGTTATGTTATAACCTATGAAATAATGATATTTTGAATTTTGATAAAAATTTCGAAATACGTTCGAATTATTAAATTTTCACTGTTGTTTTTATTGACTTATTCTTTTGAAATAACTATATATGTGACTCGTTTTCCAAATGGTGTGAATTACACTATTTGGAAAGAAATTCGTATAGGAATGAATGGAGAACTTTCTTTTTATAGAAATTTAAATTTAAACTTAGATTTTACATCTAATTATCGCTAAAATATACCCTTTGTAATGAAATTAATAATACAAAATAAAATATCAGCTCACACTAATGATTACAATTAGATACAAAATATTATGTAATCAATCGTTTATTACTCGTCTGGCAATCTACTCATCCACCCATCCGACCAACTTGGCGACTGGCCGTCTGGACATCCGGCCGTCCGACCAACTTGGCGACTGGACGTTTGGACATCCGGCCGTCCGACCAACTAGGCGACTGGCCGTCTGGACATCCGGCCGTC
This sequence comes from Eumeta japonica, assembly GCA_005406025.1. Classification (NCBI taxonomy): domain Eukaryota; kingdom Metazoa; phylum Arthropoda; class Insecta; order Lepidoptera; family Psychidae; genus Eumeta; species Eumeta japonica. The sequence goes on from BGZK01001081.1 coordinate 106,061, forward strand.
CGACCAACTTGACGACTGGCCGTTTGGACATCCGGCCGTCCGACCAACTAGGCGACTGGCCGTCTGGACATCCGGCCGTCCGGCCAACTAGGCGACTGGCCGTCTGGACATCCGGCCGTCCGACCAACTTGGCGACTGGACGTTTGGACATCCGGCCGTCCGACCAACTAGGCGACTGGCCGTCTGGACATCCGGCCGTCCGACCAACTTGGCGACTGGCCGTTTGGACATCCGGCCGTCCGACCAACTAGGCGACTGGCCGTCTGGACATCCGCCGTCCGACCAACTTGGCGACTGTTTGGACATCCGGCCGTCCGACCAACCAGGCGACTGGCCGTCTGGACATCCGGCCGTCCGGCCAACTGGACTGGCCGTCTGGACATCCGGCCGTCCGACCAACTTGGCGACTGGCCGTTTGGACATCCGGCCGTCCGACCAACTAGACGCCTGGCCGTCTGGACATCCGGCCGTCCGACCAACTTGGCGACTGGCTGCTTGGACATCCGGCCGTCCGACTGCAAGCGACTGGCCGTCTGGACATCCGGCCGTCCGACCAACCAGGCGACTGGCTGCCTGGACATCCGGCCGTCCGACCAACTAGGCGACTGGCCGTCTGGACATCCGGTCGTCCGACTAACTAGGCGACTGGCCGTCTAGACATCCGGCCGTCCGACCACCGATCATCTCACACACTGAATTACTCGATAATCCATATATCTGAGCAGCCACTTATCCGACCATTGACACATCTGGCCACCCGGCTATTCGTCCATGCAACCATCCACACATTAGTTCATCCATTATCAAAATCGACATGCATGCCCATATGAATCGATGATTAATTAATATTGATAACTGAAAGCTTTAAATATGAGATACTTTTTCACATTTTAAAATACATAGTTCGCAAGTTTGATGGTAAAACGGTTAGGTTCTGAAAGCAATATATGCCACAAAATATATAATTCAGAATAAAATTCATTTATGAATTTTAACTTCATTTTTATATACCAGTCAAATAATACTGAGCATAATGGAATACGTGAAGAAAAGAATTATACCATAATTTTATGTATGGAAAGATACCACCAAATACAGATACTGGTAACTCTACAGTACCGGTACTTATTTGCACAATTTCAGCAGAATCGATTTTAAACAGGTGGAGTTTATAAGGCTGTAAACACATGCACAGACGGACAAACGGCAAAACGGATATGACGAAAACACGATAATTTATGATTTGCTTTAACTACGAAATCTGAAAAATACAAAATCATATTTTCTTCACTTCAAAGATCAAATGTTACGATGACGTGATTCCATTATTTTTTTTTTGAAGTAATACTATTTCTTTAAAAAAACGTAGTCATCATAAATTAATGTATAATCCATTAAAAGTTAATTCTGTTCGAAAATTGCACAAATAATATTAATTCAATTTATAAATTACCACAAGCTTACTATCTAGGTAATATTTAATAGTCAGCCGATAAATTATCCTCCTAAAATGTGAATTTAGCGGCGGCGGCGCTCACCTGACCTAACCTGTATTCCCATTTCAAAATATACAGTCATATTTAAATAAAATACTCTCTTTATCAATATTGTAATTATTATATTTTATTATAATAAAATGAAAATTTTCAGGTAACCCTATAAATACTTTTTAGCAATACTATTTCCTACAAACAATACAGAGCTTGTGTTCTTTTTTTTTAACAAATTCGGCCTTTTTAATATTTTCTCATTAATTTTGTAGTCCTAGGAGTTTCCGGGTGCACGTCTGATGTGTACGTCCGATATCACGGTCTATCACAAAGTACTTACATCGAACAAATATTTTCTTTACAATTACAGTACAACGGACGAAACTCTGCCGCTCTGAATTGCCTGCGAATAATGCAACGAGCAGGTTTAAGGCTCCCCGACCCTATCTTCTTCTCTGCCGGGTTCCTATATTACGCCATTGCGACGCTTTCGTGACGAACTTCACAGCGGCAAAGTTTCGTGCGTTGCACTGTATGCCGCTTCTGAGTTAGTAGTTTCCCTTGAAGCCAGCATTCCGAGTGTTACTAAATCACTTCTCTAATTTCGGTCAACAAAATATGGCGTGGTGACTTAGTGCCTAAAATTCAATGAATTTGAATTCGTGCAATCTAATTAGAGTCCTAAACGTAGTTTAAAATTTTGAAATATAAGCAGTTGTTTTAAATTCGGGCAATGTGAAGATTTACCGAGCGTATGATATCACATTACACGTCAGGCGCGGGCGAAAGTGCGGCCTTCGGCCACTTTCACTGGCGGCCGCGCGCCTCGGCGGCGCTCGCGGCGCGTTCTGCAACGCCGGGTGCCGCTGTTTGTTTTGACATTAGAAGTTGCCGAGCCCGTTACAAATTAGTGCCTACTCGTGTAAGATGTTCCGAAAAAGTCTTAGACATGCTACTAAATAAGTTTGCTTGAGTACATGCTTAAGACAAGCGTGCTCTTGAATAAGTCAATGTCATTCAATAACAAACTCTCTGTATAGTGTGTAGTGAAAAATGGACATCCAAAAAGCCCTCCGCCCAAAACTGAATAACGTCGTCCTTTTAACTGCAATTAAATCCGTCCAAAAACATCTGTCGTTAAGGAAGAAAAAAAAGGAATAGAACGATTTGAATCCGTTATTCGATTGCTAGTGAAAATGTGAGAAGAAAGCATTCAAGGTATGCTCATAAGCAAACTTGTTAAGACGCGCTTCCTTTTCTACCTACGCTGTAGGAAGCATGCGAAAAAATCGAACAACGGTTGATTTTTGAGCATACAGAAAATTTGCATGCTCATTTAGGGCTAGGTTAACAAAATAACAAACTCATGCTGCTAAGTAGCAATTACTCATTAATGGCATGTCCTAACAATGAACATGTCTTTCTGTACCATTAGATTTTGAAAAATAGATCTCTGTATAATCACTTTCTACGATATCGGTATACAAGATGAATAGAAATGACTTCATTTTTGTTAGTTCTGTTTTCATCTCTATTCGTATAATACTTTATAATTTGTCTTACGTTATGTACAAATTACTGACTTATTTAACCTCGTGACAATTTTTATGGGTATCTAAAGCGTAGTAGTGCACGATTTGTCTGCGTATATTTATCTAGGTATGCCATAAATAACAGTTGGCAACCATAGAGACTTCTTTATTTCGTTTTTTTTCATATTGGCAACCATAGAGACTTCTTTATTTCGTTTTTTTTCATATTCGTCACGACCTATGAAATTTTGTTATGAGGTCACGCAGCCGATATTAACACAATTTACGTGCTGCAGAAGCGAGCTATTCGTGTTGTTTTTGTTTAAAGGCCAATAACATCTCTCAGAAAAAAATTAAGGAAATTAATATCCTTACTTTAGCATCACAACACATATACGAAAACCTGGTGTATGTCAAGAGACATATAGAATTCTAAAAAAAGAGCGACATCCATAACATTAGCACTAGATATAAGAACGATCTTGCTCCTCAAAAAACCCGCCTAAGCATAATTAACAAACCATCTAAGGGGCAGTGTGAGCGCTTTCATAATAAGATCCCAGTTGAAATTCAAAATTTGCCATTTGCTCTGTTTAAACGTTTTGTTAAAAGAAAGTTATATGGCAAGGGCTATTATACCGTGTCTGAATACCTTAATAAAAAGCCCTTGGGATTGAACTGCTCGGCTATCAGTTTACTTCATATTTTTAAATTTCGACTAAAATTAAATAATAAATAATATTTATTTATTTATTATCTTCTCTTGGTGAATTAGCATTTGGAATGGGTAGTAATGACGAAAAGAATTTATTAACGACGTATTTCAAGCGTAATTTCATTACCTACGAAATAAAGATATTTTCAATTTTTTTGCAGTAGAGCAATGTTTCTTAAACTTTTTGCAGTCACAGACCACTTTCATAATTTAAACAATTCCACGGACCCCTAGCAATAAATATTTTTAGGAATGCAAAAACGACAATGCGCCTTGTCGAGTTTACTACACAATTTCCTATTAAATATGTTTACAGACTGACTTACTGCGGACCCCTGATACATGTGCACGGACGCTACGGGTTCGTGGACCCCACTTTCAGAAGCTGCTGTAGTGATAGGAAAAATAATATTTGTGCTTCCGAATATGAAGTTAATATTTTTTGGTAAAATATAATAGTAATAACTGTTTTCCTGTATTTCAAATATATTTAAATGAGTTTCAACAGAGAACCAGTCTTCAAATCAATGAATTATTCATAAGAAAAACACTTAATATATTTATAAGCCACATTAAGGCATCACATTATTGTCGATGGATGGATGAAAAATCGAGTCTAATATAAATATACCATAAGCCCTTGAAAAGTTCTGTATAGCGTAGCTCTAGAAGTAGATCGTCAAACACATCAAAAGCTTGATGTATGTCAGCTGCGTCGGCAATACAGCATATATTCGTGACACTAAGAGAAAAAAACCTGTCGTTAACCGGAAAAGACCTAGTGTATCTTACAATTTGACAGCACTTTTTATGATAATAACCATAGGTTATTTAAAACGCAGAAAATATCAAATCTTATATCTATTTGTACAAAGGTGGGTTGTAACGTAAATAGGTTTCTGATAATTTACATTATGTACACGAAATACATATAAGAAATTGTGCATATTTGACTTTGCGTCTGTCTTTGCTTTTTCATTTGATTCTCAGTAGAGATACGGGAGACAGAGTAATCAGAATTGGGTTGCTGACGTTACGCGCGAGTGGGGTCGCGAGTTAAATTTAATAGTACGTCTGAAAATTATTTTCAAAGGGTTTCATGGAGTATGCTATAACGGATGCATCGTCAAACTCGTGCAGCGAGCTGGAAATGCACGAAATGATGTTTCGAGCTGAATAATTTCAATGAAATAAAAGTGAATTCAAAAACTGTTTGAGCGCGTGACTCTGGCTTTGTTATAGACCAGCGGCCATCCGCACATATTTTATTTCCGTGCGAAGGAGATATTTTGCCGCATTAAAAAGTATCTTTCCGGGGTTCACAATACCTTCTTCACATTTCAACTATCCGTTCGCGCAATTCACGGGCTGGGACCTCGTGTTTCTCTTAGAAATAAATTTAAAGAAATTGGAATTTTAACTGTGCCATCACAGTTTATTTATTAAATTTTAATATTTGTTAAAAAACATTTAGAACTTTTAAATAAAAATTGCGATAGACATAATTTCAATACTAGAAATAAAAATAGACTGTTTCCATGTTAGTCGACTGCACAGAGTTATAAATTCATTTAGAGAGCTCTGTAAGTGCAAGTTCAATAAGATTCCTGTGGAAATACAAAATTTACCCTTATACAAATTTAAAGTATTTATTAAGCAAACACTGTACTAAAGGGTATTATACAATCTCTGAATATTTAAAGGATAAATGTACATAATGAGTTCGACTTTTTTACAGGATTTTTCCTGCAATAGTTTTATATGAGAATGTGTCTTTATATAATCGGTTTGAAAAGAACTATCCTCACGTTTATTGCTCGTTCTTTTTGAGGGATAACTACCTTACAAACGAGTGGCAATAAAAAAAAGTGGAAATAATTAAAAAACTGTAAATTCTTCAATGTTATGACTTATTTCAAGTGTTATATTATAACCTATGAAATAAAGATATTTTGAATTTGAAATTGAATTCTCGATAGCGAATTTTTACAAAGACTATTACTTGCATCCCTGCTAAAATTATAAATATATATGTAGCTCTGTCTCTCTTTCTGGTTGTTACCTCTTCATAAGTAAACCACTGAATCAATAGTAATGAATTACGGCCGAGAGACAGCTTCAGACCTTAAGAACATACACGGGTTTTTTAATGCAACAAAACTTTTTAGCGCGATAACGAAATCTACGCAAACGAAACCGTATTCAATAGCTAGTCACAAAAACATGGAAAAACGAAACTTAAATAGTAGCAGTAAGTAAAAAAAAGAATTATAATACAGTATTTAAAAAACCAGTGAACAACGTCCGACTTAGAAAACGCATCACAACAGATGGAAATGTTGGCCCTCACGCGTCTGACCGCGTTCGTGTCACTCACTAGCAGACCTCTAGGTATTAGAGGTTCGGTTCTGCTTGGTAAAGTTCGTTACTCATCGTAAGTCCAACGTGCCGCCACTAGTGTCCTGCACCGCCCGACGCTTACATTATGTACAGTTAGCAAAATTGAATGACATTTACCATTATTGCTCCAACCTTTACGATCGAAGTTCATAATCTGTAGCATTTTGCGATAAACTTTTTGTTTAATTCTATTGGTAGTTTCTAAGATAAGCGCGATTAAACTAATAAACAAACTCTTCCGCCTTATTATATTACGTAAGTGACTTAAGTTAAAATTTTTAGAACTGGCCACTTACAAATTCTAAAAGAAATAAGACAACATATTAAATTAAAAAATTGGAACTCTTTGCCAAATTTATTATGTACATTGCATTAATCTGTCATTTGTTTTTACAAGTCGGCAGCAAAAACAAAAGTGTTTATCTAATATCAACATTAATTTAACACGAGATCAAGCAATGATTTTCTATGAGTTTCGTTGCCATTTAAACAAACCAGAAAGTTATAAATGACTTCAGTTGGCCTTTCATAATGAAACTCGATCCCTTGCCATTGTCTATAACTTGTTTATCTTGTTTAGGCAAGGTCGCACTAATCTGACTGACGGTCTGCGTGAGGGACGTCTTTCTACGACAACGACCGAATACAACATCAGTGCCGTGCGGCTCACGATAGAGACTGACAAAAGTAACCTACCAACCAGCAAATTCGGACACACTCAGATATCGGTATCAATTAAGTCCAAAAAAATCCTTCATGAACAGCAGTCAAAAAGCTTTGCACTCGGTGGATACATCATAATTTGACCAAAGCTCATAAATTCCGTCGTGTTAATTGGTGCCACGAAATGATGCAAAGATTTTCCGGTAGTGACTCAAATGCTGCATACGCCATAGTTACAGGTGACGAAAGCTGGATTTGCTGTTACGGACGCTAAACCAATAGAAAGTTTCTTAAATGGGTGTTCCCTTTCGAGGAGTTGCCTACTACTAGTAAAACGAGATCAAAGCGAAAAAAAAGATGATGGTCTCTTTCTTCGGAATGACAGATCATTACGCAACAATTGTTTTAGAAGACAAAAAAACAGTCTTTTCAGACTGGTACACTAACCATTGTTTGCCTTTTGTTTTGAAAAAAGTTTGGGAAAAATCACCTGCAGTAGGATTATCCTTCATCTTGACAACGCCTCACAATATACTGCCAGACAAACAACTAACTATTTGAGAACGTTAGGTGTAAAAATACTGGCTTGCCCGCCTTACAGTTCAGACCTTACCCCATACGATTTTTATTTATTTCCTAAAATAAAAGAAAAACTTGTCATGGTTCACGTATGAAAAGGCCGTCGAAACGACCCCTAAGTGCGAGTGAGCAAAGTGTTTATCTCAATGGTTCTATCGAATGCAGCGATTAATTCTTGATCTCAATGGACTCAATGGACAATACAAATATTACCTTTATGACTATACATAATATAAAATTCATAAGCCGTTTAACAGTTATTTATTAACTTTTACCTCCTTTATGTTAATCAGTTCGTGCGACGGAGTTGGCGAGCGCCGTCTGAAACTTCGATGACGCCAAGAGAACAATGCTTGATGTCACGACATAAGCAATTGCATTTGCGTCACAGACGTTTAGAAATTAATGCCATTTCGCATGTCTCTTGTTTACAACTAAATAGCGGACTAAGGATAGATACGTCGAATCGATAAGGATAATTGATAATATCGATTTAACGAAATTCGCAGAAATTAAATTATGCACGTTAACATCAAGAGCCACCCAGATATTCGATTTGACAACATTTCAGCTTGTAATGTCCGCGCTTCAACGGGCCCCTTATTAAGCTGGCTGGTTTGGTCGGTGTCACGTCAATCGTTACAACTTATCAAAGGCATGAGCTTCACTCGGCCATATTTATTGAGTAAAGCGGATGCCTCGGGCATATTTCTCCCTTAATGTGAAATGAAACCTCATGGTAAATTATAACGCACAAGACTACTCAGTTAAAAAAAAATGTTTGTCTTTTGACGGGAAGGCTCAGTGCAGAAGTACGGTGCACATGGATACAGACAAACAAGACCCTTCTTAAACGTGAAGATCTAACCAAAACTCAATTTTTGAAAATTGGACTGAAAACAGTATCTTCTCAATTTATGAGAATTTTTCAATTTTCATAGAGAGAAGTTAAGAATCCATGCATGCATCCATGCATCCGGTAACAGAACGCAGGTATGCTTATAATATACAGTATAAAAACTGTAATAGCAGGTCACATTAAAGACTTGAATTTTATTTTAGAAATCTGATTGCTATAAATTAAACCACCAAAGCAAAGCTATAAAGCAAACCACTAAAAGTATTTTTTATGCATATGATAAAATTTGTTGTCTGTTTTTAGATAAGACAAAAAAAAAGTATACAAAAATTTTCATGAGAAGTCCTATATGTAGTGTAATGTTTACAAATATGTATATAAATATGTATATATGTATAAAACATTCCTTTATTAGTCTTGAATTTGGCAATGTTGGTAATAAAATCCGATGATGTTCGTTTTTAGGGTTTCAGTTTTATATCGTTCCACATATACATATGCTGACTTTGAAAACAAATCCAACGTTGTATGATAATAATAATATGTTAAATGTGGACAAGTTAATGTAACTAAAGGAACAGATAAACATATTCTCTGTCTGTGAGTGTATATAATGTATATATATACACAGACGAATATCACGAGTTTCTAAGTATTTTGATATATATGACATCCCAAAAAGGAAAGACCTTACAAACACGACACCTGCTTTTTAATTCCAGTCTAGACCAGATAAGTTAGCAACAAGGTGCTAACTTCACGACGGAGGTCCGCGTTCTCACGGCAGTGCCGCCGCAACCGGTTCGCGCGAATCCGGCGTCGGCACCCACCTTGTCGGACGTGGTTTTGGCGACAAACTAAACTAGTATAATAAACTTTCTTTCGAGTGTGAAAAGAAAAATTAAAAAAACAGATGACGCTACGTCCATGATCGCAATCCCACTTCTCGTTCTCGATTTCTTCTTGATCTGGATTTCAAGACCAATTTTGCTCCCGACCTCGACCTCTAAAATTTTCATGTTTTTAAAAGTTTTACACGGGAATCCTAAATATTTTCGGGATAGAAAGTTTTCTAAATGCAACTCAATAAGTTTGTCTACCCTTCAGTGAACGTTGTATAGTGATTAGTCCAGCTGTTCCGAAGTCACCTCGGACAAACCAAGAGACAAAATATTTTAAAAGGGTTTTCTTTTTTTCATAGAAAGTTTGTCCTGATAATTATGATCACAAAAAAAAATAATCAAATCGAACAAGTAATGATCCTTCATAAACGTGGCAATGGAGTTTTATTTATATAGAGAGCCGATGCCCCTAGGTCGACCGTAACATGATTACGAAGAATAGAAAAAAATATATTAATCGTACAAAACAATGTCAATATACAGTTCGCTCATTTACCTCAATTCCATTTGAGATAAACGCGCTGTATAATTTTATTTCTGCCTTCAGCGGGTATACGAGGACTACACAATGCAGTCCCGATAAAACGCTCTGGTCTGGGACGGCTGGTGGTGTTCGTTTTCTTTGAAAATTCTACGTCATTGTGACTTAAGAAAATTGAATTGGTTTTCCGAATTCTTTGGGCGCAGACGCGTCTCGCCGTTTGTTGCCCGTACTCATTGTGATGAATTTTGTTTTAAACGAATTCATTTTTGCACGTAATAAAATTGTAAACGCTTTCGTTAGGTACTGGGTACATTTATGATAAAATTCCCCGAATGCTCAGATATAAGTACTAAAACGAGCTCAGTTTGTGATTTACCGTTTGACTGCGCGATGTTTTTAGATTGCACCTCGTCGGTGTCGACTAGAAGTTACGACTAGCGGTCGCTCGCATGGCTCGAGGCAGTTATTTACTTTCTAAGTAAGGAGTTGACGTAAGTTATGATTTGTTCTAAAACACATTTTTTTTTTTACTTATAATAAAAAACAAACGAGCTACCTTTGTCCGCATAACGACTTTGTTCACAATAATTATATTAGGAAATTTATCAATACGACGATGTCAGTGTTTCATCTAATTAAATGATGTATTAATTTACTTTTATACAAGTAAATCAATACATCGATATCTCGAAAACTGCTCTAACGATTTCTATGAAAATTTTATGTGAGAAACTTGGTTGGTGAGATATTTTTTAAACGTTGCTTTACAAGGCCATGTCATAGAATTTTAAAGTAATTTTATTGTTGTTATATTATTGTATGTAGTGCCGAGATAACAATTGGTTTAAATTGACGTCCTCGACAACAGATGACATTGCTATCGTGAAAGCAGTTAGCACGTAAATTTTGCATGTTATCTAGTGCAGCAAATATATATTAAGCATCTAAATATTCTTAGAAATGAACGTGACTAATCAATATTTCCCGTAGACACATCACACTCCCTCGGGAAAAGTCGAAAGACGGCGAGCAGAGCGCGGTTGGCCGGTACTATTTGGTTAATATGTTATTACTTTATGAGTACCCAATTGATTTAGACCAAGAGTATCAGTGTATATATTAAAGCGAAATGTAACGTGCGTATCGCGTTGCTCAACATATACATAAAATACTAGTGACATAACATATGGTCTAATAAAGACATTACTTGTATGTAGAAAGCTTTCTTCATATTCACATTGCGTTTTCGTAACTGTTTCGTACAGATGTTCGATACTTATAAAAAACGTTTGTGCTTATCCCGTGGTCAACGATTATGTTGAAGCTTCTCACGCTGGCTGTCACGTATCTTTCAACTTTACGTCAAAACTAGGAACATGAATCGAAACGAATGCCATGTGAGACAAATGGCCCCAACTACTGAGGCGCCGGAAGATTTTTAGACTCCTCCTGAACTCATCAGCATCCTATCATACCTGCACATTGCGTCCCCGTGCAAGAATATGTAACTCTGCAATACTTCAATAACACTTTCAAGACAATTAATTGGTTCAGCGTTCGTTGCAGTAATTGTAATAAAGAAAAGTTTTTATTTGAAAACAACTGAACGACAGATGTTCGAGTAACATATAGCCGAATAAATAAATAAAAAACATATTTTAAAAGAGTGTAAGCTCGGAAACACCAGTTCGACTCTGAAACTAGTATATATGTAACTGCTGTGCGAAAGCCGAAAATCCATTTCTATGCTTTGAAAAATCTCTTTATGCTTTTAAATATCGTTTTACAAATGATGCGCATTATATACGCCATTATAGTAGTCACCACGCAACAATTTTTCATCGTCTTCGTGCCATAACCAGAATTTCATTAATTTTATATTAATTGTATTATTCAATTATTTACAATGAGTAAAAAATGTTTATTTACAGTTATGAAATTTGTAACGAAAATGTCTACTTACTAGAATTAAACAGTATAGCAAGCGCATTTAATCAGTTTTCTTACATAGTTTTGTGTTTTATTTGCAACGACGAAATAGGTTTGAAATAATCACAGGTACGTTGATTTGTATAAGACACGACCAGTCTGAGAAAAAACATCTAGAGTCATGCTTAAAATTACATAGTTTCGTAAAACTCGCATCGAAACAAGTCTGAACAGCCAATACAAATTAAACATTTAAAAACACAATTCAAAAGTAGATAGTAAATTTTAAAGGGCAATGCGTGCGCTTTTATAATAAGATCCCAGCTGAAATTCAAAATTTGTTATTTTATGAGTTTAAGCGTTTCGTTAAAAGAAAGTTATATGTCAAGGGCTATTTATTATACCTTGTTTGTATATCATAATGAAAAAACCCATCGCATTGAACTGCTTGGTTATTAGATTACTTCATATTATTTTTAAATGTCGACTAAATTATTAAATACTCAACGCTTCGTATTGATGAGTAAAAAGAGCAACCTTTGAGTTTCTTGCCCATTCTTCTCAAGGTGAATCAGCATTTGGATGGGTGGTAATGTCGAAAAGAATTTATTAATGACGTATTTCAAGTGTAATTTCATTACTTAAAAAATAAAAATATTTTTTGTTTAATTTGATTTGATTTGATTAGAGGGCGACTGCTACGAACTGCAACACGTTGACAGCTCAAAGAGAACGTATAAATACACCCACGAAAGCTTGCGTAAAGTTCGTGAAGGACGCAAAAAGCTAACGGAAATGGCACAGGTCCTATGTGACCAAGCTGTAGAGCAGGATGTGGCTGTATCAGCGGATAGCCGTAGTTATGTGGAAATAAATAATAGTGTCGGAAACGCCACGGCGGCGCTGGCGCACCACGAGGCGAGAGCGGCGCGGTGCGCGCGGCGCCATCCGGCGCGGACTGCTTGTAGCATCCCCCTGCCGACCGCAAGCCGTCGGCCTGCCGCACTTTATTAAATAAATGCGTGTCGGCCCTGCGCGTGGCGCGGAGCTGTGGCTAATACCATCGCGATACTTGAGTTATTGAGTGTTTTTAATGATAAGTTATATGTTTTCCATATGTGATGATGATATGTGTAATAATTTAAATTTTAGATGATAGTCTAATTAAATTGACCTCATCGTACAACAGACGCCCTCTGTTCTACAGATACCCTCTGTTCTTGATCGTAAAGTGCATGTAGAAATGAATTTTGGTTTTTTCCTTTCATACGAGTAACGCACTAGGACGTGCGTGCATCAGGAAGACTGTGTCGGCGAAATTATCGAACACACAATTTAATCCATCAAAGCACAGCGCGATCTCATCCGGTGCCGCTAGATGGCGGAGACGGGGTGGTCACGTGCTCGTGCGAATCGGAAAACGGACCCCCGAGCGGCGGGCGCGTGCGCGTGCGGCCGGCTATCTTGCGGAGTCTTTCGACGCAGACGGAGCTACGAGAAAGATCGTATACCGAAATGATGTGTGATTCTGTGTTTTTATTGTATGCCTTAAGCGCGTGCGTAGGTATGTTTCTAATGTCGCCTAAAAATCCCGTCTACACTGGGTGTGACCGCGGTAACTAAGAAACTATTTAACTATTAAAGTTAATTTCTTTTTCAATCTCATCACTAATCGATTGGGAATAACTGTAATAAAAAACAGAGCTTGATATAGTACCGATTAGCTGTAATTGAATTTTTAACTGGCAGTTATTCATACTTTGATCCGCCATGTCGCTTAAATATCTAAAATAGAGATTGATATTGAGCGTGAAGTTGTTTAGTATCGAATATCTCGACACGTTGTAGCCCCCGATTCCTCATTGATGAAAATATAAGTGCGCGCCCAGTATGTAGTTCAAATTGCATGCCTAAGCGCGAAGCGCGTAAAAAAATCGTATTTTTTATATATTTTTTTAGACTTCTGGTGAAAATTGTCAATTTCATAGGGGTGTGGTCACGATAACTAAAATGTATTTAATTGTAGGTCTTGTTTTTCTTTTCAATATTGTCATTAGACTTTATCGAAGAAATGTATTGAAAATCAAGGTTTGATATTGTTCCGTTAAATTGTAATTAAAAAATATTTCAACTGACAGCAACACACAATTTTTTTCCATATTTTGTCCGCGAAATTTTTCTAAATTATATCAAATTTAGCTGCTGCATTTCTCCGGATGACAGAATTTTCATTGATTTTTTTTCACGTCCTAATTAATGTCATACATTTTAATTAGTCGAGTAAATTCTAAGTACAACATTAAATGAAAAGTTAATAAGCGTCTGCGAGCCGATCGAAAAAAGCTGCAAAAGATTAAAAACTGAAATATTTTTAAAACATAATTTATTAATGAATATATACGGATGTACGTAATGATACAAAACGTGCACTTCTAGAAAAAAAAATTTATAATTAAAAATGAAATGAAACAAGATGTTATAAAAATCCATCGTTATTACTTGAGAGTAAATAATTAACAAAAATACTTATTAATATTGTTATGTGTACAGTATATTTCTGCTTATGTCTATAAATAATTTTGCAGCACGCATTAACGCAGGCTAAAGCAGGGTACGTTAAGAATAACGTTCTTAAGACCAAACTGTAGCATACTACACCGAATTTTCCGAATACATGGTTAGTTATTTTTTCTCTTTTTTTTCTAATTAGATCTTTCCTGACTTAAGACAGTCTGTTACTAATTACGTCAAAATGCTTTACAAATGAGTTCGATGACGTTGACGATGAGAAATTTAATGAACTTTTTTTTATGTTTACCACCGTTTATCGACTGAAATTACGTATTTTTCATTGGTAATAATCGTTTTTACTTGAAGCGGTTTTTAATTTTTGCATTATGATGTCTAATAAATATGAAATTACAGGTTTACTATAAAACTATTTGAAAATCAAAAATAAAAAAGAGGATTTTTGGTGAAAAGCTCATATGTTATCATAAACCTCTAATTTAAATAACACAGGTAGGCACGAGCGTTTAAGGCATGCACATTTTTTTATTAAAGTATTTGTGATTTCAATTTTATTTGATTGTCATGTCCGTGCCACAACAGAATGTTAGTTCAAATATTTCTGCGACATACATATAAGATTAATAGTAATTATCAAATTACATTAAGTAAATAATAATACATATTCAAAGATAAATCAAACGCTTAATCAGAGTGTGAATGAGGCGCTCAGCGATGAAACACTATCTAATGGCATATTATCTGGTATCCGCGTAAACAAATCACGCGTCGCTACGCCGCTCATTCGCGTGCGGTGTCGAGCTGCAGGCGTATCATTAGTGTTCCGTTTGTTTTCTATTTAATTTCATCTATAAAATTCGCTGTAAAATAGAGATCGCTAGAAATTAAAAATCGACTATTACTTTTGATGTTTCTAACATGATTTAATTTTTAAAAGTTATCACATATAACATAATACAATAACTTAGGTAATAGGTTTGTTGGGTAAAGTACTTGATGTCAACACAAAAAAAAAGTAATTCGTACATACGAAATTGTTTATAAACAAAATAAGACCTTATTGTTAGTCGTCTGTTAATAGTGTCAAATTATATAACCATTCAGCCAGCTAGGTTTTGGTCAGATTCCATCTCTGTAACAAAATATGATAGTTAATAAGCTGACAAAAGACATTTCCCATTTCACTACGGTGCTCGTCTTTTTGAGGGACACCCGTCTTTTAATTAATATTGTTGACGTTTTGTCAAAAATTGTAGAAATTTGATGATATTAAAGCTTATAAACTGTCATGATGGACACGCAAGGAATATTTTTCTAAAATTTGCAAAACCTATAAGTGCACGCCTCATAATGTTCATTTAAAGTTCGTTTAAACAAAAAATAACATTCATTTAAACTTTAACAAAAAAACAAAAAAAAAAATTTGGTTGCCTGTAAAGTCGGTATACGGGCGAAAGTTTTACGTGACAACGACTTTGAATGGTAAAATCATTTTAATGTGAATATTCATTCGTATAGTAGGAAGAAGGATGAAATAATAGTAACAATTTAAAACATTTATTTATACAAAGAATTATATTTAAAACATTAATTTATACAAAGAATCTCGCACTGAATTTCATATTAACAAAATTTTATTTTTACATTTACACATACATACGTATTTATATACAAATATACATACAATAACTTGCAATACATTTGCAAGCTATGCACTAATTCTCTAGCGCGCGCGGCAGACCGATCATAGTTGAGTGGGAGAGACGGCATTCGGGCCTCTCTCGTTCGGTGACTCATCGTTACGTTACCGAGCGTTACACTTTTCAAAGTGACTCCCAGCCGCAACCTAATTTAAGACGTTGTCACGTCAAAAATTATATCATATATGATATAGCAATTGAAAACATACAAAGAGAATAGCGGTCACCCGCCGCATTAGACGCTTGCCTGCGACATGCAGTAACATGCAGCATGCAGTTCGCCGCACTCGAATCTGTTCGTTCGCAACGAAGCCTCATCCAACAGATTGAATACTCATTCGAGAGGATTGACAGATATCGAATATCTAGGCAAGTGTTAATTTTATATTTAACTTCATCGCCATTCGTTTACATTACATTATATATTTCTATGTAATATTATATTATTATAATATAATTAGTAGGTATAACGTTTCATATCAATTTAGCACATCTTCAGAAAAATGCTGACACTCACATCGGTATCAGGAGTGTTAAAACTATAAAAAAATGCATTCTCAATCACCTCTCATAAGGTTGAGTCATGCAGTGAATTGTACGTCAATGGTGACAGAAACACCTCCACCAGCAGACGCAGACAGCCACTAATAAAACGTGCTTGTCGATTTTCATAGAAAAACCATCACTGACTAACCCAAATTGTCACAGGAAAGTGTGCTGGTGCTAATTTGGGCAATCATTTGCACCAAAAAGTTGCAATCGAAATAGCGTCTTAAATCAATATTCAATTTTTTGGATGAGGTTTCTTAGTGGAGGAACAGATTCGAGGGTCAGCGGTGGGTTGCATGCTGTGTGTCGCAGACATTCGTAGATCGCAGGCGGCGTCAGATGGAATGAAATTAGAATGGAATTTGGCACAAAGTTATCAAACTAGAGGAACGTCATCCAACTCCGTACGGGACATGCGGGCAGGCGAACCCGCATTTGTCACGATGCTGCCTGTGGCATTCATTACTTATTATTGAATTTACATCAACCTTTAATCCTGTTTATCTCATTCCAAACCTTCAATATTCTTTCATATACGAGTGTTATAATTATTATAATAATATAATAAATATAGCCCTGGTATATTTATTATAAAAATATCAAAATAACGATCGAGGAAATTAAGTAATTATTATCCCAACAGGGTAATGTTATTGTCAGACAATACTTCCACAAGCACTTGCTCCAGGCAGTCCCAACATATTTTAAGGATAGTAATTCCCGTAGCTGGGAATATAATAGAATAATAATATAATAAGGAGCTATAGACTCGCTTGCATCGACGAAGTTCTCCATGTTTAGTCCCTCGCGCGGCGAAACACGGACCAAGGAGATCCGCTTCGCTATTCTGTATATGTGCAGAAAGAAGGATGACAAAATTGATGATGTTTGCCAATTGATGAAAGGCGTACGTCTCGATATTTAATGCGTGTATGAAACTAGAAGGAGACTTAGTGATGAGGCCATCAAACACGTATCCTTCGATATTTATCAATCTAAAGTTGAAGCTGGAAGCTGAAGATGGAAACACCATGTCATCAGGATGATTATCTAAGTGTGGAAACTGTTACAAATGTGTGAACCTAGAATTCTAGTTCCATATTAAAATTTCATTAATGTGAGTGTTTATTTTAGTTGCATATTCTCCAGATATATCCCAACTAAAAACAAGAGGAATAAATTTTAAGCTAACTTTAATATATTAACGAAATGTTATAGAAAAAACACGTGTGGCACGCGGGGACTGCCGCGGTAAAGCTATTGCATAGTATTTTTTATCAACTTATGCAAATATAATTATTTATTTATTTTATTTATGCAGTATTTTTTTGAGGAGGTGCCCTATCGCCGAAACTATAAGCAGGCATGAGTCACCAGATTGCGGGGCGAAGAGGGGGGATTACGCATGCGCAGTAACGCCGATACAACCAATGCCACCTAGAGACGGGTTGCTGAACTAAATAGACAAGCGTAATATTTCAAAAAAGTCATTAAAAGTTCTGCTATTCATCAATAGATGGCAAAAGTAAAAAGTATCACCGCTTTGCCGGTCGGAGTGGGGGGTATTAGGTTATGTTCGTTACGGAATTGCTGGATTCGGTCTCCACGCTCAAGGCCCGCGATAGAAGCTATGCAATAGCTTAATTAGAGCTTCGCCATGTTAGATATTTTCAATGACTGGGTGCATGTCCAGTGGAATGAATATAGAAAAATCTTAGGTAAGTTTTAGAATGAAAGAGTATGAAATGAGCGAGTTATTGTTGGAAGGAAAAGATGCAGAAACCATCAATTGCTACGGCTGTTGTTTATTACATCACTCTCGGAATAATACACTTAGAATGTAATACTAAACTAGATTTGACACAATATGGCATACGAGTTTCTATGACGTTCAGTTACAAAAAGGGCACGCCAAAGGCTAAGCGCTCGGCCATTCGGCGGCGTGCGTTTCATGGCTTATGTTGCGATACACTGAATAAAAAACTGAAACCTGAACGCCGCGCGGCCGCGCCGGCGGTGCGGCGGCGTGGCCAACCAGTTTCCTGCGTATGCGCAATCTCATTATATATAAGAAATAGGAAGGTTTGTTTATACATAATTTTATTTATATATTTTATTATTTTATATATTTTTTAATTACTATAAAATTTATTTTTATGTTGCTACAAGTAAGTTAAAATAGTGATTGCTTTCTGTTATTGTGTCAAAAACTTAATTTGTTTGTTATAAACACTGTGCATGACCACAGAAGAATACGCTTTCATACTTTTATAAAAGTATAACAGACTATGATTTTATTGTGGACGATCGATTTAGAAGCAAAATACGAGAGTATTTTGTAGCATCAACTTTGGCACATCACTATTTTCTAGTTTGCCAATTTAACCTTATGAACGTTTAAAATGAATAAAGAACCAAATAAAAAAGGCTATAATGGATCTCCCATCATAGCTTTTTTAAGCTATTGCATAGCTTCTATCGCGGGCTTTGAGCGTGGAGACGGAATCCAGAAATTCCGTAACGAAAATAACCTAACACCCCCCACTCCGACCGGCACAGCGGTGATACTTTTCACTTTTGCCATCTATCGATGAATAGCTGAGCTTTTAATGACTTTTTTGAAATATCACGCTAGTCTATTTAGTTCAGCAACCCGTCTCTAGGTAGCTTGGTTGTATCGGCGTTACTGCGCATGCGTAATCCCCTTCTTCGCCCCGCAATCTGGTGACTCATGCCTGCTTAGAGTTTCGGCGTTGGGGCACCTCCTCGAAAAAAATACTGCATAAATAAAATAAATAAATAATTATAATTGCATAAGTTGATAAAAAATACTATGCAATAGCTTTACCGCGGCAGTCCCCGAGTGCCACACGTGTTTTTTTATTTGGTTCTTTCTTTTCTATGAGATAATTTTCGAGCAAACCAAAAACTATTATGCAATATGGTAAAAAGGCTCACTTTTATTTACTACTAGCTGACCCGGTAGACATTGTTATATCCTTTTTTGTTCGTTATCGCCCGTATAACTAATGCCCGTAGCTGCGCCTGCACGGACGTATAATGAATTCCTTCATCTTTTGTGTCTATCGATTTTTAAGTGAATATCCGTATCGCTTTCGATTCCGCAGCCGGTCACACATTTGACTGTACTCCCGACCCCACATCCGTTTTCGACTCCAGTTCCATTCTTTGTTTCGATCCCGGTCCAGCTTGCGATTCAATTCCGATCAGATTCTATTCTCGTCCCGTTCGCAATTCTCTGCCCCTGCCCGCTTTAAATCCCGATTTCGCTACCAGTCACAATTCCCACTTAGATGAAGACGGGAGTAAATGCTAATATCGAAATCTATAGATATATATATAAAAGGATTTGACCGATCATTATGAATATTGGTATGAACATGTATCGGTTGAGCGATACGGAAGTCGGTACATCGCAGCGCCACCTGGTGGCGAGTTGCGTGAATGGGGATAGCATAAGAACCTTCACCGTGAAAAAAATACATGTTCACACTAATATTCATAACGATCGGTCAAATAGTTTCTGAGTTTATCGATTTCATATATACAAACATCCTTTTATATATATATATGTATGTAGATAGATATAGATAAATTAATGTGATTGCAGAGATAGTGGATATTTACTGAATGCTAAAATCCTTGTGAAAGAATGTTAGAAGAATTATATGAGAAATATTTTTAAACATACTTTCGTGCCGTGAAGAGATCTGTGGTATCTGCTTATGCTGCTGAGAAACAGACGTGAGTTTATAAAAAAAGAAAAATAGAAAAAAAAACAGTGGCACTTCGAGAGTGCCGACAGAGGTGAAAACTTGAACAATTACGTGTGTATTTTTTTGAATCATTACGAAATATTTTATTGTGCAGGAAATACTTTTAAATAAAGTGTTGTTTATTCATTATTATAAACTACTCCTCCAAAAATGATATTACAGTTATCATTTAATGCGCTATTGTACAGGGAAACATATAAAAATTGCAATCTATTGCTTAAAGCGTAAATTTGAAAATACAATACGAAAAGTTCCGCGTGAATATATGTCCATGTTGTACGCATATACACTATATATGTTTATATTATATATAGTCATATTATCAATGTATTTTGACCCAAACTCAACTCTCGTGTAAACGGGGCTAATATATGTAGATACTTATATACAGAGGTGTTGGTTGCAAAAAACTTATCTAGGACAGTTCATTTATTTCAAACAGACTATATCATGCCGTTTTCTGCGTAGAATATTACTCACATCTATACCCGATGTGGAAAAACTAGATTTGGTATTAGAAGTGGGACGGGGATATGAGGTAAAAGCAGCACTGAAATCGAAACTAAGAGCAAGATCGGGAGCGATCTACGTACGAGATATAATACAAAATCAACATTTATTATGCATACAGATAATTTCGTTCAACTTATTTAACTAAACTATAAAAAACGATTAAGATTTACTACCTAATACTAAAGTATAGTTAAAAGTATGTAACTCGTAAAATTGTTTTAGTTATTTATTTTGGTACGAGTCGTGCGCAATTAAATCAATATGAATTAAATCGATCAAAGGTCAACGCCCATTCCATAGGCACAGAAAATCTTAATTATAATAGAATGTCATGCAGGATGAATCTGTCAGCTTTTATGAGGTTAACCGGCTGTGAACGATCAGTATAACTCATCGCATCGACTTTAGCAGCGATGGAGAAATTCTAATCGAGATACACAGAAATTGAGAACTCACTACACTCAACAGATGCACCGCGTACATAGCGTTATGTGAATTTGAACATACAAGTGTCACTGATTATTAAACGACTTCTTAAGTTCATCTTTAACATTTTTTTGGTTTAAGTTTACACTTCGAGATTTTTATTAAACGTATTTGGTGTCGTATATTATGTACATACATGGTTTACGATAAAATAATTGTCAAATCTAATCGACGAAGCGTTGACTGTTGGATTCTCCAAAAAAAAAATGTTTTTATAACCTTAAACCGCACTTTTGATATTTGAACTTCGCTGTATGATGTTCCATGTTTTTTCTGAATGCATTTTCTTTTTAACATGTAAAATCTTAAATATAGTATATTTAAGATTTATTTATTTAAGTATAATAATTCTCTGTGGTTCACGACGTTGTTGATATGCACACGTATATCTATGTATACGTCTTTTTATATTGGCAATTTCTGTGTATCACTGCTTGTAAACCCAAATATAGAAATAAATAAATAATATACAGACAATTAAATTTGCATAATATTCGATTTAGATACGGAATTTTGAAAAATTAAATTTTAATATCCTGTTCCATAAGGTGAATCTAAAAAGAAAATAGGAAATTAATTTTATAACACTCTATCAAAGTAAAACAAACTCAGTTTTCATATTATCATAGAACATTTCACACTCCATTTAATGTAAGTGACTGTGTCCGAGAGCTTAGTCTATACATTCTTCAAGAAAAAAAAAAACTGCCAATAATCTTTTTGAAGTACACGCTTTGAGCTTAGAGTGAAAACACGATGCCGGTGTCGTGTGAGAAACAAACAGATTGTAACTTCACGGCCTCGTTTCCGCTGTGAGGTAGCGAGAGATGAGAGATAGAGTGTACTGGGGTCGTGTAACTCCATATATTTATAACTAGCTGTCCCGCCCGCTTCGCTGGGTAATTTTTATTTATAAATAAAATGGCGAAGGATTTACGGAATTCGAAAAATGAGTAGCCTAGAACCATCTACAAATCCTCCCGCAACGAATGGTCCCAGTCCTATGTCTATATGTTTAGTAGTTTTTACGTGATTGGCGAACAAAGACAACCTATTTTCATTATATATGTATAGATTTCATTTTTTTGGAATCTAGTCTACATAAAATTACGAAGTTTTTAATTACACCTAACAGCATTTATTTAGACTGCAATTCTTTGTATTACTAGCTCAATAAAGTGAATACAGTATAAAACTTTAAGGTTGATTTAAATTATATTTTTTTTAATTTAAGATGCTGAAATTTAGCTTTAATTTCAACAAAAAAACACATGTTATAATAAATACGAAAACTGTGTCAGAATATTATGTTATATATACTTAAAATTATGAATTTTTAATATAGTAATATACGCGTCGACTGGTGTCAGTGTCACTGTCTGTGGTCAGTGTTTGTTGTACTTACTGTGTGTGGGCGTAGTAGCCATCATTAAGTATCGCTTTCGTGTTCTTTTTCTATCATTGTTTCGTTCTTACTGTTTAGTTTTATTTAATTATTTGTATTGTTATTGTGCTATTAATTTTTATGAAGAAGGGGAAATTCGTTGCGTAAAATAAAAACAAGATTGGCTTAATCTGTGCACATTTGTAAACTGTTATTCAAAAAAAGGTCACGAACCATATTCGTTTATAAGGTAAATCAAAGTGCTATTTTTACTATTACTTTGTATTGTTCCAAAATATTTACCTATTTTAAATTAGTTAACACTAAAGATTAATAAGCCTTAGCTACTAATATTTATTGACATCTTCTTCCCAATAAACACTATTTCATGCGCGGTCTGAAGCAATATTTTCAAAATCGCGTATTACGACTCTATAACCCCACTATATTATTCTTCTCTATGGTGTTTACACTTAGCACGTCCCCATTTCGTAATCAATAAAACTCAACGTGACGTATTTCATGCCCATGTTAGTACTGTTCACAGGTTTCACACGCAACCACAACGGTTTTTAAACACTTTGAACTATGAATTTCTTACATTGTGTTCATTCTATTTATGGTTCTTCTAGAATAAATAATCGATACATGCTCGGCCTCGAACCCACGTGTTTCGAACCTATAGTCCAACGTTCTATCCCCGATCTATCGCTACTTTTATTTGTTCATCAATGAAATATTCCAGTGTAAATGCTGAAAAATCCTTCTTAATAGATGCCTATTTCGCGAAAAGAGCTTGGCATTTACAAATAATAAATACCGTTTCACGAGAGCACGTCGATATTTAATTCATAGCCTGTTATTATAATACAGACAGGAAAACATGTGCCATCGCTGACTGCATTGCCTTTTAGTTACGTTCAAAATAAAAAAGACCATTCTCATCGTAATGTAACATTAAATAATCGCCGCCAGGTTTCCCCTCGCCCCGGGGGCGTACACTCCCACGATCGGTTTATTTCAGACTTGAAATAGCAAAAACTTGTCTACTAAGAACTCGTTACCCCCGTATTCCGCTGGCGTCGGCGCCGGCGCCGCTGACAGCCTTCATCGCCGACACCCTAAAAACTTCTGGAATTGATAGCTTTACCTGCTTTTCGAGGCACAAAGCGAGTGACTTAACAAGACTTAAATTATAAGTTTATCGATCGATTCGCCCGCGTTTTAAATAAATAAACATCCCCATTCAGCAGACTCTAGCAACTTCACTCGAATAAACGATAGTCATTCCACCCGAAGAGGACGCAGTAAAATAGATATTTACTGTAACGAGAAAAAAATCATATATCATGATGGCAATCTGAGATGAAGCGGCCGCACTGCGGAAATGTTCTGCGAAAGAAGACAACAAATATTTGAGTTCCGGTACTCGCGGCGTCGCGGACGTGACCTGAGCGGCGACGGGGCGCGAGTGCGGGGGGTCGTCAGCGGCGACAGTGGACCTTTAGGCGACCGGATAGGGAGCCCTTTCAATCGGACCTCGTAATGCGGAAATAATACAAAATGCGAACCGAAATACTTGTCAAAATTATAAATAACTGTAATGCAAAAAAAAATTTTGTGTGCGTGTGCAAATCACACACGCCAGATATGAAACTTTATAGAAGTAACCTACTAGAGAATGAGATGAATATAAGGTATCAGAAGTAAGATAATTGTAAAGCTTTATTTTCTGTATAACATTTTAATTGAAGTGGTATATTTACAATCTTGAAAATACACAAGTAATGTGCATCAGTACCAAAACAAATACAGTTTTAAATGAGATTCAATCTTGAATCGATTTTAAAAAATAATTTACAATAAACACTATTAATTCGAAGCTGCAATATATTTCACCGAAACAAAACGCATTACGTAGAAGTCAGTATCATGAAACACACTGATCAAAACACACACATACCGCGAAGCACTTGCACGAATGAGTGAGAATATAAATGCTACTCGGTCAGCTGATGCGAGCCATGGACTCCACCATATTGACCTTGGCTGTTTTGGCGAGCGCCTTTCACACTTAATAACTATTGTACTTAATTTGCTCAAGC
The DNA here is from genome assembly GCA_005406025.1 of Eumeta japonica. Lineage (NCBI taxonomy): Eukaryota > Metazoa > Arthropoda > Insecta > Lepidoptera > Psychidae > Eumeta > Eumeta japonica. The sequence continues at coordinate 130,677 of BGZK01001081.1, forward strand.
AAAAGATGGCAACCGAAATTCATATTATTGCACAGTCGAGGAAAAACATCACTAAGCACAATTTTTAAAAAGGCTAGTTTTAAATACAAGTATGTTGATAAAAAAAATTTTAATGGAAAGATCGTTTTTGGAAGAAATGAAACAAATAACTTACTGAAATAACATTATTTGTAATAACATTGTAACTGGAACAACAAATATTCGTATATGAGATATGACTGAATACCCATCACGCGGTCTCATGCTCCTGGACAGATGACACAGGTCGAAAGTGCCGACATCAACGTCGAAAGTGCCGACGGGCATAGAAGAACAATTAATAGACGATAAATAATAAATTGTCGTGCTGGCACAATGAAAGGCTTTGTGAACGATTTCCTGTTCGCATTTAAATCCTAAAAAAATTTGATTATTATGAAAAAATGAACGTTGCATGCCACACTGATTGATTTCATATTTATTAGTAAGTCTTCCCGAACCTTCAATAACAATAATCATAATGCAGCATAAAATTCAGTCGAAATCGACAAAGCCCCGACTCGAGCAGATAAAAAAGTTGATTTGGTGGCTTGGTTAGAAAGAAATAGTGTGGTGGCGAATATGGTAATACTAAAACCGAAATCGTTGTAGTTTGTTAAATTAAATACGCTGACTAAAATTCATTATACGATTGACGAATTGGCAAACGAATATTAATAACGAGTTATATGAACGCCGCCATCCTACTGTCAATATAACGCCGTTGAATTCATATGGACGCAAATAAAACGATACGCAGCACGAACAAATACGTCGCCACTATTTACGGCCAACGAGATGATGGATTTATTGAAAGAATCATGTGCTCATATAAGTGCAGGAGGTTGGAAAAAAATTAGTTCACACGACAAAGAATAACTATTAGGAACAATTGGGAAGATGTGGGGAGTGACGTAATTCTCGATAATGAACTAATTATTGCAGCTGTTTCAAAGAGTAGTGATAATGACAGAAACAGTGACAGCGATGCTTCAAATGAAGATTAAACAAATTTAAATGAGTGTATTTTTTATTTGCTCGGGCGCACGTCCCCAGGTTTGCCCCTTCTCACCCGCTTCTTCTGTAATCTGTAGATTTAAGCTCGGTTTGTGGAGTGGTTATTCGAATATGTAAGTACTACGTAAAACTTAATATGCATATAAATGTTCTATTACTTTTATTCGAGTCAAAGTAAGAAATAAACTCATAGATTGTATACAATATAATATAATTTAATTGTATAATAAATTCATATGAAAGAATGTAAATATAAAAATAAAATTTAGGAAAATAAGTTTTATTACAGTTGTATCGATTTAGTAAACATATAATAGTATTGAAATAGTTCTAGTTCTATAATTTAACTGAAATCACTGAAGTTAAACGTCAGAAATCGCTTTACCGGTCGTCCCTGCTATTATACGTACGAGTATTTTCTTGTTACAGCCTTAATTCGTATTAAATATTTGTATGACCCATGTCGACAACTGTAATATAAAGAAATCGATAACAGAAGTTGGTATTCTTTTATAACTTTATTACCATAATTTTATCGTATAAACTGTAAACGTTTACATGATTATTGTTTATAAACGTAATGTTTATGACCTCCAGGTAATGTGATTAATAGCTAAATACGCGTGTAATATGATGTAATAAATTGAGAAATAAGCAGTTTATTTTACTTGTAACCATTATAGTCATAACATTACAGCACCAAACTGCCTCATAAGGTATTAATACAAATTTCGTGTTTTTTCGCGCGACTCATAATCGTAGCATTTGAGAATGCTGTACGATCGAAACATTTTTTACACCTCTTTTCACAACTAGTTCTATCGCTGTACTACAGTATATTAAAAAATGAATGAAATGAATTAATAAAGCTAATCGAGCTAAATTCGTGATTACATACTTACGGTCCAATTACAGTTCAATTGACGGCCCAAAAAATAATTTTTCAATAAGATTTGTTGTTATATTTATATCTTGTGAGAGATTTGAAGCGATGTAAAATTTGAAGGACAAATATTCCTCTACGAAGAGGAATCATAAACTAAACAAAGTACACTATTGTGAAATAGTATACTTTTTAAGCTAAAATAAGGACATTATATTGTTAGTAAGAACAATTAAATTCGAGTAGGCTTCATGTTTTCTGTTAACCGACTGCAATGCACGCCGCAACGCGGCTATGCATAATATTTATTATTTTAATAATATAAAAATGCTTTAGAATATCGATATATTTATTTGAAATTAACTCAATAAAATAATTATAATATTCTAATATTTTTATCTATTTTAAGAATCAACGATTAGTGAACCAATTGATTTAAACTCGGGTTAGGTAAATGTTTTATTCTTCGCACAGTATATCAAAATTATCCGAACTTTTCTCTTCATTCATTAGTATTTATTATCCCACCATATTATTTCTAAAAAATTTAAAACGCTTTCAAATTTTAATTTCTTATTTAATATTTCCATCTACTCCAAATATATGTACTCAAAATTTAAGTTTGAAACCTTGAACAATTTCTGAAAAAATTGTACTTGTTATTTAGATTTCTTGTTAATTCTAGTTCTACAGGTGGTATACTTTCGACGAAATTAGTGTATTTAGTTTACAAACTACAATTCTGTAGCTTGCTAATAACGATGCTCTCAAGAATAGAAGGAGTAATAAAGTCCACCACCACATCACCGCGCCGGGGAAAGGACCAAGGGCTGTACGACCGCGTTAACGTCGGAAACCATCAAAGGAATTCGGGTGCAGTTGCCATTGTTATCACTGCATTTCTAAAAAGACAGATTGAAAACTGTTGCCCTTCAAAAATGCCTTGACTGTCGTAGGAGGCGGGCATTAAGGCCGCACATTCGTCACTGGCGCTTTGGAGCTGAGCGCTTGACGAGTCCGCGGGCAATCCGTCAACGCCCACACGGCGCATGCGCCCGCACCTCCCTCTACGGTACATCCGATTGAGTGATAACGACAAAGGAGTTAACATTAAAGTTTCCTTGCATCTAAAGTATAAAATAATCGATTATTCATTGAATTTTTTTATTTTTATCGCAAGCGTATTGGATAATTGAGATTTTGTAAAAAAAACATTTGTAATTAAAGTTTTTGTTTGCTAAATTTAAATTCAATCACGGAGGTGAAACGATCGCCGAATGTCACCGTGTCCCAACGTGACAATGAATACTCTCGGAGTAAACCTGTAGAATATGTATAGGACATAAGGGTGTAGTATGTTATAACCTACGATACATTATATATTGAGTGACGATAAACAAATAGGTGTTCCCTACAAAAAATCAGCGCCATGAGACCGCATTGCGTGTCATCATTTTAAGCCAGGTGCGGCCAAAAGCATCCAGGCTCATCGGCTAAATACTATCAGCTGCTGCTGTCATAACTGTTAATGACAAGTTTACAATTCTTTTCGACTAAATCCCATATTCAGACATAGATTTTCTCCATGTCTTCGAAGACTACTCCATTTCTCCAACTTCATTTAACTAATTCCTCTCGAATATGGAAGTCGACTTTCATAGACAGCCAACTAAATGGCACCACATCGATAACTAATGAGACGAGTCGCAGTCCTATTCCTTGGTCGATAACTCAAATGATGAAGAGCGCTTTACGAAAAGCCAAAGACATAAATCACGACAAACTCTGTTTGAAACCACCGGTGTACGTGCTTCTGATGTATTCACATGTATGATGGAGGCCAGCATTTTTACGTTAATTTATACAGCGCTGCGCTTGTTTTCATTAGCCATGCTATCAATGATTTCGCCGGTACACCGCTAAATGTCGATGGCACAAGTATGACCTTCTTCTTCTCTCGCCTCTAAGATAACCCTACTACAATTTACTATCTATGAAAAGACTATGGTACAATTCATTATCTATGAAACAAGTGTCAAGCGAGTACATTACTGTTACAATGAAATATATAAAAAGTACCCTTATTAAAAAACTAACGTACACCATGGACGAATACGTACAGTTAACTAGCTTTTCCTACGACTCTGCTCGCGTGAACGTCGAATAAATTCTTCCATCTTTTATATCACCGATCACGCTGTCAACTATGATTCCGATCTTGGATCAAAGTCAGCGAGGCGGGTTTTGCACCATCAAATTCACTTTGAAACCATTTCAAGTTCGATGAACAATATTTATTTTTTTAAATTGTGCGGTTTTTCTGTTTTAATGAAAAATAAAATATCTACTGCCATTTGCAGTTCGTAAATAGCGCTCGAGGATTATAAAGGACGCAAGATGATACGAGGTTTACGTAAAATTACCTGGTTTTGTCTGGTGATCTGTACTACGAGGCTTCCTCCTTCCGATCATGGTTGAAATTTTATATACTCTATTTATTTTTCACCTAATTAATACGATGACTACGAAAGTTAGTTCATTAGATTGTTTTTGTTAAAATAAAACGAAAACAAAAAAGAAATGGATGAAAGGTACTCCATGTCGTTTTATGTACGCCTGACGACGTGTAAGCAAAATTTCATAATTCAGTGACAATAATTCAATTCAATTCATAAAACTATGCAATTTTTCATGAATGTTTTCTTATGACGTTATCACGTAACATTATCGTTCGTAAACCGACTTTACAGACAACCAATTTTAACCTTAAGGGATCACCTACTAATTACTGTAGTTCATAGGGACATTTCGTTTCAAGTTTGACAATGAGTGTAGTATTATTACATTTCATACTATTTGATATCTATAACGACGTGTTCGGAGATATTGTTGAAGAAACATTAATTAAAATATGGATGAAATCCCCCGCGTAGGGTGAAAGAATTAGTACGCAACTTAACAATTTTTCACAAGAAAATAAAGATCTGTAAAAAAAAACAAATTCCTAATGTAATTGATGAATCTCACGGAAGGTCTTACACTGGGTAAACATTTTTTCTAAAATAACTCATCTTTCATTGATCCGACAGATAAAATTACTAGTTCTCACTTAATTCGTTTGTAAAAATAAATAAAATGCATTCAGATGCCTCTGTACACAGATAGGCATGTACCAGTCGGCGTAGGTCGCAGCGAGTAGATCTCGCTTCAGAAACTCCTTTTATGCCTTCGCGTACGTAATAACAAACGTACGACGCCATCACAAACGTAAATATTGACTTGTTGATTTTTTCCTTCATTCTTGTCATCTACCACATAAAACGTAAGGTTATCATATCATAAAATCTAAAAATACATCTGACCAATAAAATACCGCAGTAGGAAAGTTGCGATTGACGTTGTCTGTTTTTTCTATTAACAATTTTAGTCATTTTGAACAATCCAATATCTAGTACTGTCCGATCGCAACAAAAATTGACCCGGGAAGCGATTCTCGGGTCATGTGGGAATTGTCACATGAAACAATTTTTGTATAAATAATAAATATCAATCAAAAACATTTATTCCGTAATTTCAATTTCTAAACTGTGTCAATTGTCAAACGGGTTTCATGTGACAAGCAATGCGCGTACCTTAGCACACGACACTGTTTGTCACATCATAAATTCAGATCAGCATAATGAGTAAAACCCTGTTTTAATGACAACGTAACCGACAGCCGCCCCGCTGCTGAGACATATCCTCCCACAATCTTTTTCTTCCAGATTGAGAGGTCTTAAGCTCCACGTTTTCCTTTTTAAATTTCAGTATTACAAGTATTGATATATGGATTACAAATTCACAATATCAAAATAGAAATAATTAAAAATTTTTAGTACATTAATTTTAAGAACGTTGTATATTTATTTTCTTTTTTATTTTCTGCGTTTTAATAGTATTGTATGTGTGAAATTTTACAAATGATTTAGAATTAAATTGTCTCGGGTAAAAAATTATATCGTATTGTAAATGCTGGCTTCTTATTTTTCTTCTTCCACATTTTCTTGCATTTTTTTGTCAATTCTGAGTTATACTTAAAATTTCCGTATTCTTCTTTTTCCTTCTTCTTCTTCTATAATTTTCTTACATTGTCATCCAATTTTGAGCTACGTCCAAAATTTCAGTAATCACATTTTTTTGCTTTGTAATACAATTCCGAGCTATGTTCAAAATTTTAGCAATTTTATCATTTTTTCTTAAAAACTTTTTTAAATTGTCATCTGATTCTAAGCCCTGTTTAGAATTTCAAGTCTTTTGCTCACCAGAAACTTATTTTAAAGTTGATTCTAAAATTTCACGTAACATACAAACAAATAAAAAAATAGACAAAAACACGAGTCGATAATAACGTAATATACTTGTTTGCAGTGTTTACGCAATCAATTTATATTTTTACCCATCGATATTTGAGAGTCGTACAAAAAATATCTGTGAGTGAGAGAGAATACAGACTACACCACTTCACATTTACCGTCATCTTGTATACAGAAATTCCACATTTGATAATTGTCCCACTCGACTATTCCCACATGGCCCGAGAATTGCCTCCCAGTTAATCAATTCATTTTATATCGATAACTAACCGCCGCTCGCTCGCTTCGTTGGCCATCGTGGTTATAAAAGTAAATAAAAAATGTTGTGAAGGGTGTATGGAATTTAACGAAAAAAATAAGCTACAATAATTATTACAAACCATTTTGAGTGGAACGGTAATTAATGTTCGATACGATAAGTTCAGTAGTGTCAATATTGAGTATTGTGTGAGTTGTTAATTCGCGGAAATCCATAGTAGCGCTTGCCTGCGACATGCATTAACATGCAGCATGTAACCCACCGCTGACCCCAGAATCTGCCTCTCCACTACGAATCTCTATTCAAATGATTGAATATTGATTCCAGAGGATTGACAGATTGACTATATCTGTCAATCCTCTGGAATCAATATTCAATCATTTGGACAGAGATTCGTAGTGGAGAGGCAGATTCTGTGTCAAGATCATAGTGTCATAGTGTCAAGCTGATGCCCGGATAAAGGAAAAATCGTTCTCATTTATACACATGTACATAGACATAGATTCGTGTGGTGTGTTATCGGGATGGGTTAAGGGCGTGAAAGTTCCATAGACGGATTTTCCTGGGCGTAGGTGGAGTGCTGTATCCGTTTCGTTAAATTACTGCCCGAGACGCGGGAAAAATGAAACAGCAAAACAAACCCGATGTTGCACGAGATCGCTGTCGGTGTGACATACGAGTTCTCGGCATGGCCGGCGATGTGGATGTGGCGGAAATGCGTAAGCGGAAAGAAAGCGCGCGCTAGTCACGTATTACTATACGTTAGTGCCCGCTCACTGTGAGTTTCATATAACTTTACCGCTGTTTGTAGAATTAGTGACAATGATAGATAAAAAAATTGGTTTGCATAAAAATAATAAATTTATGACAACCAGTAATCGTTAATCTATTTAACTTTTCTTTTTTTTTAACTGATGTTAATTTCATAATATGTTAATTTTCATCAGTACAGCGAGAAATAAAGAGAAAGAAAAAATAAAAAGAATACACGTACAACAATCGTGCTTTGATAAATACATTGAAATAAATACGCATGGTATAAACAAATCAAATAATTATAGTACATAAGTAATGAATTAAAGTATGCGTACATGTTCAGTTTGGGATTCAATCGACATTCAGAATGTAAATATTTACATCTATCTCTTTGAGAAACTTCTTGTGCGTGCAATATAAAATTTTCTTTTCGTCGTCAGATTTAATTGAAATAAAGTATAAAATGTTGCCCCAAACTACGCAAAATTTTAGTGTGTAACGTCTACGAAAATCTGTTCCGATATCCGAGATTAGTGCTTTTAGACAGGCATATGACAGGGAGACAAATTTTTTGCAATCATATTTTTGTATCTCATTGCTTCTTCTATATCGTCCCCGATCACTTTTCGGTAATCATACTCAACACTCATTCAATACAAGTACACAGGATCTGCAGTTTTATCAGAAAGTTGTTGCGTTAGATTTTTATCACCCCGCTGCCAGGATACTTTTTATATTAGCTTGAGGCGCTTTGAACCTTAGCTCTTCACTCTGGTCCAATGCTGTCCGAGAGCAACCAACAGACACTGTCACCGATGAGATGACAACGTCCGAGACAAATGGCTTCAAGCGAAAAGTTTGATTCGGCTAGGGTTTAAAAATCATTATTGATTTCGCCCTTAATCAGGATCGAAAACCAAATACAGTGTGATTCTAAGACAATACTGTTTACCATCGAGCCACCGACGCTCTTGTCCGACGTACAGTCGTACAAGTGCGTAGATCAGCCACTGGGAGTTACGGGCAAACGGCGTATGATAACAGAGCAAGAATCGCGTACTTTTGAAAAATATTTGATGCGGTTTTTACTAAGTGGAAAGGTTGTCAAACGTCACCTCATTGAGCTTTTGTAAGAATATTATAAAATCGATAAGAGATTTCACTTTATATGTTTACGCCCTAAAACAATAGCTACCATGTTCTATGGTTCTTGAAGTCACTAGATTTGTGGTGAAACACTGTTATCTGGTGACCGAAAGAACCTTTTTAATTTTAAAAATAATGAAATATCACTAACGAGAGGTGCGCTTGAAGATTATTACTCGATGACGTCACAGAAGACTTCGTGAGGATGGCTTACCTTCAGGAAGTACCACAGATAAAAATATTGAATTTTCTAAATGAAAACATTATAAAATTTACCCATTTTTCCATAAATTTAAATTAATTTATTTCGGTGGTCTATAGTCATACGTAGCACATTTATGCGTTTTTAGATATATTCGCATACTCAATAAGATAAAATATGGATACAACAAAAATATTAATATTCCTTAAGCGCTATTATTTTATATTCGCTTACAATACATAACCATTTCTTAATTCTCTCATGAAAAAATTTTTTTTTTGTGATTATAATCGCCCTTGGCCCATTTGCTTTGAAAAAAAATCGTAACGGACAATACGAACTACGATTATAATTTCAGCATAATCCACATCTTCGAGGATCCTCAGCTACGAGTGCTCGGGATCAGTGAGCCGGGGCTAACCATTACATACTTGTCTGTACCGGGAATCCGCTTGTTTGCACAAGCACCCTTACCAATGTTAGTACTTGCACAAAACAAACGACGTCTACATAAAATATGTACCTCTTTGAGAGTACATAAGTGTGTAACTAAATACATCACAGGAAACGTTAAGAGAATACAGTCACAACCATTTCTTACATATTTTAACTCTTTAAGCTTTTGTTCATTCGACCAAGACTTTTTTAATAACACGCGGCGTTTTATAATTATGTTTATTCGATTGCTATTCCAATTTCTTTTCGTGCTAAAATAACGGAAAATGAAATTTGTGGCAAAGAGAAAATTTCGGTCTTGATTAATCGAATAAGGATATTTTTATCGACTTACTACCACGAGTAATATCGCCAGCTCTATCGAGCTCTTGCCACGTTCGAGCGCTACGCCGGTAAAGGATACAATTATATTTACTTCAAAATTGCAGAAACGCTAAAAAAATCCCTACATTTTCATTTCACAGTATTTTAAGGCCTTTGTCGGAGTTTTACTAATTTTTGAAGAAAAAATTTTCAGCAAATATCAACGTGTGCCACACATATTTAAAGTTTCTATAAAAGCTTTTTAAGTTTTCTAAACAATCTTTAATATTAAGTGAGTATTTTAGAGAATATCGCTCTGAAAGTACCATAAATTGTGTCCCCCTCTTTATTTTTTAAACGGTAAATCCAAAAAATATGAAACAAATTACAACGATAACGCTTAATATATACTCTAAGAGAAATATTTTGAATATGATCGGATATACGTTTTTTGAGTTATTGCTGAAAAACTACGCTTCTAAATAAAAGGGAATAAGTGCCATAAAGATACGCTCTTTTGCTGGTGATTTTTAGTTTACATTATTTTAACTTGTTTCTCTAGTTACAGGTGATTAAAATCTTATACTTATGAGCGGGGCAAATGGAAAAAAGTGTAACAACTTAGTTTTTTCCTCTGCAGTGCATTTCTTTGTAGTGACGGCCTTGAAACCCTATAACGAGCATCGTGCGACATGCTTTTGGCCAATTTTTTTTTCTGACGAAGAACAGAGCGGATTAGATTTTAGTATCTATCGGTAAAGTAGTTTATTATCTCAAAAAAACATTTTTCTGGAAAGTCTAGTTGAGTGAACCACTTTTGAATGTCGTAAACTGCGTTTCCGTTAATCCATTCAAAAGTTATGTGAGGTTTACGCACACGCACGCACACAGACAGGTACCGTCCCGCAATAAAAAATTGAAAAATTTCAAAAATTAGATTACATAATTTTTCGTAAAATTTTAATCATATAAGTTTGTATAAGACCCTTAAAGAGCGAGTCTTATTTGCTTTTTTCGGCTTTTTTTTTTATTTGAACATCCGTGGTCGAAGCCGCGTGTCTGGTTAGGGAGTAGCTAAAGTAATCTAGACTTTTTGTATTTACACCTGTACGACTAACGTCAAATAACACCGCATCATTCCCGAGAGGGAAAAAAAAAAAAACTTCAAATAACCTTGAAAATATAAAAGCTTAAAGAATATTTTAGGGTTGCACTAATTTAGTCCTCTAGTGTATTTCATGTCTTTAAGTAATGTTGTTATTAAATGGTTTATTTTCTTTACAAGTAATAAAAATGTTCTTGAAAAGTAGCACTGCGTCTATAAACGAAAATACCTGGGTAACCGAGCTTAACTCGGCTTCTCACGGGTTTGCCGCTGAAGTATGATACCTTCTTGCGGGAAAAGTTGCTGATGTTCATTTCCAACAATAATAGATAGTTTGTAAAATTCACTTAAGAATTTTATTGAAAAGGTATTTATCAAGTAATGTCATTTATTCTTGGGAACCGTATCATAGCAACAATACGAATATTTAAAATTTCACGAATGACTCAACATAAAGCAACGTTCAAATTTTTTGTATCCCATTTTTAAAATTTGTCCAAAAATGACACCAATATAAATAAACTTGAAAAGCCAATTTTATCAAAATAAAAATTTCCATCGCAATTGTCAGGGCCGTTGGCGAGATCTTCGTGGCGTAGACACGGGAATTGCTCCTTTAATAATATAGATGTAGAATAACCTTTTTAAACGATGATTCGTGTAATCTATTTGAAGGGTTATTGTTTTGACAGCTGCTGACATTTTACTGCGACAAGACAAATGTCTTGTCGTAAATGATTTCTACGTGAAAATACAATAAATATTGTATTTTCAAGTGGAAATCGAGTGCAGTTTAGCGCGATATCTCGTCGAATACGAGTGAAAAGTCAAACCTGTTTATCAAAAAATTTTCACGAAACAAAGATATTTCTTTAACTTAACAACGTAAAAATAATAAGGGATCGTATCTCCAGAAATTGTTTTCCAGTTATCTCTTTATATGAATGCTGAACAGAGGTCATCGTTTGAAAGACGGACACCATATTCAAACAAATTCTATTACATCTTCTTTGCATATTTGAAACTCGTTTAAGCTAACAGTATTGTCTGCATCGTGGCATCGTAGTATAAGAACAATAAATTTTTTAAATGGATTTCAGACAGATTAAATACTACCTACGTTAATATACTATACGATTTAAACATAATATATATTGTTTAGTTTTTTCTATTTAGCATGTTCAATATAAGTGTTTTTTTATAATAAACGACTTAAGTACGGAACAATCATAGTAGACTGTGGATGCGAAAGGGACATTTGAATTAATGATCACTAAATTAGAGGAGTAATTATTTAGAGTTCAATTAGTGTTCTCCGTATTGGACTACAACAAAATATAAATCTATTTACACGTTGACAAGGTCTCTTTGTTATTTTATCAGATTGAGTTCATAAACAAAACGTCGTCAAGTTCCTCGCGTAGTTTAGTGTACCTCTCTAATATATAATAGTGAACATAAACTTAATTAAATTTTATTTAACAAAAATCCCAATAACCTACAGTCCGTACATGTTCCTGTTACGTATAATTATTTACCAATTCTATGACGTACAAATTGACCCTCAATGTCTGTACGTATGACAAATTATTAATTTCTTTTTTGTTATGGCAACAAACAATCATTTATATTTTTTACTCATTAAAAATTAAAAACACAATTAAATAGACCTATAGTGCCAAAAATAAAAAGCAACTTTAAACATTTAGATTTCAAAGTAAAGACTAAGATATAACACTTGTACATAAAAAATAATAACAATAAAAGCACCGTAATTAACTAAGACAAAAGGTTACAAGTAAACAGTTGTTTCTATTCAATAGTTTTACACAACTTAATCGTTGAAAATTATTTCATATATTCTTTAATAGGTTTACATTTGAATAGACAAACTGTTACAAGTGCGGTATCATTGAATACTTTTTGAAAGTTATTTTTACATTTTACAATAATTTCCCGTTTTGAATTACCATCTAAGATCTATAACGTTGGTTAGAAATCTTCCTCACACGAATTTTCAAACTTTGTATAATAAAACTATGATAAAGTTCTTGTATAATCATGTAATAAGTCTTATTAATGTGAAATATAATTATTATAGTATAATTCAATTTAATTCTTAAAATCGAATGATAACCCCAGAATTTTATTACTTTCAAAAATAATTTTAACTACTGTTACCTAAAACGATACTTAATATATTGAGAGATAAATAACTTAATTAATAATTAATAAATGGATATATTATTAATAATCAATTGATGACCATATATAGATAAAAAATATTTATTATCGCTATTATTACAAAGAGACACGTCGGTGACGCCGTAAGTAATTAGAAAACAATCTTAGGATATTGATAAAACAGAACTCAAAAGTAAAAATAAAACAAATTAATTAAAAAATTTAGAAATCTGACGACGTAAAAGTGAATTGAAAAGACAGAAACAAGATGATGTAAAAAGCCATCCACTCCGATCATTTATCATATTTGATTGGACGAATTTTATACCATCTTGTTTCCAACTTTTCAATCCACTTTTATGCAGTCGGCTTTTTTTAATTTTATAATGTGGTAGTTTAAATAAAGTTATCATTGTAAATCCAGTTACAATGAAAAAAAAAACATAACAAACCATGCTATCTATATATCATATTAAGTCTCTCTTGTCAATTCGAGTCATTAATCACTTATGTCTTGGGGATTAAGAATCCAGTGCCTGCGTTACGTAAACGTGACGGGCTCACGTCCGTCGAAATATCAGGTAAAGATACGGCATCGCCGGAGCTCCTTGACTTATTCATGGATAACTGTCTGAATAATCCGGAGTTTATACGCGAACTAACAACGGGTTAGTTATAAATGCACCAAATTGATCCCCGATGGCGATGACCGAGCAATGATTAATCCGGAACCTGTCGACCGGACGAACTGCAGTAGATAATAACCGAAATGGAGTGTTGTGCCAAGAAATGAAGTACTAAAATGAAAGTAAGGCTCAATACGACATCTTGACCAGAGACCAGATGAATAATTCTGCTGTCGATGGGATCCTATTACTTAGCTTACATTGTCTGTCTGTCCGTTCGTTTATCCTAACTCTATGAAGAGCGTACCACGCGTAGCGCAATAGGTAACCATTTACATTTTCACAAAACATGTGTCATTGTAGGTTTCATACGGCAAATAAAAAAAATCTGTTAAAACTTTTGACCCTGCAGGCGATCCCTAAAACTTCCCCCTATGATATTTATCGATATGTCTTTGAGCTTCCTGAGTTACAAATATTGTCTATGAGTTTTTGAGCTTCCCGATTTCAAAAATTTGAAACACCGTTGACCTAGCAGACCATCCCTAAGACTTCTTACTACTTTCGAGCACAAAGCGTACAAAAATGAATTACTAAACTCATCAAGCTCAAACGATGATTTTAGTGCTTTTTGTACGATTCATAATGCCAAGCATTTGAGAGCGTCTCAGCGAAAATTTTTTTTCGCTTGTTAACAACTACTTCTATCGCTGTACTCTCGTTCACGTACACGAAAGTGGGAAAATTTGCATTCACTGTACAAATAATTTAATGAAGATTTTCAGGTCCAAAAAAATATTTGTTGTATTAAGAATTAAAAAAAAAAAACATGAAAATAATTTAAAAAACCGATCTCGTCAATTTTTAACTTAAAACGCGATCACTTATGAAAAATCCATTAATTTAGTTTTTCTTAAACTACCCGCCATGCAAATAGAAAATTCTCAAAAGTGGAAGTTAGTATCGTATCAGTCCGATTTTGAAAATCGAGTTTCATCAGATCTTGACGTTATAGCGTCCTAGAAATCTATCATGACCATTTCCGAAGTTAAGTTTATATGTCTCTGTATGTGCGTGTGTGCATACGTACATGTGCGTAAGTACGTGTCTGAGTGAGCGTGTGTTTGCGCGTGCGCGTGTTGGGTATGTGTGTGATACGTGCGCGCGCGCGTGCGCTGCGTGTGTACGTATGTATGTAAATCTCTCATAACTTTTGAATCGATCAATTGATCGAAACACGGTTTTCGTTATTCGAAAGGAATCTACTAACTTTAGACTTTCTGATCTCAAAAATCCCAAAAATTTAATGTTTAGAAAAACTTTTTTGTAAAACTTTTAGAATATTCTACCTATCTCTTTCAAAATCTAATCAGGTATTTTCCTCAAACATATGCATTAATTGCCGTGCATTTCATTAAAATTGGTTTACTTGTTCGCGGGATATCGTCGGAAAAATGTTGTCCAAAACCATTTATTTACAATATTTCTTAAATTATTAAACTGATAAATTTCAAAATCTAACCAAATATTCTGTTTAGAAAGCAACATTAATCATTTCAAACTGCATCAATATCGCTCGCTTCGTTTGAAAGATATCGTTAATGAAAAATTCGCAATAAAGTAATTTTACAAAATAACTTCTTGAACTGTTCTTGAATTGAAATTAAGAATTGAATTAAGTATTGTGTCGAACGCCACAGAGCAGATGAAAATCGAACAACGCGTTCGTTAGACGTCGTAGTCTAAAATTTACAAAATAACGGTTTTTTTTTTAATAAATGTAGAATGTTTGGACTCGAAGAGTTGAAAAAGTGTCAAAAGTATATTTTTGAGCTCGGAAAGCCAAAAATAGCACAAAAACGATCTCATGAGCTCAACTCAATTATTTATCAATAGGTATCGTACATTTTTGAAAGTAGCAAAAAATTTCAGTAATGGCCTATAAATGCAACCGGTTTTCAAAAGAAAAGTTTAAAGATAAGTCTATGTGCTTTAAGACTGTAGTTTTGAACTCGAGGAGCACAAAAACACATCGATAAATATGATAGCGAGAAGCCTAATTGATGGCCAGGGCCAACCTTTTACAAATATGGGTATTTTAACGCACGTCAGAATAACTAAAATGAACGTGTCGGTAGCGAATAGAGGAATCCTAGACGCGCGTGATTCGACGCGCACTCGGCCGGTTTTAATTTGAATTCTCCGAGAACGATCGGCCACCGGCCGGCGTAAGTCAACGCACCGGCGGCGGCGGCGCGGACGTCGATTTCTCGCGGCCTTGATACGCGGGCCCGGTGTCCCCGCGCGCCGGCGGCTACCAGGCGAGCACGCGCGCGCGCCGCCCAATACGACTCTCGCACCCTGCACCTAAAGTTCAAAATGGTTACGCGCAATGTGAAGGCACCTGCGCACGACACACGGTGAATTCTTCGCGCGTTTCCCATACTGGAATCGACAAATAGACGTACTGTTAACTCGTCACTCCTTAGATTTATAAGCTCATTCCGGCACTCGAGTAGGCGAGTACGCGGTTACGAAGTTTCGATATGTGTTTTTTTTAATAATCGCGGCGTTCCATGTTATTGAGATGGTTTCTTCAATCTCTTTTTGTTCGTATTATGAGTTTCGATATTTTAAGTAGTCACTACGTATCTATTACGTTACGATAATTAAAAAATAAAGTGATGTTTCCAGCTACGTATCACAAAATAATATCGCCCCTTGTTTTTCATTCTGTTGTAATAATTATTATTTTGTAATTAGGGCCGACACTTTTAAATAAATAATGAAAAAATACGACTGCCCTAACAAAATACAAACCAAACAGTACAAAACAAGTTTTATTAGTTAAGCTGTGTACGCAAAACGAAAGATCACTTATTTACCATATAAATTATTAACTACTACATAAAACTGTCACTGCAGTCTCTGGACCTCTTAGATTAAAAAAGTGTTCCACAAATCGATCCCCCGACTGCAATGAAAATTTTGTTTATTTGTCTTGTCAGTGAATAAATGAGCCACCTTTCGCTTTGCACATACAGATTAACTAATATGTACATTTTTTAAAAAGTTTTAATTGGTTTTTTTGGCAGAGTGGTTATCTTCTTTTAATTTTTTCAATTACTTATTATTTTTTTCTTTTTACGGACTTATATTACTCGTATAATGATGGAAGAGTTCTAATGATAACTCAATTGCCTGCGAAACCATTCGCTCGTTTAGACGTCGTTAGACAATCGTACTAGTGTGATTAAATCATTTACAGGCAAAGATGAAATATTTATTTTGCGTGTACACCACACTTGTGAAATATTTATACGCATGAATTATACTGTTTTAAAATGTTCTTATGGAGGTCTTTAATTTCATACCTACATTGTAATCATAGAAGATTTCTTTTTCATATTTGAAAAGGGAGCCATACTGCCGCCATATTGATTAAAAAAAATTATAGCCAGTGTCACTCGGGATCCTAGCCCCTATATCCAAATGTGTTCAGACATTTAAGATCTAGTGGAGTAAGGAAATATAGATGCATTAATACTGAAAACACTATAATTTTTTCTTGCCAATCGTGTAAAATCAATGAGCCATCTCTATAATAGGGTACGACATTTTGCAGTACTCGTTTGAGAATGCTTTGTAATGTTCGAGGTATTAAATAAATTTGTCATATGTAAAGAGTACACGGAAGGTCAGCCGACTTCAGTGATTTACGCAATATAAATGTTCTAAACGAGCGTTACTATTTTAAAAGTTATCTAAGAACAAAGTTTCAATGTATTATATTATAATATATTTCTATGTATTATACTATATTATATATGGTATTAACAAAAATATTTGTTTCTTTACGAAGTTCTGTTGAAGATTGATTTTCACAAAAAGAATGCCAAAAAAAGTTGCTATAAAAATTATACAAAGAATTTTTAAAAAATCCTGACCAAAAAAATACGTCTAAAAACATAAGTAATACGTACCTATTGGCCCTTTAAGTTCAATACAAATAGGGTATGAATGCAGACCTGGCGGCCCGCGTCGTTTGTGCGCGCCTGTCTGAGCAGTCGCAGTCGTATGAACGCATTGTATTTATTTGTACAAACAAACATACAAGTGCATTGTAGGTTTATCTACATTTATTACGTTTATTATTACATTATTTATATTATATTACAACTTTTAGTTTTTTTTTATAAATAGCTAATACTTATCTTACGTGCATGTAAAATATTAGTTCGCAAACGTATTAAGGTCAATAATAGTAATTTTACACGTATGATCTATAAAAAAGAAAACACGTGCGAATAAGACTCGCACCCTGAGAACTTTGTAGAAAATTAACTGTGTATGAGGTGTTTTATTCGTCAAGATTCGCGACAATTTTTTTTAGGTACCAATACTGGCGAGATATTGATCCCAGGGACTATGAAATATTTGCTTCATCCAAAAAATTTTACTAAATATTCTTAAAAATAAACGAATATTTCAAAATCGTACTTCCTAGAGGATAATTATTTTCTCGCACATGTTGGTCCACATCAGGGTTCTCATTCTAGTTTTATGATTGAATATTTGATAATAATCACAAAAAAAAAATTGGTTTTTAGGATTCCGTACCTGGACCGATTAAGTTGACATTTGGTGTATATATTATGAACGTATAAGGTGAATAAATGAATAATTAAATGTGAGATATTAAATATGCAATATTAGAAAATAATGAAAAAATGCAAAAATAATGTGACAAATGAAATGAAAGCGCTTATTGTATCTTGAATACGTGTTTTCTTTCATAATTTTAAAGTAGATAGAGTTAGAGTTATACATTAAAGATAATAGATGGAAATTGACCATTCCTCCCTTATTTACGAAACAACTACGCCTAAATCTTGAAAAAAATACAGAAAATAGTTATTTACCTATAGATTACAGAAAAACCTATAACAAGTTCGTAGCTTCCTTCGTTTCGATTTGTTTTAACGTCCAGCATAAGCTGACACTCGCTAAGCGAGTGCATACTTAGTGCATATCAGTTTATTTTTCCTATTTTTACTCTATTATAAAAGCAGTACTTGACATATACAGGCGTCGAACTTAGCACGATCATAGTTAAGGAAAATGATAAATAAAAATCGACCAAGTGTGAGCAGGACCCGTGCCAGGAATCCGCAAATGAATGAATGAAAATAATTTATTTTAAGTATTTAACATAAATATATTGTGCCATAATGCGGAACCTTCAGTGCGCGAGTCCAACTCGCACTTATCCAGTTTTTTCATATTGTATAACTACAAATTAGCGTGCTTCAGATATTTTTTCTTTCCTTGTGCCGTGAGACCTTTTCTATTGTCGAATTTCATTATTCTATGGAAAGTACACTGTACAGTGTAGATACAGACAATAACAAAGTAGATATCGATTCGAACGTCTCGTGCGCCCTTTTCTAGAAAAGAGGCTCGAAACAGGGGAGGCTTTTCTAAAAACGTCGATGAATCAGACTGTCTCAAAACTAAAGCACGAGGCGAGCGCGAGCGCGGTAAAGGACAATGAATTCGTCAACTACTCTTTGTGTTGCTTTAATGAAATGCTATATTGGTATCTATTACTACTAGCTGTCTACGCATTTTGTCTTTAGAAATTTTATGGCATTTTATTTTATTCCTTTCTTCAGAAGTGGTCCTTTATTTTTAAGTCTTGTATTATGTAGCACCAAGAATAAAAAAACTTGTAAAATAAATAAATAATAAAGAATTATAATACAGAAAGATATGGAAAAATCTCGGATAAAAGAATAATTCGTTTTATTACTTTGGTTGAATCTATCAATACGATTAGTCTAATATTAATCTGTCACTACGTTGTAATTTTGTTTTTGTTAATACGAGTTAACACTGCACTACAGGTTACTCATTACCTTGTAAAACCTCCTTAGCTGTGAGAGTTTTCCTTTTAACTTCGTTGTATGTGCTACTGTCGTCTATTTTTTTACGTATGTAATTATAACCATTTACCTGGTGGGGGAGGAACTCTCAATTATAACGAAAGTCAATATATTCAAACATATCCCTAAATCAAAAACTGATTTTCACAGACATGCGGTGTTTTAAAGCAAAAAAATAATGTGTACTGAAAGTATTATGTACTGAGCGTTTAAGTTTAACATAACTAGTAGGCAATATTTTTTTATATTCCACGAAACGAATAATAACAACAAATAGAGCGAATGTGTGATGAAAGAGTCGGCAAGCGTCGTCTCGACAAATTTTATGAGTACCAAATCAGTGGCACATTAAAAGAGGGCCAAATTGTAAGCATCCGAAATCAACGAGCTGGCATGAAAGGATCGATAGCTATCAGACAGGCATGGGAGATGTGCAAAGATCGTAGCGTGTGAAAAGCTGTATCTACCCTTCTTGGAAATAGGCGTGATTTATAACAATATAAATAAAATAATAATATATATACGTATATTGGCATTAAAATGCACAAAAAACGAAAAGTGGAAGAGTTGCAATATGATATAATTTATGTGAGTGGTGATAAGCCGTCGTGTCGTTTTCGATTCATTAAAATAGGCGACCCCTTCCTGACCACGGGATGATATAACGGACGAGTTTAATGATGGATCAATTAAAATTACTACGTCTCGGAGTACTTGTTGAGCCGCAGGTGCCAGAAAATGTCAGCCTATCGGTGAATACGAGCGCCAGCAGCCCCGCCGCCGACGCGCCGAGCCCGCGAGGACTCCTGAAATTCCACATGCCTCAATCTGACGCCTCAATGTTAGAAGGCTCTCTACGTAACAGGTGCAAAAAAATTTGATTAAAAATTGTATTAGGGGAATATGCTAAGACCGAAAGCCGAAAATCGAATAAACAATGAAAAGTATTTTGGGATTGCTGGTATAATAAACGAATGAATACCTTAGTTTCGCGTGTAGGTCAGACAAAAGATAATATTATCGATAGGCACGTTAAAATCTGGTAGGAACCTTACTGTCTAAAAAAAATTCGTTTAACGCCCGAACATTAATACAGCATATTTCTATCTATTAACAAATAAAATAGTTAGCGTCAGTGTCCTCTAGACAGAATTGAAAAAAAATCGTGTGCGTGTAACCTTTACGCGCGGTTGAAGTAAACTTTCTTTGACTTTGATGATAAATATCGCCAAAAAGATTAATCATAAAATAAATATGTTGTTTTTGGAGAACTTGGAGAACCCTTGAACCTACTAAAATATTTTTATAAATATAAATTGTACTTATTATGTACATAGAATTACATATAAAATTCAATGATGGTTAGCTATTCCAGTTAACGACGAAACACTTGTATGTACATAATTGAAAAATTTCTGCTTTTATTTGATACATCAATTGCTATTGTGTTTTATCTACCTATATTAATAAATTTAGAAAAAATATTTTAGTAAATATAATACTTATTTTAATAATGTAATTATAAATATTATTGATCACATTTTTAATATTGGTCTGACGAAATTATAAATTTTCTGATTAGATGGTAGTTAAAAACTCACATTTTTAGGCCGCGGGTCATGATCAGTTTGCCGATTTTTGCTTTTATTTACTCATGAAGAACCTAAATTTTCTTACGAGTCATTCATATGAATTATTAACAACACTTGTTTCATAATGTTTCAAAAGTATTTTTTATTATTGTTGCCTTTTTATAAAATTTTCACATGATAATTGTCAACTTACAATAAGCACTGTCAAAAAGATTAGATAAGAAAAAAAATTATCGCAACAAAACGTATATTTTGAGCCATTTTCACATTATTCATGTAAATAATGTCTAACCATCAGCAGGTTGTATCCGCAGTGTGACCAAACCGCACATGCAAACAAATATTTAAGGTTGGTAATAAACAGAATGTTACTTTCGTCCGAAAACTGTTACTTCCGTTTGAAAAAGATCTCTAGAGAAGTTTTATAATTCAAAAAAACTTCAATTTTTTCCGTCGCGTTCTAACACGTGCGTGTGAACGCCACAGGGATCACAGGAACGGGTCCGGGGCGCGCCCGCGCGGCCCGCGTGGGAACACCTCCGCCCGCCGCTGACGCCCTGGTAGCTCCTAAGAACTTCTAATGCTGGAAATTTGTGGACGTGTGACCGTCAGGAATGTACAAGCTGCTGCTTCAGCTAGCTGCTCTGGTAGAGTACATATTTTTAATATTCCCCAGCCAAATTGCCGAAATGACACGTACGGTTTGATCGTGCGGGTTACCCGTCTGTCGGTTTGCAAACGGACTCACATATGATAAAACTCTTTTGATAAAAATTCCTTATGTATGATAAAAATTTAAAACAATTATAATAAATAAAAAAAAATTGGTTGCCTGTAAAGTCGGTATACGGGCGAAAGTTTTACGTGACAACGACTTTGAGTGGTAAAATCATTTTAATGTGAATATTCATTCGTATAGTAGGAAGAAGGATGAAATAATAGTAACAATTTAAAACATTTATTTATACAAAGAATTATATTTAAAACATTAATTTATACAAAGAATCTCGCACTGAATTTCATATTAACAAAATTTTATTTTTACCTTTACACATACATACGTATTTATATACAAATATACATACAATAACTTGCAATACATTTGCAAGCTATGCACTAATTCTCTAGTGCTGCGCGCGCGCGGCAGACCGATCATAGTTGAGTGGGAGAGAGACGCAAGGCATTCGGCGGGCCTCTCTCTCGTTCGGTGACTCATCGTAACGTTACCGAGCGTTACACTTTTTCATAAGTGACTCCCAGCCGCAACCTAATTTAAGACGTTGTCACGTCAATACAGGCAAAAATGTGGGATACATAGTCGAATTGGTATAGGTATTTTGGGGATTAATTTAATGAAATTAAAAAAATATATTTTTAAGGTCATGGTTAAAAATGTGACGTGGATCTTTTAAAAATACAATTCCAAAAATGTATATATCATTTTGTAAAAGAGAATTATAAAATTGCGTTACTTTAGATTAGATAATTAAATAAAAATTGCCCAACACGAAAACAGTCATTGTTCGGTTCTAATTCGTTATAGCATAATTTTGTTTAAATTTGATATCCTAATAGTCGTTCTGCATATGCTTTGGCAAAAGGAAATTCATATTAAATTTGTCAAGTTACATATAACAATTTCATAACGGAACACAAATCGCTCGGCTCCCCATCTGTCCTTTGATGGGAATACTTAACTGACATATCCAACTTTAGAGCGCGTACGAATCTGTTGCATTAGGAGCACAATTAGCCCCTATTAGAAACAATATCTCAGACATATTCAATTTTGTTTATCTGGCGGGCACAACGGGAACTAGGGAGTGCTCACGCTTGACAATGGTTAGTCGGATGTTGATGTCACTGGACGTTGTTGTACATTTTAAATGATACAAGAATTGCAAAAATAAATACCTAAAACTCATGGAATTGGTTTCTACATATAGATAAATATCTGTTGAATTCAACATATTTCTTAAGTTTGTTTTCGAATGAACATAAAGGTCTATAATAGTTATTTAATGATAGTGTAGCACAAATATAGAACCTATATGGTCGGGTATCAATGATATAAAGAAATTTGAATGTAATGTTAAACATTTGATTTGATACACAACGCATGTAAAATGCATAAAAAAAAGTTGAGAAATTATGAGAGAAATACGGACACTGACCTCGAGGAGACTCTTTACTGTTGTTATGATTTATTGTATTCATATTTTCCGCCTAGTATCGGAAGTGAATAAAAAACAATTTATACGATCCTGGGTTAGGAGGTTCTATAATTAATAAATTATTTTACAGATATACATCCCTGGATCTGGGGCAAACCAGGGTAACCGCTCTGGGCGGCAAATATAATATCGTTGAAAAAAAAAAATTAACACACAACGCGCCTAGCATCCAATGCATGTTATTCTATCAATTATTTATTTTAAAACACCCAATTGGTTTTTGAATGCATCCCAAGGACACAGACCACATTCCAAATTGTGCTGCGAGCAGCTGCAGCGCAGCAGATCGATAGTTGGCAACATGGCGGATATTTTAATTAAATAATTTTATTAATTTTACAAGTAACAAAGTTTTATATAAAAAATATTTTTAATGGCTTGATCTTCCAAAAAATCTTACGAATTATCTTCAAAAATAAAAAAATAGATATTTTTGGTAGAAAATCTATATAAATATCATAGAATACATATAAATATCATAAAATGTTACATAGGATTGTAGGTTCACCTATGAACTTTGAAAAGTCCCAAAATTAAAAATGACTTTTGACCGATCAAAAGATAGTACACATTGATATGTTTGCTATATATAATTGTATGTCCCATACATCAAAAACTTATTGGTTAATAGTTAATGGAAAGTGTAAATTTATAAAAGGTTTCTTAAATTCCCGATCACTAAAAATGCCATTCATTATTTTTTTATGGTTTTTTTAACAATTTATGTCAAGTGCTGGAGAAAGGGGGCGCCACTATCAAGTTTCTGCTCCGCTTAGAAAAAAATCTTAGATCCGGTGCTGCAGGTATGAGAGTAAGACCGTACTCACTCGGTATAATATAGACAAGAACTGTGGAAACTTAGTGCTTCATCTCCAAATACACTATATTGTGAAAGAAGGCGTGACGTTACGTAATGAAATAAAATAACACATTGATCAGTCTTCTGGTACAACCCTTTCGACATTCTACGCGATGCTTTGAAAGATACAAAGGAAAATTTTTATTAATTCAATTCTAAGCTGATCCAATCCAGAAAGAGCTGGTTTTTAAATCTAACTGTTTCGTTTGGGCTCTCGAATTAACAAAAAAACAACTTAAGAACTTTCCTAAATAATGAGCAGTACCGTCTACTGAGAAGTCAATTTTATCAAGAAATTAATACGTCTGGTAGAACTTAGATCCGATGTCTGTGATTTAATAAAAACGTTTCCGATACACCGGTTATCGCAAAACGTGTCAAGCCTGCGCCGTCTAGCGTCTACACTTATGTTTACGAGTCACTCGTCTTTTGGATCACGTTAAGGTGAAAATAGTCTTCATTTCATTATATTTTTGAAGAAGTTTCTTAGCGGACTTTACAATACAGACAATTGACGAATAAGAGCTTTAATATAAAACAGCTAGTCCTAAGAACAGTATGCATGAAATTTTATTACAGCAGTCTTTTGCATACCCATTTCAGAAAAATAAATCATTTTCGCATCATCACCACTCTCACTGTCACAACATTGATTATTTTATAGTTTTAGGTACAGAATCAGGCTATGATTGAGGAAATATTTTATTTCAAAAATTACTAGTCTATGATCCGGCTTCAGGAAAATTTACCTTCATCTGTTAATGGAATCAAATGTTTAAGAACAGATAACAATATTATAAATTTATAAAAACAATGTCTGCCACCGTAGTCCTGCTGCTATTAACAATAACTGAATGAATTAATCAATAACTTTTTTTTTTGTTTATTTTTATATTAATCGCACATTCCAAGTACAAAATTTTTAAATATGAAGTTTTACACTTTATTACAGTAGGCAGCGACCTCTTGCCTCGAGGCATAATCAAGGCGTGGTAATCGCAAGCCTATTGGAATTGTCACCTAGTATTCATACCTCTAGCATTTCAAATCAGTATCATATCAAGAAATTCGTTAAAATCGAATAAGAATTTTGAATAGTAATGACGTATGTACATTCTGACGTCGCAAAGCAAATGCGTGCAAAAAAAACGATCAAATACATGGCACACGAAGCAGGCTGTCTATTCAAAATAATGCAACTTATCATTTCCAGAGATTTTTTAAAAATGAAAACGTACGTTAAGCGGTTTTAAGATGGTTAAAATCTTGAGTTCACCGACATGAGCCTCACCGACATACTAATACAATATATTTGTATATTTATATTGTTGTTTCGTTTCAATTAAAATGCTTAAATTTAGCAATTTAAAACTTATTATTTTAAATATATAATATATATATATTTAAAAACCTATTGATTTATATTTCAAATTTACTGAACTTGCAGAGCACGATACATGTTTTATTACTGAATAAACTATATTAAATGTATATAATTGTTACTCTAAGTGCCGATGGATTTGAAAGCTAGACTAATGTTAATGATCTTAATTTATAAATAGTGATATTTAAATTTGTGATAAATGTATCATTTCATAAGTTTAAGTTTTCGCTTTGTCGGCGGTGTCCAATGACTGTCTTTTCTTTCAAAAATGATTTTGACTAAGGACATATTACAGAGATTATAAAATCTAAAAATAAGTTGAACCGAGCTGAACTCAACTTCTCTACTTAAAAAAATCTAAATAAAATAAGTTTATGGGAGAAATATTCGACAAATTTTAAAACAATATTATTTTTCTTGTCATATGAACAGTTTAAATATATGTCTAACTCACGCAGTTTACAAAATATATAGATAGTGGGCGAGAGTGTGAAAATTATAAGGTTGTGATTGAAGCTGCACCGTTTTTTTTTAAATTGAATATAAAACCCTAAATATATATGCCAACTGATAAAATAATCCATTATAATAACCATCAATAACTACAGCCAGCTCTTTGATAGTGAATCATAAATAAATTCAGTTAAAATTACTTTGACGCTTCGCCTTAACATAGACTAGGTCGTGGCAAATAAAATTTTTACGAGATATTGGCCAGTGAATAAACTTCGGTACAGAGGGAATTCGTGGTAAAATAAGAATCAAAGGCTCCCGCACGCCGTTATCGAGGTTTTCAGTTTCACGCGAAGAGCATTTTCTGTGAATCAGGCTGAATAAATTTTCATAAATAATCAATAAACACGACGTACGTATGAATTTGAATACTTTCGACGGGTTTCCATTCGCTTTATTTCTATAAATAAATCGAATGAAAAACATGTCTAATATCATTGCAGAATATTAACTATTTTATATATAACATAACTAGTAATAATATTACTACTCGTATCCCTCTTATTAGTTTATTTTTACGGCGTCTTTTTTTTTTTTTAATCTATTTTGTTGGCGACTTTTGAACTTATTGTAACAATATTCTAGAGCTGCATTGCCATCATCGACGGTACCAACGACGTCTTTCCTGATAATCCTGACAAAAAAAAATTGGTTGCCTGTAAAGTCGGTATACGGGCGAAAGTTTTACGTGACAACGACTTTGAATGGTAAAATCATTTTAATGTGAATATTCATTCGTATAGTAGGAAGAAGGATGAAATAATAGTAACAATTTAAAACATTTATTTATACAAAGAATTATATTTAAAACATTAATTTATACAAAGAATCTCGCACTGAATTTCATATTAACAAAATTTTATTTTTACCTTTACACATACATACGTATTTATATACAAATATACATACAATAACTTGCAATACATTTGCAAGCTATGCACTAATTCTCTAGTGCTGCGCGCGCGGCAGACCGATCATAGTTGAGTGGGAGAGAGACGCAAGGCATTCGGCGGGCCTCTCTCTCGTTCGGTGACTCATCGTAACGTTACCGAGCGTTACACTTTTTCATAAGTGACTCCCAGCCGCAACCTAATTTAAGACGTTGTCACGTCAAAAATAGAGCTGTCGTGAGGCACCCGGTTGAAACGCAGTTCCTGTTGCTATATGTTTTGTATTAAATAGCAGGCACGGTGAAATAAATTAGCATCATTTGAGAAAAATTTAATGAAAATACAAAAATAAATACATGAAAGAATGGTAATCAAATTTTCATTAAATATTTTTTCTTTAAAAAAAAATATTAACTTTATAAAAGAAAGACTGAAAGCATAAACATAGCATCATAGGGTGTTCCCGGGCGGTTTCGCTTTCAAACACTGACAGCGTCTGACGCTACTCGACGTCGGTGATCGGACGACAACCGGTGAATTTAACGCGTATTATTATTAAAAGCCTTTATTCAATAGCCGTTGGCGAATGGCGGCGAGCGCGGAAGACATCACTAGAAGTAGCTTCTAAGAAGCTAATCACAGCAGAAGCATCGCCTCGGACGCTTTTCGGCCTAGTTCTATTCGCCAGGCGTCTGGAGTGGCGTGCGATAAGAAACTTCATTGCATTAAGTCAGAAATCCATTTGCATTACAATGTAACGCGTACGTATCGAGCGACGTCCCGAGCTAGGACAGAAAGTGGACGGCGCGCCGCGTGGCCGGAACGTGCGCGCTCGAGGGCGGCTCAACGAAAGTCGGCTTTTTGCCGAACGCCCTTTGATTGTTACATTACAAATGAATCAATGGCAGGCGACGTGTCGCGAGGACGGCTCGGACTTTTGTACAAATTACGTTGGGAATTCATTATGCAGTTAGATCGGGAAAACACTATTTTACTTGTTGAAAATATAAAGTAAAAATTGTCTTATGGGATTCTAAATAAGTTAACATGAATACTGAAAACAAAACTTCCACATCAGCCATCGTGTTGGAGACAGACCGAGAGGTGCGGGCGGATGCAGAACGGATCAAAGTCGCACCCAGCAATATTTGCACATATCACAAATGAGTCAGGAACCCGTAATGTAACATTCTAATGTAAAGGACTCCAAGCGAATGTTGCACCGAAACGATACAAAAAAAAATCTAAAACGGGTTTTTTGTTCGAGAATCTTACGTTTATATTTATTACGTAAGTAAAATCAAAATATTAATACCACACTGGGAATCATATTACAGCACAAACAAACAACTAAGGTAATTAACGACGACAAACCATAATTAACCCAGTCATGCCGTTACGCAGTCAGGTAAAGGACACTTTAGGGTTCTCAAATGATTTCGCTAACTGAATCGCACGAGATAGGTATATATACTTAATGTATACACAATTATATATCTGAAAAATATCTACAAAAACCCGTGATGAATATTTTTTACATTATCTGACTGTCGTACAATAACCATTTTTTTTAATTAAAATACGTTTTCAGACATACTTTTCAGACACTTTTTACTAACAAGTATCAATTCTTATCAAAATAAATACGCTTTTTGCTGTAGGTATTTTATAGACTAACTTTGTTTTTTGTTTGATGTCATTTCAGTGAGTACATGCATACACAGGTTAATTCATTACGCGCAATAAGACATATAAGATATATTGCCTAGACAACTTTCAAGTTGTGCAACGCTTAAACGTAGGTTATACCTATAAAATGGTCTACACAGTATCATCTTGATTTCAAAAGAGCCATTCAATAATACATCACTAAATATGGTGTACATTTTTTTAGGGTTTCGCGCTAAAATGGCAAAAATGAAGCCCTTATAGTTTCGTCCGTTCGTCCATGTGTCACAGGCATTTTACTCAAAACTATGAGATGTGTAAGTCGCTATTTAGTTTGGTAATTAAATAAATAAAAATAAATATTTCTAAGGGAGGGCACTCTATACATGTAAAAGAAGCTGAAAAAAATTTTTTTCAGCAAACATCAACGTATGGCGCATATTTCTACATATATAATAAATAAATAAATAATAAAATCAAAACCATCGAATGACATACGAATCAATAAACAGCATGTTGATCAAAATATATGCATTTGCTGTGACATTTCGAGGGCATAAAAAATCCCACATGCATACATACGTATCGGTCACACGCGTGAAAAACATAACCCTGTCCTTGCTATTGCACAGTCGGGTAAAAATTAGAATAGTGTTGATCACCCCCTATTTTCACTATATTCACGTTTCTGATAAGACGAGAAGATCTCCTTAAAAAAGTTCTTTGCTGTCGCGAACCGCGGTACGCCACAGTCAGTGATTTGGATAAAACTACAAACAAAAGATTTTTTTTAACGTCTAACATAAGTCAGAAAAAACTTGTCAGTAATCAAACGCACAGCATCCACTTAGATAGTGTCCATAGTCTTATAAAAAATGCTCTTTCTACATTTTTATCGGTCCTACGAGTATGAATTATGACGACAAAGCAGATGTTTTAATTTTGTACAACACACGCTCGAAATTCTAGATTGTAAATAATTGTAGCCGGTGACAGATACGAGAATATGGCCGTTTGGGAGATAAAATATTTGTCTCAAGTCCCACCGGTTCTTCGACGACATGAATTTGTAATCATAACGCACTTGGCGCATATTCTTGACCAATGTGGGTGTTGCGACCCAACCTGATCTCCTGTCAGCGGACACCTCGTGTCCGCAGAGGGTATCGGGTGGCACCTTGAGGCCTCGAAACCTCTTTATTAATAAATACGTGCTACATTAATAAATAGATATTCCTCAACTTATTACACCATATTAATATAAATTTTTAATCTTAAAATTACATCGAAAAGCAGACACGAGACCTAAAAACCGAAAACCTGCTACTTAATTATTTTCTGTGTAGAGGCAATTGTAAAATTATATAAAGCAGTTACAATAACGAAAGGATTTTTTCCATTATAGTAGCGGTAGTACCTAACTAAAATTGAAATAATTTGACAGCGGCGATCAGTCGTTATTGAAGTGAAACTTCTATAGAATCCTTGTGATTTCAAACCGGATGCAACGGAAAAAACGACAGGTAAGAGACACAAATACAAAAATGTGTAGGATGAAGCCGGGAAAGAATGAGACAGAAATATACATACTATTTCCTCTTTGTACCATGCTTCGTAGCAACCCCACTCCCGTCTTATAAGCATATTCGCCTGTAATTAATGAGCCAGAGCGAGAGAGCAAATGTCGGTGTGTATGTATATTACACACTGTTTAATACTTGCTTGTATTGAGCATTTAACATGTAGCTTTTTAGTAAGAAGTCAGCGTGGTGTGTTATTATTTAACAGTGTTTGTGAGTATTATTATATCTTGTTTTGCTAAATAATAAATTTTATAAGATGCCGAAAACTAATGCCGATATGTGTCGTCAATATCGACACAAAAAAAAATGAAAATAAAATTAAATTTAAATAACATGTTAAATAAAATATAAAACATCTTTTAAAATTAATCAAAATACTATCATTTTTACCCTTGTTATACATATTCATCTCATTATTTTGTCGATTTACTGAAGTTTCACTTCTATCGTGTGTGAATCGCATACACAGTATTTTTATTTGAACAAGTTTTCAACGTTTCGAGATCCTATCATTAATATTACATTTTATATTAAGTTAAAACTAAAGTAATTTACATTATATTATTATATCCATACGAAAGATACTATAAAAAGAACTTTTAAGGCCAAGTATGCTTTGATTATGGGTACCTTTAAACGAATATTTCTAGAAAACTGTTATACCTAGCAAACTCAAAAAAAAATTCTAAGTATACAAAATATGTTCTGAGTTCTACCGTAGGGAAAGCTTAAATACACAGCACGTTCTTTATGATAAAAAATACTAAAGTACGTTCACTTAAAACACTAATACCAATAAATTTCTAACAGGACAAACGATAAAAAAACAAAATTTAAACATTATTAGTAAAATATAATTATACAGGGTTGGCCTTAAGCATTTTTGTTTATAATAAATAGTTTTCTCATTATAAAGAAAAAACTAAAATGTCGCTTACGACAAAAAGTTCTGCGTAACTAAATGACAATCCATCTTCCTTACTCTGCCGCTTTAAGTCGATTCTCCTTCTCACAAAACAGTGTGGGGCGTGACGCGTTGCGTTTGGCATTGCACTTGGCCTTAAAGAGTGGAATAAAATAATACGAAAATCATACATCTTACGTAGATAAATTTAAAAGCTTTAACGACATATTTATTGATTTCTCAAATGATTCATGATTTTTGAAATGGAAATGCAGTATTGAAATTTATTGCGTCTCTGTTTCATAATAATGGGAATTTTCGTATACAGAAAGGACATTTTTTTAACTTTCCGCTATGAAAATAGAAAAATTTTCATAAAATTGGAAAGGTATTATTTTCGAAAATCAAAATCTAACTTTGTAAACTACTCTAACAATAAATTCTAAGAGTATGTTCAGTTATTCTCCTTATAAAACAACGTTGATAATTGCTAATTACATTAAAATCTTATTTATTTATTAACTATATGTCGTGAATAAATCATAATTTATTTATTCACGAAATATAGTTAGAGAAAATTTTTTGAAAGTTTTTTTATTGAATGTCTTTTAACGTAACCAAAAGATTCCAAAATCTGATAAATTATTATTTTCCTTAAAAAACAACGTCTATCGTTATAAAACGTATCAAAATCTATTGGTCCGTTTCAGAGACATATTCAAGAAGAATTCTCGTTGAGTATTCTCTCATCTTTTTCTTCTTAGATATCTGCGTCAAATGCCATAAAACAGATCAAAATCGTATAAAGCGTTCGAAAGATATCGTAGTCGACACCGAGCATAGCGGAAAGTCCTGAGGGTGGCCTGCGGGCTCGGGTAATTTATAGAGTTCTTTATAGAGCTCTTTCAGCCGCTGGAATAGCTACCCATACGTTTTTGAGAAAAAAAAGGAAATCACATGAAATATTGCACGTGATTATATAAGAGATAGAAAGATAAAATTTTAAACATTTCAACAGGATATATTGTCATAAAAAGAAATACAAAGGATTTCGTCATAAGCTGCTTTCGTCGTGGAAAAATCTTTTACAGAATTAAAATACTTTGGGTGTTCGACACTTCTGTTTAATAGACGTATGTCTTTTTAAATTTTAGATTTTCTTGGATGTTAAGCATTTACAAGCCAATCGGCCAATACAGCCGGAGCGATGATGATTTAAAATTGTTTGTAAGCGACGTATATTCGACCGAGACCCGCTCGACGTAAGATCCCACAGACTCACCCAGGCTCAGGCAGGCCGCCGCCAGCGCGCACGCGCCCGCCGCCGACTGCATCGTCAGTACTCACTGCACCACCGAATATGATTCCGTCGGCACTTGTACCTGCGACGCTTCATTTGTGTCGGTTCGCACGCGCACACGCATACGCTATTTACGAATACACTGCACTATTTCCATGTGAAAACTGCACTGCACGCCGACGATCTGCGAAAAAACGAACGAGATTGTGAATAAGCATCAGTTCGAGACGAATTGTGGTGAGTCGTTGCGAAATCGTATTGCACTTACGTAAAGAGCGACACATTATGTTAGTAAAAGTGTCACTAAAATTCAGATTTAATATACACAGCATCGATGTTAGTGTCTAAAAGCATAATGCAAGAAATTACAGCTTTTTTAAAATCATCTATGGTAGAAACATCTATTGAATCTGCGCCTTAGTCAAATGAAATAATTTTTAAAAAGTTGTGTTAGTCGTTAAATTCTGGCCTCTTCTTAACTGAAACACCATCCGTAATTAGTTTCACTTACCATAAGCTTATAAAATAATACAATTTGAACTGGATATGCAGACAAATTATAGATTCTAAAACCTCCTGCTAAGGATTTCCGTTTATTTACAAACAAATTCTTTTTTAAAGCCATGATGACGTACTTTTCTTAATGAAACAAATAAATCATAATGCTTTCGAAAGCACCGCTGTAATCTTATAAATCGTTATTGTGGAGAGAACTTCTCCCTTGGAGCACATCTCCAATAACACTAGCCTATATGCATCGGCAAAAATTAACTAAAGCACTCGACACTACTGATAGATTTATGTTCATTATTTATTAATCAGGTCATAGTAGGTTTGATTTCAGTATTTCACATAAAAATCATTTAAAGTATTAACTTTCATTTGTTGCTATGAAAAATAGTACTTCTTTCGAGAAGAGCTCAAATTTACAATAATTTTTTCACATTTTATATAAATTATTGAAGTAAATATGAATTAAGCATTAAGTGAAGTGAAATAAATACTTCTTTAGGAGCGTTGGGCATTTTTTGAGATGGAAAATAACTATTGAACTGGCGACACTGTTACCATTGCTAATGGAAATGGATAATGAAAATCATATTACTAAAATAATGTATGGGGCTGACCCTAATCATGAAAATTAGCTTTAACATATCTGGAAGTTAAATCGTACACGTAGATCTTTTGCCTATTCAAATAGCCGAAATTATTTAAACAAACATTAGGTCTACTTTTCAAATCAAATTGCATAACACTGAATTTAAACGATTAGTATAACAGAATCGTCGATAAAAAAAAATAAGAATGGTTATCAGGATGACAAAAAAAATTGTGATACCTACGGCGAGAGTTTGAGTGGTCGAGGTAAACTCAGAGTTCACTAGAACTGAGGGAAAAGAGACAATACGGAGGAATAATTCAACTGCTCTTTATTGTTCCATCATTTTTATAATTCCATAGGATAATATTACAAGTAACAAAATCAAATAAAAATGTCATTACACCTTCGAGTCACCCATCATCAACTTAGAGAAATTAAAAACCAAAATGGCCTAAATTTAGTAATTCGTTTATTCTCAATCACGTATATCGAAATTCGGAAATTATCGTTATTGAATAGTACAAACTTTGTGTCCAGTGTTGAAATCGACCAATGTTTTTCACACCATTGCACAGTCATAAAAGTTTAATCGCATTAACAACTCAAAAACTGGCTATTTTCAGCTGCGCGAGTATAAAACACTGGCCAAAAGCATGGCAGACCATTCTCAATGTCTCTGCATTGAGAATGTCTCAAAGCCGTTAGACACAGCAATGCACTACAGATCAAAAACTACGTTGTTACGCTTTTTTCCATGTTTCCCGCACAGATAAGCGCTTTAGCCTCCTTCAACTAAAGGCACAAGTAGGTATGTCAACTATTACTCTTAAATTAGTGTAAGCTAAGTACATCCGGAAAAAAAGCGTATCTTCATAGCACTTATGTCCTTTTGTTGAGAAGCATAGTTTTTCGTTAAAAACTCAAAAAACGGTAAATACAATCATATTCAAAATAATTTTCGTTGAAAGTATTTATTGAGCGTAAACTTTGTGATTTTTTCATATTTTTGGGTAAACGGTTAAAAAAAATAGAGGATGGAAACACAATTTATACTACTTTTGGACCAATTATTTCCGAAAATATTCACTTAATCAAAAAAATTTGCTATGAAACCTTAAAATGTTTTAAAAGAACTATCGAAAAATGTGCCATACGCTAATATTCGCTAAAAAAAAATTTTAGCTTCTGTTACATATATGGAGTGCCCTTTCTTAGAAAATTTTATTTTTGTTATTTAACAACCAAAATAAGTAACAGCTTATACAAGACACCTATACTATAAATTCACAACTCCATTTATGAAAAAAATGGGAATATCTATTTCTTAAGAGAGCCGCTAACCGATCAAAAAAATATATTTCAGAAATCGTGACTTCAAAAATTATAAGAGAAGAAAGAAGTTCATGCCGAAACGAGGATCGTATATTAGTACAAAACTAAGGCTCTGTCTGACAATATTTTTCAGCAAAGTTCATTGTCGTTTCTGGATGTCGTTAAAATATACTGCTCAAGTAATTCTTAGAGCGAATAACAACATATCGAAAGTGAATAACCTGAACTTTAATGCTATAAAAGCGGATCTTTACTATTCTTTATGGAGGTGTCACGACGTGTAGTAGTACAATGTCGCCAAAATTGCTAACTCGTCCCCCTTCTGACCTAGATGTTTACGAATAATTTACGGTTTGCTACCAGAATTATAGGTAGTTCATTAGATACAGAACATTATATATGGCTACCACGAGTTTCCACCTAGGAAAATGTAACGGTGCTGGCAGTCTCGGTACAAAGACCTCCGACCTACACCTATTTACTCAGCCGATTAAATGTAAACACGGGATAGGACTTAGCTAATGAAAGTGGTCGACATTGGAATTCCTTTCTCCTTTGCTGGCAACCAAGGATTATTACACTTTACAGTTCTCACGCCTTTAATGTTTCGCATCGAAAGGGCCTCTACGAAATAATAATGACAAAACTCCGAAGAATAACGAAATAATCGTCCAGAATTTGTATATGAAGCAAAAGCTGTATATAAAGCCAAAATGAAACATATGGTTTATGAACGATCTTTTGCTGACGAAAATATAAATAACATGTTGTAGAGGTGGTCTGCAAGCTCGCACTTGAATCCTATATATATATATATATATATATATATATATATATATATATATATATATAAAATAGGAAAATACACACCAACTATACAAAGGGTTAGCCGTAAAAAAAACTAGATACTCTATAATATAGATATCTTTCAGTGAATGCAGCCTGAGTGTGCATATTATCCAGTTGGAGCTCTATTAAGATAAAATCGTATTCACAGAGGTTCTACAGTGTATATGAATTATGTGTATAACTAATAAATAAAAGAAACACCGGATAAGTGCGTAAAAAACTGGTAAACTGAAGGTTCCGTACAAACTTAATTTGTATACAGATATTGTATCCGTGAAGAGTCTGGACAATTTTTAATTAATTTCGGTGCTAATGATGGAAAGAAATTAAACTTGGTATCCTGAAACTTTTTTCTTTTGAAAAAAAAAATGTTTTTCATGCCTACAATACAAACAAAAAAAATAAATATTTAGAATATAAAATTTTCATAGTGGTTAAGTTACAAAATGCTCTCTCATACATCAGTCAATGTTATAACTGCAAATGTCAATTAGTAATAATAAAAATTATGTTACATAATTACAAATTAATAATATTCAGACATTTTCCTTTACTTGTGCTGCAAGACCTTACTTCTTGCCAAGCCTTATGAGTCTAGAACAATGGGAAGTTGATCTGGACTTAAACTCTATATGTTTTGATTTACTTGCGAGTGTCAAAATATGAAGCAAAAATGCCCGTATTTTTTTATTGTTCACTTAGAAGCTTTCATTTCTCTCACAGCTCTAAGGGACCGTATATCTAAGGATTTTATATTAATTTCAACCTTCATGCCTTCTGACAATGGGCCTTGAGAGACAGACGGATAGCAAAGATTCTATGAGGGTACCTTTTGAGGCACAAAACACTAAAAACCAACCAAATTCGGCCGGACTCAACGCCGCGGATGATGTACCTCAGCACAATGTTCCATATTGTCTATTTATAAAAAAAATGTACTTTGTTTCTTGCAGTTCAGAATTATTAGCACGACCCTGATTTGCATTTGGCCAATTCTTAATATCTTTTTGCTTACTTTGGAGTTTGAACTATTATCACAGTATTGGCAGTATTTTTGTAAACCAGAAAAGTATTTAAAATATTGAAAAAATTCGACTGCGAGAGACATCAGATTCATGGTTTTGAAGTCGTTACTACAAGTTTTAAAAATTTAAGTGAGAATGATTGCTAACAAACTTTAAATTGTTGTGGATCCTACAGGGTCATATAAAATGACAAATTATTAAAGAAACGTGAAGATGATTTTTAAAGACCTATTCAATGATGTAATCCATCAACTTTCATTTTTTTCATTTTCACAATATGGCGTCTAATTATCGCCCTATTGAATGTAAATTACTGTCATGTATATGACACTGAAAAGATTAAGACAAATCGATTAACGTAAGAATTATAAAGATCAGCCCTGGCGTTCGGTCTCTAGAGCACCACAAAGAAACAAACATATATACATATACAGGTTGAAACAACACATTAGGTACCTCCTTTGTATTGCGAAATCGAGTAAAAACAAAATTATTTTATAGAATAGGCGCCACTATAACATTTTCTGCGAAAATTTCAACCGGCTTCTAATTACGGCACAATTGAATTCTTTTGTAGGTAAGACAGCGTAGGCTCAGTGGTAGGGCCCCGTAGACGTAATTTGGATACGGAACTTTAAAACCGAAATACTGTTTTCTACGTATGGCTTTAAAAATAACGCGGAATATTATTGTGCACGCGCATGTCATCAAGCTTGATGTAAATATCGGGGACTAGTAGGTCCAATAAAAGTAATCTATGCCGCGTCGTAAACATGACGGCGCGCGCGCGTCCGCTTCGGCGGCCGCGCTCCGGTGCCCCACAGCGCGACATGCGCCCGCGTCCGCGAGACTCATGTATCCGTTCTAGCATTCATTCTCAGAACATTGGATCGCGAATTTCGGAACATTCCGAGAATGATTTCAGCTCACCACCCGTGAAAGGTTGAGTAAAATTTCCTTTGCTTACGAGAGAACTCATGCGAAGTTTCTAAGTAACTATGTTCTTAAAATAATATAAAAAATGCCTCAATATTGTACGCATAAACTTATATTTGCGGTCGTTTCATTTACAGATTAAAAAAATATATATGACATACTTATCAATGGCCCGGAATCTTCTCCACACGAGTTTACCTCGCACTTGCCCAGATTTTTTATTACTATAAATAATTGATTTTAGACATAAAGCATATTTCTATGTATTTTGATACTGTAATATATTTGACACATTAAAAGAAAATCTGTTAAGTAATACTTCTGAGTCAATAGCATTAGGTATAAGTGGAAAAGAAGTCAACATTACATTCAGGGAAATTTCGCCTTTGTCACATTTGATCCAGATAGAGTCACATAAAATCCTTTCAAAATTTTTTGCGCACTCAATATTTCCACCCGTTTAGGGTCTATTACTGTAATTAATTAAATAAATAAACGAGTGTAACCAAAGGGTATTTCAAAACTAATTTGGTAGTTTTTAATTTGCATGTTTAATACTGAAAAGAAAATCGCCGTATCTTTTTTGTTATCTTCGAAACTTTTATGAGATTTCTCGTGAACGAACTTGAACAGTTGTACGAGAAAACGACGACAACGCGTGAATGACCGCGGCCGCTCGGCCGCTCCGCGAGCTTTCCATCGCTTTGCCGGCGCGCTTTAATCGACGCCGACCAAATCCCGAATTGTGAAAAGGTTCTTGTACATATAAGAGACAAAATGTGGCTTTGAGAAGCTTACATATTTGAATTTTAAGCAAATTACAATAATATTATTCTATTTTTTAAAAATGTACAACTCTAGTCGCAAGTAAAATCATTGTTAAAAATGAAATTATTTATTGCTAGCTCTCTTCCGCGACTCCGTCTGCGTGGGAATAAAATGGATTCCTTCGTCTTTTATATCGACCGATCGTTGTTTCAGTCATTATCCCGACTAATTCCGACATATTTCTTTATTTGAATTCCCATTTCCCTGTCCATTCCTATCCCAGTCTCGTCCTCGACTACGCTCCCGTTCTCGCCTGGCTCTCGATTCAGCTTCATTTTAGATTGCGACGCCAATCCGCTTCGATTTCGATGCCTAACCCACTCTTGATTATTCACTGAATCGATTGTACAGCTTGCGATTTCACTTGCATGTAATATTGATCTAACTCTATCTAGCTTCCATGAGTGCACTATTCACTCAGGTAGAGAGTAAGTATGTCGTCAAGTATGTATCTACGTATATTTGTTCATGACCTCGTAACTACGAACGTAAAACTATCTATCACACGACAAAAAAGTGAGAGTCTGGAAGCGACTATTGTGTCGATTGCAGCTGAAGGCTGAAACTATTGGTCGCATATAACGAAACTTGGCAAATATGTATCCAAAAAGTAAACACAACGTATAACCTATATTACACTGGAATACTGCATCTTTCTATATATAAGTGGAAGAATTTTTAAGGATCAGTTTAGTATTTTTAAATTTTACCTCCTAGATAGAAATAATCAAAAAATGTTACCGATTCAACACATTTGTAGAGACGACTAATGGTGTGTATCGCAGTTTGTATCGTGGACAGAAGAGGAACTACCATAATATCGTAATTCGCAAACTCCTGTGTTTACAGAACTCATGTTTTGCGACTTAAAATTGGATTTCTTCCACTGCGACCGCAACTTGTGAAAATCGATTTTTTTAATTTTCAGACTCGTGTCATTCACCGTCTAGAATCGGCATGATTGACGAGGGGATATTATCACCCTATATTAACCAGCGTTAACTGATTGTTAAAGAATACATTTTATTGCAATACAAAAAGTAGAATGAAAACTGGCCGAGCGAGGCCGTCAAATAAAAGCTGTGAAATAGAATTTTACCTCACAATTTTTAATAATGGCAGCGAGCGGGCGACCAGACGATGCCAGCGCCGCAGCGCGGCAAATCGTAACACTTTACGGTATGATTGTGTCATTGTCGTTCACTGCGAATGACGTGATATTTGTTTAAGTTCAGCGGTCAATACAGACAAAATTTAAGACGAAAGCTATAAATAGGGTTTTTTGTATTTAGCCACTTTAGTAAAACATAAATAAGTGCACTGTTTTAGTGTTCAATAAATTCCTAATATACTATTTGCTTGCATAAAAACATGAGCTTAATACCAAGTATTAGAAAAAAAAAACAATATTAGACAATACATTGTGTGTTTTTCGCGCACGATAAAAATGAATCTACAGAAAAGTAACCTACGAAATAATGACATGAATGTAGAGTATCAGGAGTAAGATAATAGTAAGGTTTATTTTTTATAATACTTTTACCAAATTTAAAAGATATTTTACCGTTTTAATGAGGTTATACATGTTATCTATGAGCAATAAGAAATAAGAATGAAATTTATTGATTAGAAAATATTAAAATACAATTTTTTATTCAAAAAAGGATTATAAAATATTAAAGTGAATATAGATATACCATAGTGCATATACTCTACTGTACTATATACTATACTCACTGTACAATGCTTTCTCCCAAAGACTCGCAATGTCTACAAGTCCTACACGCATGAACTATCACACGTAAAACGCTCGGATGACAACAAGAATTAGTGTGCAATATAGGGACACACCGATGCTTATTCTCTCTTTATCTCGGCATTGTACAGACGCACACAAAAGTACAATGCTT
Organism: Eumeta japonica; assembly: GCA_005406025.1. NCBI lineage: Eukaryota > Metazoa > Arthropoda > Insecta > Lepidoptera > Psychidae > Eumeta > Eumeta japonica. Next base: position 170,838 of record BGZK01001081.1, read on the forward strand.
AGTAGACGAAAATGGGGAGGCTACCAATGTATTCTATCTCATTATCTCGCCGGCTTAATCTTATAAATTTATCTGTTTTTCTTTGTCGTGACGCACTTTCATTTCATTGAGTTTCAAATCACAACAATTCTACAGAAGTTGCACAACAAAATCAATTTGCACATCAATATAGATATCGATTAGTGTCATACGGATCTGATGTGTTCCACGCTGCGAGTGGAAGGCATCGTCACCAGTAAGTAGTCAGTCACCAGTCCCCGACCCGTGCTAGCGACTAGTGATGAGTGTCGTTACCTAGCTCGTTCTCATTACAGAAAAAAACGGATTTGACTTAAGTCATTTGATTTATCGAGAAATTTACTCATAGTCAGGCTTCGTTCGAACCCAGTACCTTCTGATTTCAAGCGACGCGCTAAAGGCTCGGTCACCACAGCTCACGGGGGCGTTAGGCAAACACGAACTAATGCATATGTATTTAAATACCTATCGTTTGATAGCGATGGAATAAACTGTTTAATGGATTAATTAATCAACTCATAAATTGAATTGTTTCGATTCACCAGCATTCATGTCTATAAGCTACACACACACACATTACCATTGATTTCAATTTATTATAATTGTTACTTGTTTAGTTTTAAAAAATAAGGTTAAACATCAATGTCATTGGACTGTCGTGGAATATTAATTTTCCTGTTAAAAATTAATTTAAGATTCTTCCCCGAAGTTCTCTTTCTATCTGAGATTACTTTGATTTTTCTACGGAATTTTCAAATCATCCACAGGGTGGTGAAGCTTAATATTAATTACTCAATTAATTTCTTTTTGGAACTCGGAACCTTTATTAATACACAGTTCTACAATGAAAAAGAATTCGAAATAATTTTAATTAATTTTTACTTATCTAACCATTACAAATACAAGTTCATAAGAAAGTCATTTATTCGTTTTTTGCGATACTAAACATTTTCTGAATTTAACGATTCTACCCTGATTGAACTTGTTAATCTTGATGTCATATTTGCGTAGCTGGTATCGAATGTTAAAAATATTGAGTTTTAGCCCTCTGTTCTGTATTATTGAGTGATAAAAGTGTCAAATGTAAAAAAATATTATATTTTATAGTAAAATGTCTCGAAAATATGTGAATAATCCCGACAGTTTTTGTTAGATTTGTAGCGAAGTGGTATTTAGTAAGCAAAGGTGTTCCATATCGCCTACAATAAAAAAAGCATATTTTTACTATTTTAACTAGAACATAAAACACCAGGATAAAACCTGGGTTCCACATATCTGTTGCAATCCGTGTGCTACAGGTTTGAAAAATTGGCTGAGTAGCAAAAAGACATCATTTCGATTTGCAGTGCCAATGCAGTAAAGAGAATCGACTAAACATGCAACTGATTGTTATTTCTGCCTAACAACTCATGCATATAGAAAAGGCAAGGGTGCTTCTAAAAAAAAAAAGAATGCCATAGCGTATCTTAGCTACTCGTCCTCTGCCACACAACGAACCGATTCCGAATCATCCTCACATTGACCTAGAAGAAATCACAGCTACATGAATTTCCTTAATGTTACAATACGAAGTACTTAGTACATCATCGCAGCCACACAGGATAACACATACTAAATTAAATGATCTTTTAAGGGACTTAGAATTGCCCAAGAACAAAGCAGAACTTCTAGGCTCGAGGCTGCAACAATGGAAACTTGTAGAAAGCGATTTGACTATTACACCTTTGCATCTTTGCGTACTACACAAAAAGAGTTTTTGTAAATGGTAGCCCTTAACATTACTTATAAACAGAATAAATGGAGACTTTTCATAGATGGCTCCAAGTTAAGCTTAAAAGCTGTTTTGTTAAATAACTGAAGTATTTCATCTTCGTTTCATATTGATTACGCAGTTCATATGAAGGAGTCTTATGAAAATATGAAAACCGTTCTGCTGCGGATTAAGTATGATGAACACCAATGGCAAATCTGCAGGAATTTGAAAGTCGTAGCTCTTCTGCTTGGTCTACAATTCGGCTACACGAAATTTTATTGTTTTATTTACGAATGGGATAGTCGTAATAGAAAAGAGTATTATAAAAAAAGTTGTGGCTTCATCGTGAGACACTTCAACCTGGACAAAAAAATGTTAAAAATGACTCTTTAGTTAATCCACAAAAGATGTTACTTCCGCCATTGCATATAAACTAGGACTGATGAAAAATTTCGTAAAAGCAATGGACAAAGATGGAGCTGCTTTTCAATATTTCGCCCAAAATTTCCAAGACTTAGTAACGCTAAAGTCAAGAAAGGTGTATTTGTCGGCCCTCAGATAAGAAATTTATTTGAGGATAATAACTTTGAATCGGTTCTAGAAGATAAAGAAAAAAAAGCCTGGGAAGATTTTCGCCTTGTCGAAAAAAACTTCTTGGAAAATAAGAGGAGTGACATCGATTCCGAACTTGTCGAAAATATGTTATCATCATTCCAAAAACTGGGTTGCAACATATCCTTAAAAATCCACTTTTTACATTCTTACTTTCACTTCTTTTCGGGCAATTGCGGAGCTTTTCGCGATGAACATGGCGAGCACTTCCACCGTCGCAAACACGTGACATCGGAACGCTTCAATGTTGACGGATTTTTGTTAGATTATTTTTCGAGATTTTACGGACGCAGAATACAAGAGAATCGCGAAAACTTCATGTCGCAATTCTACTGATGATTGAAAAAAAAATCTGTTAACTTTTGCAAAAATTGTTTTTTTTATGGGAAACTAATTTTAAAATATACTAGCTGTCCCGCCCGCTTCGCTGGGTAATTTTTATTTATAAATAAAATGGCGAAGGATTTACGGAATTCGAAAAATGAGTAGCCTAAAAGCATCTACAAATCATCCCGCAACGAATGGTCCCAGTCCCATGTCTATACGTTTAGTAGTTTTTACGTGATTGGCGAACAAAGACAACCTATTTTCATTATATATGTACAGATTAATTATTTTTGTATTCAGTACGTGAAAATAAATAAAAAAGCTACTTTACATAAGAAATGCTTTTATAAAGTTAAACAGTAAAACTTAACAAAACTTGTTAAGTGTTATGTACGTTCGCCCGGAGCTTCGTCCGTATATATTCTTTTTATTCATTTTCTATCTTTTTGACTTCAAATAATCTAGTTTCAGCTCCGATTCCTATGTTTTTCCTAATCCGATACTAAATCAAATGCAAAAAGAAGCAAATGCAAATTTCACTAAATCTACAACTATTAATTATTAGCAACAACAGAATATTATAAAATATGAGCATTTTGTTATGATTTATTTTTATGTATTCATGCGATCGTGTAAGCATGTAAAAAGTAAAAGAATTCGATTTTTGTTGCGACCTAAATGGCGCGGGCGCCGCGCTGCCTGCATTTTGCGTTGAGGTTGCACACAGGCAATCGCACCGTCCAGTCGGTCTTCTAAGAAACTGCTGCTTTCTCCCGACGCGTGACGAACGCCCGCGCCAGCGTATTTGATACACTGGGCAGCTTTTTATTCTAGTGTTGCATCATTTTTTACTTTTATTTAAGATCTACGTAAACTTTGAACATGAAATCTTAATATAAAGTAATGTAATGAAATAGGACCTGTGTATTTAGCCACTTCAGTAAAACATAAATAAGTGTATTATTCTCTTAGTTAATAAATTTCTAATATATCTATTCCCAAATTAAAATGTGTACTAAGTGATGGATAAGCTCAAATAATACGACGCATACCTAATTCCTACGACTCCGCACGTCGCACATCTAATGCATATTTGCTCTTTTCATATCCGTATCGCTGTGTAGTGATTCCACCGCGTAGCTATTACTCGTGTTGAAAAGTATTTGTCATTAAAGAAAAAAGTTGCAAAGTAAAGTACCGCGCACATCATTGACTTTCTCTTCTACGACCAGTCCGAGGAGAGCCGATACAACATCCGGCTCTTGCATAACCTGTTGCCCAATGTTATACGGATCGAAACCTCATGACTCGCCACAAGCAATGACTACGGTAATGATGGATCTTTTCATTTCGAGTTTCGTTTAACTTCTAGAGGGTAATAAAGAGAAATGCATAAAAAATCTGTCTTGGTATCAATTTCTGTAATCGGATGCGGCTGCAGGGAAAAGACGGAAACGACAAGAGAGTGTCTGTGCAAATAAGTGGATCGAAATCTAATGCTGTAACTGAGCGGCGCCGAGGCCTTTGGAATCCAGAATAATTGATCTATAAACGGCTGGGAAGTGAAAGTGCCTGTATTACTTTCGAACGCCTCTACCGTGTGTATATCACTTTTATATTTAATTGATCGGTCCAATGGCTAGCTTGGACGGCGCGGCCGCCGCGCGAAAGCCGTTTGGTCAAATTAATGATCAAACAGTGCGTACCTATTAGTGATTAATCGGCATCACAATGCGATCCGCCGAGTCACGTTAGAAGTATTTATCATAGTCTTAAAAGAGTTTCTTGTTGGCGATAAATCAATCCTATACCCGGTATAAATCTACGGAGCTGTAATTGTCGAATCCATTGAATGACATTAAAAAATTGTAATTACCTCAATCATCCAATTTATAAACAAATTACGTTAAAACACCATGTATCGTTATCCATTCTCACATAATAATTTAATCCATTTAAAGAGAAGATTGTACAACACTAACTTTTAAACGGATGTCACTCGAACAATCGATATCACATCATGACAACACGCACGCGCCGAATCTCGCGGCAGACTGCGCGTGCGCAGGCTGTGACGTTATACCCCACTACTTCATCATAAATCGAAAGTAATAAGAACTTAACGTGATTGACTTAAGGTGTAATTTAGTATAACAACATGCCTCAAAATCAACTAACAAATCTACAACAGTGAAATCGATCAAAATTTCCAGCAATTGTTTATACTTTACATATATAATTTCTGGAAAAATATTATCAATTGCTAAGAAATTAGAGGAACACATTTTTTATATATATCGCATTTTGCGAAAAAAACAATGTGGGAGTAAACAAATGTTTGATGAGGAACTCTACGTAATATTGTATTAATATTTCATTTATTAATCGGTTTCTGTTACTACGAATTTCTTATCTTCATTCTGTTTTATTTTTAATGTGATCAAATTTCGTTACAATAATTTATTTATGCGAACTGTGTTAATGGCTCGTACGTCACAGATTCCGTTTAGAAAGTAGGTAGGTGTATTAAATGTCCAGCGTTCGAATCTAGACATAAGATTTTTTTTGTGTCCGACATTCGATCGAATTACTACCTTATCTTAATCCAACAAAGCGTGTGATGTTATAAATCTACTCTAACGAAAAATGAAAAAGAAACGTATTTCGATTCTTAAAGCTTCAACTCTATTCATTTACAATATTAAATCAAGTTTTTTGACAGATCACGATAGATATTTGTGAATAAGCATTATTATTATCATGTCCTTAACGGTGAATTAATAATGATGTATTCCGTTAAAAATTTAATTTTGACGGATGGGCGCAGAAAGTGGATGCACTTCGGGACTCAGACGGGTGTTGCTCAGGGACGACGATGACACCACCACCCGGACACCAGAAGATGTGACACCAAAACCTAAACTTAGACGACTGAACTCATACGAATTCCTCGCTATTCCCAAAATCTAGTAAATGGACAATTTGGGACTGGGTACAAATATTTTATAGGTTTTTCGAGCTCAAATCATTTCCTCGTATGTGAAAAACTGAAGATAAAATATATGTTAACTAACAATTTAATTTGTCATTCAAATTCTTGACGTATTGTTACTGGATTTATACACAGATATTAATTATTTAACCAATCATTAACGAAGAGCTCAAAAAATGTAGTAATTTATATGCTTTTGAGCTTTTCAGTTTATAAAATGATTGATTCATTTTAGATATTTTATGGTTTTTACAGTTCAGAAGCTAATTTGTTTTATTTTAGAACTTTAAAATAAATCAGTAATAAGATAAGAAAAATTGCTTATGAACATTAAAGAGAAGTAACATTTATTTTGACAACAACATACTTATTATCCCGACAAATATACCGATTTTGTTTGGATTTATTCTACTCGGTTTCTTTTGCAATCGATTAGCCAAGTTATGGTTTTCTTCAGACAAATGTTTGGAAAAACATATGACATTAGGATGTTATTCCTTGATTTAACAAATTGATTGAACTTGTCGTCAATAAACATTTCGTTCCCTGTATCAATTCTGGCTCGAGACTTATTACTTCATGTTTTGTATTCTGTTGTATTTTATTCTATCAATTTCAATCTCGTTCTTGCTTTCAATTGTGGCCTCAGTATTATTCCTAATTTTGATCCCGGTCATATTTATGACTTTACTCCCGGTCCCACCTTTAATTTCTGTACCAGTTTCGATTCTCAATTATGCTCAATGTTTCATATTCAAATTCGATACTTCTACTGGTCGCGATTCTGATTTGTACAAAGCCGTGAAACATACTATGTACTAGATCAATTTAATAGTAGAACAAAGGAAGTTGGGGAGAAATTCTAAAATAGATTGAATAAAAACCTTCTCCATTCAAACATACATATATGTCAAGTTTAGCGTTTGACAGATAAATGGTATTTGAGTGTAATGATTTCATATGTACAAACATCCAATTTTATATACACAGGTTTTATAACAGACACTACATACATAAACGCCATTTCACATCAACATACACACCCTCTTGTACCACACACGCTCACAACACACATGCATGCTGCCCAACGAATTTATTAGAATATGTTACTATTTTGGAAAATGTTAAAACAAGATTCCTACGGCCTTTAAATATTTATATCAGATTTCAGGATATTTCGACTTTTGGTAATCGGAATGAAAATAAAAACATCCAGAATTTTATGAAAATATTAAACACTAATTGTGTTCATGGCTTCGCTCGAATGGACTACAACATTATTTTTAAGATTTTTCATAAATAAATAGCGGGCCGCGGCGATGGCCCGCCGTCGATCGTCGGATGTCATTTTAAAAACTAAAATGCTTATTGTGGGTCATTCTTAGAACATAGACATATACTATCATCGAATTTTTGTATGTTTGTTTAAGTCTACAATTATATAGTACATGAAGTCAATACCTCTCTTATGGTGCACTCAGTGAAGCCATTTATGGACACCAAGACAAATTTTAATGGTTGAGAGAATTTATAAGATGGTAACTCGAATTATTTTCCACGTTTAATTCGTCGGTGGAATCTGTGATGCAGCTGCAGTACGCTGGCGACGGCTGACCGACGACCGAACTCCGACTCGCTGGCGGCGGCGGTCGCTCGTTGCGGTCTTCCGAGATGGTCCACCACGAAATCTGCGGCGTCGCCCGTCTGTTCGTCTGCAGCCTGATTTCTTTCGAATCGTCATTCGGGGCGCGCACCGGCCGCGTCCGCCGGCCGTGCGCGCACGCCTCCGCTACCGTTAGAGGCACCGACCATGGCACGCGCCGCGCCCGCGTACACCGCGCTGCACTAACGTTTCTAGCGTTCGGTGGTCAAACTGAGAACTATTCATCACGATTACGTATCTGCCCATGCGTCTGTTTGAACTTTTGATATAATAAATACAAGGAGATAAAAATTAGCTACTATTTTAATTAAATTTACTTACACTAGCCTTAAATTTTCGAACAAATGTCGTAGTTGTGTTTGTTTTTCCATTTTAAATAATGAAATATTAAGTCTTTACGCCCCACTGCTAAAACATAGTTCAGATTTAAATTCAAATTCAAAATATCCTTATTTCATAGGTTATAAGGTAACACTTGAAATACTTCGTAATTTTTTGCGAATTTACCCTTTACCGCTCGTTCGGAAGGCAGTTTTCCCTCGAGAAGAACGAGCAACTTAAGGGTTAAGAGTGTCAAAGATATTTAACCCTTAGGATGGCCACGTTCAAGACCGACGGCTTAACTCGTTTTTCAAGACGTGTAGCGAAAGGTTTTATGTGATTTAAATTAAATTTCATTTCAGCCAATGCAGTAATGGATAGGATTCGAATCCGGCATTTTCTAGTTCGACGACAACACGTTAACCGTCGGCCGCCATCGATTGCTGCTTGATTTCAATATTGATAAATTTAAAATACTGTATTTTAAATCATCTTATGCATCACCCGGACAAAAAGTACGCAAAATTTTTAGGTAGTATTCAATTTAAAGTTAAAATTTTTTCACGAAAAATCAAAGTAATGTGTTTTTCGTTGTTAAGCTAGAAATACATAGTCTGAAGTTTCCAATGTAAACTTCAAATGATTTAAGAACACGTACCAAAAAAGATAACTCCGTAACTGCGATGAGTATATGATATATGTATATATATATATATATATATATATATATATAAATTATATACTGGTCGAGAAACAAGTACGGCCTGAGCCTAATGATTGTCATTGAATGAAATAAGTACAGACTGAACAAAATGATTGTTGTAATAATAAATATAAGTATAGGCTGACCTTAATGATTGTCGTTAAATGAGACAGATACAATTATTAATGTTTAATGATACATACAGAAAGGAACTATTTTGTAGATCAATATTGTCAAAGTAATATAATCTTACAATTTACTTAGTTATTCACATTATTTTTTAATTTTCTATATAAGAAAAGAGCTACCTTTAAGTTTTTTACTCGTTCGGTGCATTGCAAGTGTTATTAATGACCTATAAAATAGTCATAATCTGATCTGGACATATTATGATTTTGAAATTGACATGAGAATGCATCAGTCTTAAATATGAAAAATTCATCTCGCTCGATTATTTCTCGCATTCTCCCCGACGCCGCCTCGTCGGGGGCCTCGTGTGGTCGGCGCACTCAGTATTACTTCCATCAGCATTATTAAATTTATTACTAAATTCCAATATGTCAATCCCACAAGTCAATGAAATCACGATATCTTTCCAAGTACAGACACGGCGTGGACAATGAGATATTGCATCTCTGAATCTCTTAACATTGGAAGACGTTCTCAAGGTTTTAATTGGAAATTATACTCGATCAACATCAATGGCGAACACATTACTAACTTTCAGATTGTCGATAACAGTGGCAGTGGTGAAATTGTTAAATCTCCAAATATTTCCAAAATTGTTTTTCAAAATGAATGTAAATCTTTTAGGAATGCTCTTCATGTAATTTTGATCGAAAGATACTATCCGCATTACTTTTGTTTATCTTTTTAAAATATGAAAACCTGAAATATGAAAACAATTACTGATGGATTGCATTTCATCACAGAGTGATGTATATATATATATATGTACATAAAGATTCATTGGTATATACACTATCGATTAGTAAATTTGGTGCTGAAATGTACCCTTACAAGTTCTAAAATAAAAATTGTAAGGGTACTAAAGCATTTTTTTAGATAAAATGTTATATCATGTTAGGTTGTCATGTCTGCAGTACTTTGGCATTAAATCGGAAAAATTTAATTCGCTTTGTCTTTGTGCCTGCCCTCGTTTAAAAAAATAGGTTCAATGTAAAATGTAATAAATCCCGGCTGCAAAGCTCTGAGCTTTAATTCGCTTTGCGTTTCAAATTCCTTATAGAATGAAATCCGTATCAAAAAAAGGTCTTTTTTCATCCAAAACATATTAATTTAAACCTTTTGTAATCCTCAACGTGCTGGCCACCCGTATTTAAGGAGACGGAGTATTTCGTATAATGTAGGATTTAAATTCTGGTACACGTAACGTAATATAATAAAACGTTAGAAGCATCTGTACATCAAGAAAGAACAAAAATTTATTATGTTTTTATGTTACGACTAGCTTTCGTCCGTGACTCTGCCCTCGTGGATATGGAATGAACGCCTTCATCTTTTGTATCGACCGCCCACGCTGTCGATCACGATCGCGATTCCATTGCTGCTTTCAGACTCAAATCCAGTCCCGCTTTTGATTCTAGTCCTAGTCTCGATATAGATTCCGCTATTGTCTAAAATATATAAGATAGTCGTAAAATGGAATAAAAACTATCCTATATGTTATTTCGACGTATAAACTGTTACTATAACAAATTTAATCACATACTGTTTAACAGTTTTTTTAGGAGTTTGCGATCAAATGCGCAGATGGATAAACAGGAAAAATTCTAAAAACCATGAATGTATTGGTATTAACGTTACTACACGGAAAAAAGTAAATGCTGTAATCAAAAAAATATCATTTCTTTAAGATAATCTTAGATTCATATATGAGGAAAACAACAAATGTTTTAGTACTAAAATATTATATTTTCAGAGATATGGTATATTCTTGAACCAAGGAAAATTTGATTTCTTAATTCAAATCCAATTGTATAATCTTAATCGGAAACACATTTTATGTTCTTAATTCAAAAAGTACTTAGTTATCTTAAATTAAAATAAACCTTTCTTGAACGATTTCCCTCCAGTTTTCAGTCAAGAAAACTAATATTTTGATTTTTTTTAATTAGTCTTGAGCGAAGTTGTACCAATATCTTAACTGGAAATAAAATTTAATAGATTCTTAATTTAAGAAATGCTTAGTTATCTTGAATAAAAACAAGTCTTTCTCGAAGGTATTTTCTCCAATTTTCAATAAAGAAACTAATTTTTTGAACATTGTCTATTTAGTCTTGAACAAAGTAATTCAAGTGTTTAGGATTATGTACAATTTCTCTATTTGAAATAGGCTAATTCTAATTTCCATCTCAAATTGTTAACATCTCGAAATAAGATTGATTTGATCAGTTAATTAAAAATTTGCTGTTTAGATTGTTTTGAATGAAAAAATTATTATGGATACTTGATATAAAAGGTTTATTACATGACTGAAGAATTTTGAAGTTTTAAACTAAAGATTTGTTTTCTTTAATCTAGAATGAGTATTAGCATTAATAAAAATATTCAATAATAAATATTTTTAGCCCCAAAAAAATTTAAAATGCAGGTACACTTTAATTTTGAAATATAAAATACAACAAAACAAATGTATGAATTTTTTGAGTTAGAGAAAATATAAAATTCATATTTACATCATTTCTAATGCTTCAGAAATGGAAAAGATTTATAATATTGAAAAAAAAAGTTTACAGCTTAAAAGTTTACTAATATTTAAAATAATGTGTATAATAGTATAAAAGCTAATTAATAAGATTACAGTTATTAGAGGTTTATTGTATTCTAGTATTCAGTTTTAAATTATTAATTATATTATTTTAATTCTACATATTATATTGATACTAATAACTTTTGTTAAATTAATAGTGATATTCTAACAAAACATTCACAAAAAGAAAATACTTAATATCGTCTTACTACACTGTCACAATAATGAGATTATAAACATAATCTTATTATTAATTAAAGCTTTTCGCACACAAAGTTTAAAGAAAACATGTGAATTATTACATACGTTTGATTATTATACATGTGTATTATTTCAATTCAAAACAATTATTATACATAAAATTTAAAAAATATACATGTGCGTGTGTGTATGATAAGTTGTTTTATATAACATTACAAACTAATTATTTAATCTTGTTATTAAAACCATATTCTATATTTTGAAATACATTGATTCTATCTACATATGAAATGTTTATAATCTTTTATATAACTGTAGGCATAAGAGAATAACAATCATTTAATTTTATAGTTTCTTTAATATTAGTTTCTACAACAACATATGCTTTATAATAATTGGAATAACGATCAACATTTAATTTGTTTCCAAAAAAATATAACATTTTCATTGTTTTCAGTTTCAAAATAACATATTTTATGACAAAAAATGTGGATCATTTTCCTTTATAAGAATAAGAAATTACACTGTTAATTTCATAAATAATACCATTTATTTATACCAAGAGACACTAAAAAGAGTACAGCTTAATTGGCAATGATTACGTAAAGCAAAAGTATCAAGAAGTAACATCTTTTTACTATAAGATATTGAATATGGAAGTCCTGTATTTTTTAAATTATTGTGATAGTTTTTCAATTAATATCGTTTTGCAATTGAAAGTGGCAAATTTTTCCTAGAAGTTATTGATCGTGATATATATTCTATATCCAATTTCAACCCTTCTGCGTTGAAATTGGTCTATAAACTATAAAATATAAATTTCGATTTATAAAACTGGTAATAATATGACTGAGTCTAGTTTTAAGAATTGGAGCACAGTAGAATATAATTAAATGTTTGGACTTTTAAACGAGATTGTGCTTTCTTTTGTTGAATGTTTGCTGAAAGTCTATGTTGAAACGACAAGAGCTATTCGGTTTCAAGTCTAAATATAAAAGTTATTACGCAGCAATTTTTTTATTATCGAAAAAGTACGTTATAACCACTTGGTCACCACCAGTGGTCATAACGATCCAAAAATAATATTACAAAAATGGCTAGTCGGTCGTATATAGATTCATAAATTTCAAATGCACTGAAGTTATGGAGTAGGTTTGATATAAAATATTTTAATACAATATTCTTCATTTCGAAATCCACGAAAATATCAACCATGAAAAAACACATAACACATGCGCGCGCGCGCCTGTTGTGTTTGTGTGTGTGAAGCACTCATTAATTTTGAACCAATTAACTGATCGAAACGCAGTTTCCAACCTGCGACAGGTGTCCATTCAACTTACACTTACAGGCATATTATAACTGAAACTTCAAATTAGTTTCGCCTGGTACATTTTAAGGAATCTCAAATACAAATGTTTTCATAAAAAGTATTTGTTTTTAAATAACTTTTAGAATATACATATCAAAATGTAATCAGCTCTTTTTACCAAACAGTTACATCGCCTGACGTAAACTGCATAAAAATCAGTTAATTTTTTTAAGAGATATCGTTGGAAAAAAAATTTTCGCAACGTGTTTTTTTACAATATTGTTCAAATTGCTTTACCAATAAATTCTAAAATCTTAACAGTTCTTATCTTTAAAAACAGCGTCGATCATTGCAAATGGTATCAAAATCAGTTGATTCGTTCGAGAGACATGGTTATAGAGATATGTTAAAACACTGTCAAAGAGCCAGGGAGAGGAGCATATTAGGAATCAGACTTCAACACGAGTACAATAATGAATTTGTAAGAGCTAAAACAGGAATCTCAGATATACTCTCTAACATTGACCAACTAAAATGGAGATGGACAGGTCATATGTTGCGAAGCAGACTAGAAAATTGGAGTAAAATTTTAACGCGTTGGTATCCTAGCGATGGAAAAAAGTAGAAGTCAACATACTAGATGGGAAGATTAATTCAAACTGAGAGCAGTTCTAAACTGGAAATAAGTTGCAAGAGATACAAGTACTGCTATTTATATATCCGGATCTGCCCACATACAGAATAATATTTTTATTTTTAATTCATATAAACATATTAATACATATAAATGTTTTTGATTACGGCATTTAAAAAGACGTTAATTACAGCATTTAAAAATTCTTCTTGACTGTAGAATACAGCTTGTTTCATGTAACTGTCAATTGTTTTACCAGTGTGGAGCCATTTCGAAAATTGCGAGTCTTTATCACCGTGGATTTAACTCATGAAAATTTTCGAGCGGTGGTTTATTACGATTGTCGGCGTAGGCTTACTCAAAAACAGTGAATCAATCTACTCACTTCGACTGTTAACGATGAAGCACCATCGTAAACCACTGTGTATCACTGGTTTAGTGAGTTTAATCGTAGGCTATTTATGGTCACGGACGAATTTAAAAAAAGTCGCCCGAAATCGATTATTGTAGCACAAAATATCGATGCTGTGCGGAAACTAATAATGCAAGATCATCATTTTACATATCGCGACATCAAGGCGTCCCTTGGCATAAATATGACGATCATACATAAAATATTACACGAAAATTTGTTTGTAAAAAAATTTGTTTGCGTTGATTTTCACAAGTTGAGCATTGATCAAAAACAGACTCGTGTTGATTGGTGTACAAAGATGAAAAAAATACAATAATGGTACATCAAAATCTGTTTATAATATCTACACAGGTGATAAGTCTTGGCTCTATGCATATGACCCAAAACTAAACAGCAGTCGATGGTGTGGGCGTCCCAAGATGAGCTGAACCCAACAAAATTGATTCTTGCCAAAAGCACTCTGAAGCAAATGGTTGCCTGTTTTTTTTTTGGTATAAAACGAACCTGTGGTCCTTTTTACACCAAAGTAGTACAGTACGACTAGAGAAGCGTTAAACGGTTGATTCGGAGTGGTACTCGACCATTTGTTTGCCAGAAGTCTTTGAAGAAATAAAAAAGAACAACCGACAACGCAAAATTGTTCTTAATCGTGACAATGCCTAGCTATCACACGTCGACCCAAACAATTCGGTTATTGGGAGATCAAAAGATCGAATTGACGGGTCATCCGCCGTATAGCTTTGATTTAGTATCCAACGATTTCTATTTATTCCCAAGCGTGAAGAATAAATCACGTGGTCAACGTTTTTCGATCCGCAAAGAGTGCGTAATTACGTTCAAAATGCTCGTTTTTGAGATATCTCAATCAGAATGGAAATAATTTGCCTATAAATTGCACACAGTGTGACCCACGTATAGACCACATACACAAAAAATCGTTTTGTAAGCATTAAAAACATATCAGCGCACAAACGCAATTTCAGATCTGAATCTGAATCTGATCAGCAAGATCAGCAAGCGATAGAGAAACCTATTAAATTAAGTTGTTTTGTGATCTGAACGCTTTTGTGACTTTAAATAGCGTTTTATAATGAATACGTATGTATATACGTCATTATCGTTCTTAACAGTCATGACGCTGTCGTTTTCGTAAACACTATAATTCTGATAATTTTATATTATTTGTGTTATTCTGTTGAGTAAGTAATAAAAATGTTTAGTTACAGTCATGAAATTTGTGACGGAAACGTTTGCTCATTAAAATTAAACTGTAGTCTAAACGCATTTAATCAGTTTTCTTATACAGAAAAGTTACAAAATCTTTTAACCGTTAGGCCGTTACCAAATATAGACTTGACTCGAAAAATAGGAAATGAAAGTAGAAAATCCAATAGTAAATATTTTGAAATGTTTAGTGGACGTGCAAACAGAAAAATAGATTGTGATATTTTTTACCTATTTTATTTGCAACTACGAAATCGATTTAGAATAATCACTAATACGTTGATTTGCATAACTTGACAAATGCCGTTAAAAACACAAGTCAGAAAAACACTTAGAGTCGTGCTTTTGGTAAAACCTGCATCGAAACAAGTTTATGTAGTTAATATAAATTAGACATTCAAAAATGCAATCCAACAGTAGATGGGGATCGTAACATATTTCAACATTTTATCGATATATACTATATTTTTGGGTAAACAAGAATTATCTGTTCAAGGACATGATGAAACAATCTCTTCGTTAAATAAAGGAAATTATTTAGAAATGGTAGATTTGTTATCGAAATATGATGGTATTTCCGAAAGTCATTTTCAAAGTTCCACTAAGGCTTTTACGGCCTTATTTAGTGAAGTTCAAAATTATTCAATTTCTAGTACCTGCCTCTCTAATAAAAAGTAAAATTAAAAATAAATACATGATACTGATTTTGCGGAAATTATTATTGATGAAATGATGAAACGTCGGATGTCAGCGAAAGGGAACAAACGGCTCGTAGTTATATTGTAGATTCCAAAGCAGTCGACCGATTTATAAAATAGGTAGATGTCAATTTGGATCTCAAAAGTATTTTAATTAGTACAGCACTTTTGTGCGTCCTCTGAGAATATAACTACTTATCCAAAATAATAGCTAAACATATTATATGTTCAGCATCGGCAGTTGTCTTCTGAGCAAAACAGTGACCAAGCTAAAATTAAAGAACGTTGTCCATTAACTATTTTTGTTTAATATTCTGCTCATATTAAATTAGATTATTTCTAAATTATTTCAACGCATCAGCAGAACTGAGAGATTTTTCAATATTATTAAAAGCATAACGAAATTTTTTCCTAATAGTACGAAACGATTAGCTCATCACGGCCAATCCACCAAATACCGCTCGTCGTCGAAACACGTTAGTCTTACGATTCGCGTATCGTAAATATGTAACAATGATACATGATTCAAGCTCACGTCATTCTTGCATAATTTAAAAGAATTTGACTTCACCTTTTTTTGAATATTTTAAATAATATTTTCGCAGAAACAGATATTCTTAGGAAATATTATATAAAAAAACTTTAAAATAGTTTGCTGCGTGCAGTAGATTAATGAGTTTAAAATAATCGTCGAAAATTTGAGATCTAAATTATTGGGCATTTATAATAACATTATGAGCACTTGTAGCCAGCCTAAAAGACAACGAAATGTAGTGCACGTAGAAAGCGACGTGTAAAAGAATATAATTTTATAATTAACAAGCAATAGCTCAACTTTTTATAGGATTTAGCTGTTGATTGCCTACCTTGGCTCAAATTCCTATGATTGCCATTGGTCAAACATAATAAATTATAGCAATTTATTTTAAATTGATGCGGGTGAACCCAGGAACAGATACTAGTAAGCATATATTTTAGGCAAGAGTGGACTTCTGTATGTTATTATTTAAAATTTCATCGTAATAAGAGGTTTACTTAACTTATAACAAGACAATGAATGATAGCAGCATTTAAGACTTTTGTATTTAAATTTGTTCTTCAATTAAATGAGAACGCTTTTCTCATTTAATTGAAGAACAAATCCACTTTTCCTCTGTCGATTCTAAAGTATTTTAGGTTACGGAATTCAGTGTTAGCTCAAACGATTGTAGTGTTAGGTCACGATTTCGTGACTGATGTCGGCAGTGGAAATTGAGGCCGATTCAATTCGATGATTTCTCTCGAGGCTCGTATATTCGTAATTGACGGTTTTGATTATTTCACTCGATTGCTTTCCATGCATCGATTCGTCAAACGAAAACCTAACTCAGTCAGAACAAAAATATATAATTGAATATACGGCGTGAGTTATATTAAATATATAGTGATTATAATAATATTATATCAAAAAAGTTATTCCATCAATGGTATTAGGACAAGAACCTACTCTTTTGAAGCCACTAGAATCGTAAAACATAATGTAATTCAAAACGTGTAGTCTACAATTTAACTAAAAATTATTTTTGACGTGACAACGTCTTAAATTAGGTTGCGGCTGGGAGTCACTTATGAAAAAGTGTAACGCTCGGTAACGTAACGATGAGTCACCGAACGAGAGAGAGGCCCGCTGAATGCCTTGCGTCTCTCTCCCACTCAACTATGATCGGTCTGCCGCGCGCGCAGCACTAGAGAATTAGTGCATAGCTTGCAAATGTATTGCAAGTTATTGTATGTATATTTGTATATAAATACGTATGTATGTGTAAAGGTAAAAATAAAATTTTGTTAATATGAAATTCAGTGCGAGATTCTTTGTATAAATTAATGTTTTAAATATAATTCTTTGTATAAATAAATGTTTTAAATTGTTACTATTATTTCATCCTTCTTCCTACTATACGAATGAATATTCACATTAAAATGATTTTACCATTCAAAGTCGTTGTCACGTAAAACTTTCGCCCGTATACCGACTTTACAGGCAACCAAATTTTTTTTAATCTAATCTCATATCTTATCTCGATCTACAGTTGAACGAGTAATTGTAGATTTTGACGATAACAACCAAGTGTCTAACGCTCGCAGCATACAGCGCGAGGCGGCGCGGGGGCGGGCGGCGGCAACGCCGAGCGTTTGGACAAGCGAAACATTTCGTGTATTTTAGGTGGTTGGAACACACGACGGAGCGGCAACAGGGCGTTGCCGCCGTGTGCAGCACCAAAACAGGAAAAAAAGAGAACGCAACATAGACTAAAAGAAGTACTAATTTGTATGACATATTTGAAAACCAGTGTGATCCATAAAACTAAATAGCCACATGTTTATTTATTTTTAAATTATTTACGGAAACTTTTATACATATTCATACTGCCAGAGCTATTTACTAATTTCATTTTCAAAATATTTCTACTTTGTTATTGTCACGCAACCCCAACTTACTATTGACTTTCAGTAATACTTTCAGTACAGTTCCAATATTTACAAATTTCTGAAATATATAACAGCAATTTACAATATCGACATCAAAAATTTATACTTATTCACTTTTATTGGTCTATGTAAATTCTCCAAATATTTGAGAGTACGATCCAAACGATAGTAAAAACTTTTATGTACCTGTGTAAGAAATAAAGCTAAGAATGCTCGACTACGATACTTCTGCGACTATACTCTTCATACACGTAAATATTACAACAGACTTTACATGTCTTAATTATTCACACTATGTGCCATCCTAAGTACATATTTACCAATACACAAACCTACAGAAACTCACGGTTTCATACACTTTCTAATGTATACCAATAATATTCACAAACTACAGCACAATAGGTACCTGTAGAAGGTACAAAATCACAAAGATCAACGCTCACGTGTATAATCATACAACTAACACACACCCTACAAAACACACATTTTTCTCTTTCAACACCAATTCCTAACATATTGAATTAACACAGCGTACTGAAGTATGAAATTAATTTAAATCTTTGTAAAAATTAGACGTCTTAAAAAGTAAACTTTAACGCCCGTGAGAAAAGAACGAGGTTCAGCTGCGACAGCTTTTACATTGACTTGGTGAGACTCATCGACCTGCTGTGAACTGTTACAACTGTTTTATGAATTTGAATGAAACAAGCAATTATATGTTTGGTTCATTCCAATAATTAGCCATTTAATTTGTACGTGTATAGCGATACGCATCACCATCTATGATCTACGCCACGGCGTCTCGAAAATTATTCAAGACGCCGTGGCGTAGCTTAAATTTAAGCGGATTAAATTTAATCCTCCGCGTTACCGCCTCGCTCGCGCCACATGTGCATCGAGCGTAAATACAATTCTATGCTTATTGAGCTGACATAAAAAAAAATGAAATGATGCAGCCGTTTGGACTATGCAGTCAGACCTTCTTTAATTCACCCAAGAGGTTGTATGCAACTGAACATTTTTACTTTCATCGAAAATATTTGCTCCAAAATAAAAGACGTCTGAAGTCTATTTAATCGGTCCCTCATTTTAAATGTGTTTGTACATGCGCTTTATTAACTTCATATTAACTTCTTTGACGTCATTTCACATTTAGCTGATTTTTATGGCAAATTTATTACAATATAATAAAAGTTAAATATTTCAATATTATTAATGCAGGGGTCGATTATTGTATGTTATCTTATTTAATTTTTTCCCAAATTTTTTTAATGAATAAAACAATTTTAATTTCTCTATTTATAAATCTTCGGTCATTAATATATTTTTTTTTCCAATTTCAATGTTATCGTAAGCTATGAATATTAAGACAGTGCTTCAACATTTATTAACAAATACTTGTCTCTATTCATTGTTTCGAATTTTCCCACAGCGTGAAAAAGGACAATTTGTTCAGCTTTAGTGAACAATATTTCAAAGATTTTTAGGGTTTCGTAATCAAAGGCAAAAAACGGAACTTGCAGTTTCGTCAAATATACTTGACCATCTGTCTGATCGTATGTCACTGTCCCATTTTGTTATCAATTTTAATGAAATTGAACCATTATACATTCATTAATGTGATTTTTTCTTTTCACATGTATCTTTTACGATTTATTAGCTCGTAAACACGATGATTTTTGTGTACCTTCTCTGTTTTCTCAACATGTGTTACAAAATTCTGAAAAGCAGATACAATAGTAGCCAAAACACATGTTCATTAACCACCGTTTACTATAACATCTGTAGTTCTTAAATTGGAAACCACGTGCCCAAATTTGGAAAACTATGTGGTGAACCTTTTATTTAATTCGTTTTAAGTAATTAGTTATTAATATCAAACCAATTCGACACTGAAATGTACGGAGTTTACTCAATTCGTCTTCCTTCTACTTTAGTCTATTGCGTCATCAGCAACCAAACAGAACGTCGACCATTTTTCTACTGTACTTAGTTCGTTCTGATAACAGAAAGGGACACAAGGCAAATTCTTGGAGAACCCTTAGTTTTAAAATGCATCGTTTTGATTTAACTATATCGATATTTTGTCTTTTGTTATATAGATAATATCATATTAATTCAATTACATTACAACTTAAAATAATGCGATTAAAGCCATAACTCTTGGTATTCAATACCAGGCATGTAGATGTTAGTGGAGTTTTCGCATAGGTACATTGAAAATGTGTTTAAAAAGTAAAACGCCGTCATCCGTCGCGGATTTTCTTTTGTTGAAATCGAAATTGTTAATTGCCTATAAAAGATTATGGGAACATAAAATATATGAACACATTTAGTTAAGCGTGATCTGATCGGGTCTATAAAAGCGATGTTCTTTTTGTGATCTGAATTAATAAGTATATTAATTAAATGTATTTTAGTAAATTATATTTCCTACGAGGGCCAAACATGGCCAACTATTGAAAGCACTATAACAAAATGTAATCAAGTATGTAAAAACCGTCGAGTTCTCATCGTGTACACAGAAAAAGTGTATTTGTAGTCGTGAAGATTTATTTGTGCATTTGCAATTATAAATATTAGATGCAGTGCTTTTTTCCTTTGCGTTCCATTTCGTTGTATTATAATTACAAAGTTTTCTCACCGTTTTGTTATAGTTGTTTTTTAGGGCAAATATTCAAGTAATTACTTAATGAATTTACGTAAAAAAAAAAAATATATCTATGATGGCAGGGTTTTTAAATAAGTAAATTAAGACCTGCCGCTGTTTGGATTTTATCTTTTGAAGAAATAATTAAATTCATTGGTAAGGGAAGGAAATTTTATTTTTTTTCCTAAATACGTCTTCAGCAATATTTTCTGAGACACATATTTTTTATGAAATATTACAGAAAAAGGAGAGTGATATTGTTTACTGTGTCTTGAATATTTGATAGTTTGCAACTTTTGTGAAACTGTGCAGAATTAATTTTGATATCAATTATAATTGTTCTGAATTTCAGTTGCGACCAACCTGAAAGAAAAAGTGGTATTAATAATAATTATAATATTTTTCGACACATACACAGCACCATCTCGTGCCAATCTAAACAACGGGATTTGTATTATGGGTGTCGAATAGTTCATACAATTCATATTTACTTTTTTTATATAAATATGTATACATAATGCGTGAGAATACCCAGACTCAATAAAACATTAACTTTTAATCAAATAAATGTTTGCTTTATGTGAGAATAGAACCCACGCCCTCACAGCAGCAAGTAGTCACTACGACTGCGCTAATAGGGCAGGCAGGAGTTGATAATGTTCTAGAGTGTTACAAGAGCGTGTTTTGTGAGATTATAGACAAATTTTTGAATAAATGTTGTAGTCGTTACAAAAATTTGAAAGACTTTGTTAAGAACCTGTGAAAAATTTTCTACCTATTGTATGAATTGTCCATAAGAATCTGTCGTACAGTGAGAGTGAAGTAAGGTAGGTGGCCACATACCGAAACGATGCAAAAGCGGGGAGTTCTTTTAACCATATTTACCCTGTCTGAAATTTTACTGTACACCCCTGCTCTAAATATGTATATAAAAAGTAGTTAATAAACTATTTATTTACATAATGGAGTTTACAGTATCTTTTAATAGAGTAGATTTTGTAGCAAATAATATGAGTAACTCAAATCAAATCAAATCAAATCAAAAATATCTTTATTTCATAGGTAATAGAAATTACACTTGAAATTCGTCGTAAACGACTGTTTTCGACATTATAGTGCCGACAGTGTCAATCTAGGTACAAACAATATTAGTTGTAGAATCACCATGAAATGAGCATATTCCTGGTGATTCTATAACTAATCGCTGGAGTTACTAATGCGGGAAAATCCATATAAAATGGTCCACGTGCAAAGCAGCAAATATCGAGGAGCGCGTCAACAAGAATTGTGTTCGATCGTGTGGTTGCTGGATCATCGGCGTGACACGAGCTGACTGGGGATCGCACGCGTCTCAGACCTAAGCTGTAATTATTGAAATGATTAGCAACCGGAGAATAAACACTATCATTTGCGCCACATCCCGCCAAAAGTTCTACTATTGGTTACAAAGAAACTTCTAGGCGAGTGTTGCTCCATAAATTTGGTGAGCTTGAATTACGTAAAAGTATTGTGAATATGCTGTCTTTAAAATTAATTTAGGAAAAAGAGATGTCAAGTGCGTTTAGAGAATTCAAAAATACAACCGGATAATTTGTAGAATCTTCTTTTTCGACTTATCTATTAACAGACTGATATTCTGTGCTTTCCGCTTTAGTGCTAATTAATTTTCTTCTATTTATTTTTGCTATCTGATAATTGCGTGCAACCAAAGAAGTCATTCCAAAAAACTTATAGTTTAAGTGGTTAATGACTATTTAATTTAGAATTTAAATGGTCATTCGTATTGGTCTCCATTCATCGAAGAAATAGATTTCTCTAGTAATAGAACTAAGCTGTACTAATTGCCGACTCAAATATTTTTTCCTTTTCATAGCAGTTCGTTTCATTCTCAATTTTTGGGTATACGCTTGAATTACCGCCAATTTGCGCCGTGTGCTGAACGCTAAGTGCACGCTGGCACGACGTGACCTCACAGACTAGAATTCTTAACGCTAAGTGCGCGCTGGCACGACGTGACCTCACAGACTAGAACTCTTAACGCCAAGTGCGCGCTGGCACGACGTGACCTCAGACTAGAACTCTTAACGCTAAGTGCGCGCTGGCACGACGTGACCTCACAGACTAGAACTCTTAACGCTAAGTGCGCGCTGGCACGACGTGACCTCACAGACTAGAACTCTTATCGCTAAGTGCACGCTGGCACGACGTGACCTCACAGACTAGAATTCTTAACGCTAAGTGCGCGCTGGCACGACGTGACCTCACAGACTAAAACTCTTAACGCTAAGTGCGCGCTGGCACGACGTGACCTCACAGACTAGAACTCTTAACGCTAAGTGCGCGCTGGCACGACGTGACCTCACAGACTAGAACTCTTAACGCTAAGTGCGCGCTGGCACGACGTGACCTCACAGACTAGAACTCTTAACGCTAAGTGCGCGCTGGCACGACGTGCCCTCACAGACTAGAACTCTTAACGCTAAGTGCGCGCTGGCACGACGTGTCCTCACAGACTAGAACTCTTAACGCTAAGTGCGCGCTGGCACGACGTGACCTGACAGACTAGAACTCTTAACGCTAAGTGCGCGCTGGCACGACGTGACCTCACAGACTAGAACTCTTAACGCCAAGTGCGCGCTGGCACGACGTAACCTCACAGACTAGAACTCTTAACGCCAAGTGCGCGCTGGCACGACATGACCTCACAGACTAGAACTCTTAACGCTAAGTGCGCGCTGGCACGACGTGACCTGACAGACTAGAACTCTTAACGCTAAGTGCGCGCTGGCACGACGTGTCCTCACAGACTAGAACTCTTAACGCCAAGTGCGCGCTGGCACGACGTGACCTCACAGACTAGAACTCTTAACGCCAAGTGCGCGCTGGCACGACGTGACCTCACAGACTAGAACTCTTAACGCTAAGTGCGCGCTGGCACGACGTGACCTCACAGACTAGAACTCTTAACGCTAAGTGCGCGCTGGCACGACGTGTCCTCACAGACTAGAACTCTTAACGCAGAGTGCGCGCTGGCACGACGTGACCTCACAGACTAGAACTCTTAACGCCAAGTGCGCGCTGGCACGACGTGACCTCACAGACTAGAACTCTTAACGCTAAGTGCGCGCTGGCACGACGTGACCTCACAGACTAGAACTCTTAACGCTAAGTGCGCGCTGGCACGACGTGACCTCACAGACTAGAACTCTTAACGCTAAGTGCGCTGCTGGACGTGACCTCACAGACTAGAACTCTTAACGCTAAGTGCGCGCTGGCACGACGTGACCTCTGAACTAGAACTCTTAACGCTAAGTGCGCGCTGGCACGACGTGACCTCACAGACTAGAACTCTTAACGCTAAGTGCGCGCTGGCACGACGTGTCCTCTGAGACTAGAACTCTTAACGCCAAGTGCGCGCTGGCACGGCGTGACCTCACAGACTAGAACTCTTAACGCCAAGTGCGCGCTGGCACGACGTGACCTCACAGACTAGAACTCTTAACGCAAAGTGCGCGCTGGCACGACGTGACCTCACAGACTAGAACTCAACGCTAAGTGCGCGCTGGCATGACGTGACCTCACAGACTAGAACTCTTAACGCACAGCCTAATTTCATCAGCCCTCTTTTTTAAGATATTACTGAAAAACTTTATTTAAAATTAATCATATAAGAACATCGTAATACCGCCCATGAGTCGGTCAGGTCTCCTCTTTGTTTATTGTTATTTTGATCAATTATTATTATTTTAATATTTGAGTTCTATATTTTTTTATATTTCGAATAAAATTATATTTTTTGTGAAAAATTCCTAAAAAAGATGGTTATACCCAAAAATTAACTTAGATCGTCTAGAGGAACGTGTTCCTTTGAATTAAAAAGAAAAGAAAAATTTGCCAATGTTTTTTTCATCAAAAGGAAGTTTTGTAGGGGGCGTAGCAAAAAATGTAATTTTAGCAACCACCCTAATGTGTAGATAAAAAGATGTGATTTAATTGCATAGCTTATTACTTTTATCGATAACGCTAACAAGCTCCTTTATTGATTTTAATAATAGAAACGATTTAATAATTCTATGAGGATTATATTTCTAAATCTAATTATATTTATAAAACTGAGCTTCTTTTCTGTTAGCACGTTTTCTTGAAATTAATTGTAATATTCTTAGGTTGCATTCGAGACGTCTATAACATAAAAGTTTTAAGGACCTCAAAGTATTTTTCAGTATGACATTAAACTATATTATCCGTATGAATTACTTGTAAAAAAATTAAACATTTTTTGTGCATATTAATATTTTTGTATAAAATAAACTATGTAAATGAAATGTATCTAACGAGCAAATTTATTAAGGAACATTAAATAAATGTAAGACCCAAAAATATAAATGTGGATCTTTTTACTTCCCACAAAAGAAATATTTTCCGTATTTCGTAATCTTCGTACCTTTATTCATGCCGCAGGATGACCCGCGAATCATGAGAAAAACCAACATAAATTTTATGAACGCTTCAAAAGCTTGCCAGCGCCCTCAAAGCCTTTTAAACTCGGTTATCGTAACTGCGTAGACAGCAACACGAAAGGCTTCATAAATTTTTAAATTTCATCTTTACATCATCATTTCATGCGAACCGTAATATTAGGTTCGTGACTTACTTACGAGTTACTGTCATAAAATACAAATAACATTGAAATTTTAAATTTCTTGTTAACGTTTAGTAAACAGTTTTTATTATCTCAATATTATATTATATTATTTAGTTTATTGTTTTCCATACTATTTACCTTCCCGCATAAAAAATCGAAAATTGTCCTAAAATTAGGAAGTTTTTATTTTCAGACTGATTTTCGTAATTGGAGATTGTATGAGTTGACAATTTTCAGAGGGATGTCCGTATGCGTGTATGCCTGAGTAGGTGCATACGTGTGTGTGTGTGCGTGTGTGCATATACATATATAACAAATTTGAAAGTTTGTATGCTTAGATGTTTGTTATTCAATCACGTTTTAAGCTGAACAGAGTTACCTGAAATTGTACAGTAATATGGTTTATATGTCAGAATAACATATAGGCTATACTCGTATATAAATCATATAAATATTAAGAAATATTTCTATTTCCTCGAAATTTTGCTCGCCTGATCATAGAACGTATTCTTTACTAATGCCGATTGGTTATTGGCGATAACAAGAGGGACTGTAGTTAAATAACGGTTCCGGGATCAGGATGAAAAGCGTAAGTGAGATCGTTTCATAACAAAAACATTTACCGCGTATATTCAGTGCAATAATTTGGGATTTTCTAGTACAGAATCGAAAACGGAGCCGGGGTCAGGATCATGGTTGAAAACGTCATCGATTCATATAAAAGATGAAAGAATTCGTTGTACGTCCGCACGGCCGAAGCCGCCGGTCAATATGCATACTTTGCAAAGAATTTAGATCGGGACCGGAATTGGGATCGAAAACGGAGCCAGGACTAAAACCTAAAGCAGGAGTAATATCGGAATCACAGTTAACGGAGTGATATGTCGATGTAAATGATGTAAGATTCGATGTCCACGCGGGCTAAGCCGCGGGCAAAAGCTATAGTACGAAACATCTTTTGAATGAATAGATATACAGATTGGAACCACGTTTATCCTATTCGAAAATGCTTGACTGTACGTTACGTAAATTCGAATTACGTAAATTCGAAGTAACTTCTAAAACAAATTTTAAATAATTTTTAATTGTTGCACCGTTCGATTCCAAAATCTATTTAGCGCTATTCGTAATAAAATTGCTTTGAATACTGTAAACTTCATTGTAATTGGTTCATTTCGTCGAGAAATACCTTGAACAAATTAAAAAAACAATTGTTTTTAAAGATCGACTTTTAAAATAAAGTTATCTTTGTATTGGAAAAGGTGCGTTAAATATCTCGATGGAATGGACAAAATTGATCAAAAATATCTTTATCAATGAATTTTCAAACAAATACTTTTTAATTTTTTGATCTATCGATTTTAAAATTTTAAACACTATTTGAGTTTTAATAACTGTATCAAACGCTACGAACTCCTTTCCAATAAACGATATTTTTTAAACGAAGTTATAAAGTATCTTGAACAAGATATTTGAACTATAATAATTATATAAACTATTGTACTTTTCATAATTTTGAAAGACCATACCGATAATTTTGAGTTTTAAAACTTGACCAGCGATGCCGTTTTGTTATTCAATTTTATTTCTCAAAACAATGGGTAAAACGCGGCTTCGGGCGGCCCGGGAGGTTCGCCGCTGCTCAGAGTTCATCTAACGCTAACGAACAGTTTCAAATTGTGTCTTGGGAAATACAGCAAAGAAGGTGCGCAATATAAGTTCCTTACTCAGTGGCCGGGTATCTCAGTACGCAAAACATTTAGCCATCTGTACCTAAAAGTCAACGGGTTACGTATTGTATTTACTATTTATTCACTGCGCCTTCCTGCCAGACACGCCTACCGAGCGTTAAAATGGCAGATATGATGGCCAAATAGCAACATTTTTTTACAGAAAAAAAGGACGTTTTCAGTTCTTCACTTTTTCATGGAATCGCAAGAGTTTTCACAAAGCAAACAACAGAAGCATGTAATATCCCGATGCTAATAATATCCAGAATTAACACCAACGGGTTTAAGTTCTTGCGCACGTAGTTAAATTTTGTTGACATTTTCAATTTAATACTAAACAGATTTTTAGTTCATAAAATTATTAACGAAAATTTATGAACTACCTCATCCTGATGTTTATATTTTTATTACTTACTCTTGCGCGCGCCCTCATAGACATGAATGAATGATCCTCCATCTTTTACGAAATATTTCTTTTCATCCTGTGCTGTCCTTGATTTTAATTTTGGTAAAACCGTCTGTCTCGATTCATATCTCGTCCCCAATTCTAATTCCAGTTCCGCTCCCGACGTTAATCCGAGTCCCGATTAGGTTCCGGTTCCTCTTTGATATCGGTCTTGATAATTCATTATACTGATTTTACTCTGAACGATTTCACCCGCATTAAATTATTATTTTCATCACATCTCATCTCTCGACCTCGATCATAAAACAACATTTAAGAGCATTACGATACTTCCGGGTAATTTATTCTATTATGATTTTTATTATGTAACTACGCAAGCTTGTTTTAAAAAGCCATTGTGTATTTCATCCTTATGCTTAAGTCCATAACATCATTAATGGTCAGCTCTATTCGCTGGCTTTGCAAAGATATGTAACGTTTTTCTACTTATTTTATCGCATATACTACGGAAGATACTCTGAAGAATTATTCGATTTTCTTCCTGCCGCTGTATTCTGTCGTAGTTCTGCTCGCCTGAAATCCCATCATCACTATTATGATAGTTGTTGTTCTACCACCGTACGCTTCATGCGCAATTTTTTGCCACGTACAGAAAAATCTGAAGTGATTTACCATCAACGGAATACCCTATTAACTACGAAATCGAGGTCTTCAATTACAAAGCTTTTCCTTTCTAAAACGCCAGCAATACACTAAGAACTCCTTTGTGCTGGCGGGTGCCCATAGGTGGCGGTGATTACCTATTCCGCAGTGACGTCCGTGCTTTTTTGCCGCTTAAAACAGTATATTAAAAAAACAAGCATTCATGCACACACGCACGCACATACGCACGCACGCACACAAACGCACGCACTCACGTACGCTCACACACGCACACATACACACACTCACAGACACACACACATACATTCACTCACATACATAAATACATACATATTTATCTTTATATTTATAGAAAAACGCCGCTCTCGTCCTTCTAGTGAAAGCATTCCTCCTATATTTGTTTTCCGAGGCAGATTTGTTTTTCCCTTTGAATATTTTGCGGTTTGTTCCACTCGTGATAGATAATATATTCCTTCGGTTGTTTGCGGGCACAGCCGCCGCCGCACGCACACTCGAGTCCGAAGGAAAAAATCTTCAAACGGCCGAGCCGGCGCGAGTAGCTGGACGACAGACGTCCCTTTGTGGAATTTTAAATCACCCTTTGTACCATGCATTATGAATACATAGAAAACGTATAAGTAAGTGCTTGATGATGAAGAGAGTAAATTCAAGTTTGGCTCATATCTTACGCACGCGCTTTATGTTGTATGTTACACCGGCTTTGTACTAAGTTGAAATTTATTATGGGTATGAAAATCTTTAATTTTATTATATATATATACAAATCTTAATTTATCGATCAGCGAATTTGCACTAATAGATATATTAATAATAGGTTATAATCGTCCCGCCCTCAAAAATATGAAATCTATTTCGGAAACGTATTATCTTAGGTTTATCAAAGCAATTAATATCGCTGTTGATGACGTATTTCAAATGTAATTCCATTACCTACGAAATGAATATATTTTTCGATTTTTATTTAACTAATTTCTACGTAGTTACAATACCACATAAATTCACCCACTTGTTGCAAATAGTAAGGCCTAACTTAAGATTTAATTTATTTGTTTATTTCCCCTAAAACAAGAAAATACACAAAGTATATAAATGATACTTATATATAAAAAATATCTGTACATAAGTTTGGTAAGAGAAATAGACATACTAAGTATGTCTAAAAAACTAACTTAAAATTTATAAGCTATTACAAATTTGATTGTTAAGTTCGAAAGCTCGAAAATAGTTTAAAACATTGTCAAACAGTAATTTAAAATCCCAGTATTAATAAATTCTCTTATATAAATTTCAGGTGGTGATATGTGTCAAATAACCGTTTTTTTTGTCTTATATTTTGTCGATTTGTTCATCATAGTTAAAAATTTTAATCGCCGTTAGCAAATAATTAAAATATTTAATTGCAACGTAGTGAGGACTGTTATAATACCTTGATTTTGCAATTTTGGTCCCATTTGTAATTTTATGTCTGAATCTACCCGCATAGTTTGTATATCGCTGTGGGCATTCTTTCAAATAATACCCTAACCTGCTTAATACATATTGTTGGTTAATGTTTTATACACTATCTTGTCCCATTCCTGATTTTTATGTTGCTTTATATCTCATGGGAAACACGGTAATAAATTATGATACCTTTCGGATTTCAATTGTGACTTACAATAAGATTTGTCTAATACTTTAATAATATCTTTGAGTTTAAGAAGATGTACAGAATAGGTGCTTGCATAGTAGATCTTTATATTTGACCAGTTTCATGGCCACACTTACGTGTATAAATGAACGCATTGAAAAAAATATACAAATATGGAAGGATGGTTTATTCAAGGAAATAAATTTAACATGACCAAAAAATTTTGTACAATCAAAAACAAAATGTTCAGATTACCTTAAAATGTAAAAAATGTATATTAATTTAATAACTAAAATCAAAAATTAATTACATATCCCGAAGTGAACAACAAAACTACGTACTCTATAGGTAACGTACTCAACGTGTTGAGATAGAGTGAAGATCGCCGAGCCAAGGTGTCAGAGTCGCAGATTTTCAGAAATCTACGACAACGCGTGGCGACACGTCGACATACTGATACGTCGCCACGTAAACGAAAGGTATGACCATGATTAAATATTTCACATCAAAAATCCCGTTGCATTTTATTTAATTTTCTCAAATGTTAGATTGTGAACAAATAAACAAAAATTGAAATTTCAAAAACTAAACTGATCATCGATCACTAGCTTTGTCCCCGCCTCCTACGATAGTGTAAGACGACATGGCGGTCAGAGAATAGGACGCGATACAGTATAGCGATATATGTAATGAATAGTAGCAATAGTATCGTAAATAGGGCAATGTCCATTTTTGTTTTTGCCCTAGAAACACATTATAGAAACACATTAGAACACCTTATAAACATTTATTATTTTGATGTAAGTGGGCGGCCGGCGGCGCGACAGAGGGACAGGCCGCGGTCGCCACCTTTGATGTGCACCGCCGGACATGCAATTTGTATGAACTGGGTCATATCGCGGGACACTTGACTCGTACCAGCACTTGCTATTCCTAATTGAGATACTTTTTTTTTCTGATAGTTGTCGTGTAGTTTATAGTCGAGAATCGGCTATGACTCCTTACGTCATAGCCGACTTCATCCTTAATGAAGCATTGACGTCGGTGTTAAGGATGAAACGCGCATTTTTTGAGACTATTTCTTAATTTATGTGTGATTATTTCTTAATTTCTCTAAATAACTGCAATGTTAAATTTGATATCTGTAACTAACGGTTTCGATTTTCCACATAAAAGTATTTCATCCTTTGCACACCCCGAGGGGTCGAATTTATAAAAAAAATTTTTCAGTGTCCCCTACGTTATTACAGGAACCTCTATACAAAATTTCAAGTCTTCAAACCCATTAGTTTTGGCTGTACGTGATATAGTCAGTTTATTTAATGTACATATGCATTATTATCTGAGATTAATTATGGTTCATTTTTAAATGCAAAGAGAACTAGGAACGATCATTTTGTTACTGGATGTCAATTCTATTTTCTGACGTCCTTATTTTTTTTTACAATATACACGTGCTATTCTAAAACCGCCCACCAGTGGAGTGGTTTAATATTATTTTAACGCTACAATTTAACCGGTCACCAAAATACTTTTTAGACCCTTAGGCTAGATGCCTAATAAAATAAATAGACTCCAAATACATTGATTCGATAGCAAAATAAGGCCGACATAAAATAACTCACTAAATCCCAAAATAAATATGCGTATATTGAAATAATTACGCGTTTTAGAATTTTTATATTTTTGCGTCACGAAACGAATAAATGCACACCAATTTTTATTTTACTAAAATAATACGCAATAACTCCAACATTTGTAGTTATTATTGACTTATGTTTAATAAAAATTAGTGTTAAATAAAATCCAGAATATATTGGTGACTAGCAAAAAAACATTCGTTTCTCTTTACCCCGCAACCCGCGCACGGCCACCTCCGGAACAATGTCCTCTAAGCTCAGCCGGTCAACGTGATGTGGGAGCTGCTCTACTTCATTCATATTCTGATGTGGACCAAGTAGTGGCACCCAAAACGAAGACGCGAACAAAGTAAATTCTTGAATCTATAATAATAATATAATGTTTATGGTTTCGTATGAAGTTTTCAATGATCACAACAACCCAAACTTTCGCTTTATCTTATCAACTTTACCTTATCTTTTCATGTCATTAACGAAATTTGCTGATCAGCCTGACATGCAATTATAAAATCATATATGCTGGAGCGACATATAAATCGATCTGGAAGAGTTTTCCTGTACTCGTTTTGGAAACCACCGATTGTGATAGAACCTTTTACCCATTTGCTCTTAATTTAGTTCTTTCTTTTGGAAGAGGATTAATATATTTGGTATTAAGAAAATGTAAGGTCAATAATAAATATCTTTTGACTCAGTTAACATTACTTCATTGGCCATCATAAAATATTTTTTTTGTAATGTATATTTAGCAATAATAGAAAGGAAATGGATAGAAAATATATTTTCCGAGGTTTAAATAATTTTAGAGCACAAAATAAAAAGTAGAATATTAACAGTTATAAAAAATTGTGCACAAATTTTGGTGAGCATTGATCCGTTTTGGTAGTGATTTGGAATTATTTGGAAGTTCTATAATTCCGTTTCTAATAAGCATTTAAATACAAACCTTATTTTAAATCTTTATTATTGTTTTTTGGTTGAATGTACAAAAAGAATCATAGTTTATTTTTCTTCATAATAAAGCTTAATGTAATAATCACCTAAGATTAAAATTAATATAAACCTTAATTGCATAATATCGGTGAAGAAACTTAATAATTTCTAAGGTGTATAGAGTACAGTAACATAAAATTTTCTTATTATTTATATGATCAAATAAGGTAAAGATTGACCCGCGTTACGCCGCGCGGCATGACGCAGCGCGAGTGGCATTCGACCTGTGCACGCAAATGGCTGGCGCTCATTTCTCGCCGAGATCGGGCTCTTCATATAGAATCGTGTGAGCCGTAAATAAATCGCGACACAAATACGCAATATTTTCTCTATTATGACACTACAAAAAATAAATATTTGTCGCGAATCAAAAATCGTGTGTGTTGGTTTTTTCGCGGTCGACCCGCGGTACGAAAATGAACGACTCGAACGGTATCCCTTGAAATAAATATCACAAATTTCACAACAAGATAACTAACTATAAAATGTTTTAAGCAAATCCTTTGAATTACGATAAGAAAGAAGCGAAAGATTTATTAGGAGCGACGTAGATCTAAACGACAAATTCTTGCTTAGGTATTTACGAAGCTGCAGAAATGATTATTTAATTTGAAACTTTTACAACAACTGTAACTTACAATAACAAATGTTTTAATGTGTTTTTTATTGCATGCAACTAAATAAAAGCAAAAATCGTATGTGTATTTACAAATATTAAAGAAATCGCCAAATTATTTGGTTTGCTCTTTCTTCTGGCTAGCGAATAACAACGATTGTGGCACAAATAACCAACTTGTTCCCATGAAAAGAAGTACGCAATCAAAATAAAACAATCCATTTTTTAAATAGTTCTCAGAGGATAGAAAGATATGTACTTATGTTACGCATGGGGATACTGTACCAAATTGTAAATATTAAGGTACTCAATTAATTCTATTTTTAAGGGTAATTCACAAAAAAATACAGCTGTTAAAGATTTAATTTACTGTGACATTTAATAAACTGTGATATTTGAGTACTATTATTTACTGTACATATTAATACTTCATTAAAATGCTATTCGTACCCTAAGTAGTATTTAATAAAATTATTTGAAATTTCGGTTTGTTCGAGATATACACCGCGAGAATGGCATTTCTATGCTGCAATCACGTTTGCAGTCTAATAATAACGCACCAAAATCTAAATGTAAATTATTCATTATATTATATATTTCCTTTTCGAATGTACAATTAATATATATATAATTATTATAAAATAATATATAATATAATATATTAGTATACTACAATTAATAATTCCAGTAAATTCCATTATAAATATTACAGGAGCCTCTCCGTACGGGGTTTTGATGGACAATGGATGTGCGTGCCATATGCTTTATGAAACGTCCAAAAATTTTGCTTCTTGAATTAGATTTATTAAATTCATCGGGGTACAGCGTTAATCTGTAATTTAAATTACAAATTAGTCCTCTCTGGAAAAACCGCCGCTAGTTGTGAGTATTGCCATGCCGTTACCCTGCGCAGGCGCGCGAGCTGACCCGCCCCGTGCCCTGCGCCACCAGCGACCGAATTGAGAGGTCTACGCCGTCGCCTATCGTCTAGGACCCGGCGTTAGGTAAACCTTCCCCTATCTGTTAATTGAATGAAGTGATTTTCTAAAAGTTTATTTAAATATAAATCATTTAACAATTTAAAAATTGCCAGCTAAATGTTGCTGCCATTACCTTTAACTAAGTTATGTGTATTTTCTTTTGTATTTCTAAAATCACGTTTATATTGAATTTTTCCAATGCTACAGCATAAAATAATGTACTTTGATCTTATTATTCATTGAATGTTATTTAATAACTGAATAAATTATACAAAATAATTATTAAAATCCTCGTATTTTGATTTTATAATTATATTTTTTTTTAATATTTACTATGATGGACTTATGAGTAAGATAATTCAGTACTG
This sequence comes from Eumeta japonica, assembly GCA_005406025.1. Taxonomy (NCBI): domain Eukaryota; kingdom Metazoa; phylum Arthropoda; class Insecta; order Lepidoptera; family Psychidae; genus Eumeta; species Eumeta japonica. The sequence goes on from BGZK01001081.1 coordinate 205,295, forward strand.
AACCTTAGATACTAATTAAAATATTGTTTTTGGAATGAAACTTGCAGGAGCAGCAGAAAATATATTAGTTTTTCTTACAGTTGATATATTTTTAAACTATCTATTTTAATTTTACCAATGCGCGTTTAGAACATTCTTTCATTCAGTTAATAGATGACATACAATCTTTTTAATGTCAAGTCTTAAACTGTACATGTAGTGTGCCTCCGGAGGAGCCGACCCCGGTTTTAGTACAACTTCAACCGTTTACAAAGACCGGCCAGCACCAAAAGGAGACGGGCTGCCGGATTTACCCTAATTGACTCGTCGTACATTAAATGCACTGCGCTTTATTCACTAAATTATGTACATATGAGGATAGCCAATTGTTCAAAAACATTGAAAATTTTGTATACTTACAAAGCGGGCACGGTAAAGCAAATTTATAGCGCTTTGCTACAGTTTCGAAAATTTTAAATAATTTTATAGGCGTTGCTTATTATGAGCCATAGCGTACAACCCCTGCCTATAATACGACTCAACGGCTTTTGATTTTATACGTAAGGTGACATACATACATACACTTTTCTACAAAAGTGGCATTTTGTGTATAACAAGATTCAGGGACAAGTAATTGAGCGAATAAAACTCGACTTACTCGAAACAGTCTTCAATCATGGTTAGTTGTACGTAGAACTATAACGCGCAAAATCGTTCATAAATACGCAGGTAAAAATTATGCCTAAGGGTCGACGCACAGCCAATATTGTTAGGAAGCAAGTAATGTGGAATCAGTACTAATATATAGGTTACCGTATCATGTTGATATTCATTAATCTCCTGTCAGATTAGGTTACAATTACTCGTCATGTAAGAGGGTTATTTTTGTATTATCTTATCAACAAAATACTGCGGACAAGCGCGGGTCCTCTAGTGCCTCTTAAATTCGATTTAGGACTTGTTCAATGTCAAACTTTCAATTGTTATTATTACCCAGGAACAATATTTTTCTCAAAATGAATTTTTCCTAAGAAGCGATATAGTTTTCATCATGAAGTTGCATTCTTACGACGGTTGAAGTATCGGAAATGCCGGGCTACAGACCGGAGGTTGCCCGTCGTCGCAGCCGGGCGCTGTTCATGAAATTTGTACACAACTTTAATTCTCTATCCTTGTATTTGATACTGTGTTATTATTTTTTTTTTTTCAAATAATTCTCTTAGCCTGTATATATTAAATTTGGTTAGTAAAAAAGTTTTATTTTTCATATCATCATACAGAATTCAATTATGAACTATAAGAACTAAAATTATAGAATATTAGAAGTATGAAGTGTTTCCAAAATAAACGTTATATCTTCTCACAATGTTCAATTGGTTCATATTATTTCAATTTTTTGTTTTCTCTGACATCTCGGCAGAATATCTGTCGGTCTGTCGTCCCATCATCATCACCTGGTCCTTCAATTATTTTACAAGACTCAAAAAGTAGGCATTAGACAACGTGCAGTAATGAAAATGTGCAGGAATTACAGATGGCGGCTTAATATGATAACTATAAAAATATCTGAGTAATGACATCTTAAGTTGCTAATTAGGTAGAAAAGGCACTAGTACCCAATGAGGTCATTGCCTACTAGCCCCATAATAAATAATGTTAAACACCGTTTTGAAAGAAGGAGTTAACTTAACATTTTGTCGGCTTAGAGTCCATTGCTTTTTAACAGATTTTAATTTTGATTTCATTTTTAGTCGTGTTTAGTCAGCTTATACAACATAATTACCCTACAACTGTAATGTTACAAATATCAGTAAAGTATCCTATTGACAGCGGGACTTGTTTCTAAAGCGGGACCAGAAATAGAACATACTTAAAACGAAACTGGGTTCGGAATCGAGGATGGCATAGCGATCAGGATCATCGTAATCGGTTAATATAGACAATGAAGGAATTCTTTGTGTTATCGCGGGCGAAGCTGTAGTTATAGCAGTAGCTTATCATGTACGCAATCATATGGTCTTATAGTATACCAATTTTCATTCCGATCATTCAAACCGCTGTTGCGTTATAAAAGGACATACAGATAAACAAACAGACATACATGAATTTCAAAAGTGGTACATTTGGGTACAGTTACTCATAAAACAAATATCTATTACGAAATTTTAGAAAAACCATTAAGATACAGATGCTACCTATTTATATAGTAGTATTAAAAAAAAAAAGATAAATTCCTATAACTATGCAAGCGGGTCTGTATTTAGTTTATCACGTGAATTCAGAAGAGTGTTAATAAAAATAAAGCGTTGAATGGAAACAAGTCACACAAGCACGTTTGTATTTTTTTTTCCATTTTTCTTCCAAGTTTTTTTTGTGTAATTCATCGCAGAAATCTGTAGGAGTATTGTATTGTGTGAGGTGTTAATTTGCGGAAATCCATAGTAGACGCTTGCCTGCAACATGCATCATGCAGCATGCAACCCACCGCTGACCCTCGAATCTGCCTCTCCACTACGAATCTCTATCCAAATGATCGAATATTGATTCCAGAGGATTGACAGATATTGAACACCTAAGCAAGTGTTATTTATTTTTATAATTATCTTATTCCGCCAACCGTTAAATTGTTAATTCTACGTACGTTTCATACCAACCAGGCACATCCTCAGGAAATTGCCGACAGTCACATCCACCAGGGTTCAAGGAGCGTTAAAACAACCAATACAACCTCGTTATGCGGGCCGCTGCATACAATGGTCAAAGGGCGACGAAAACATTCATAAGGCGGCCACAGACCACCACCGATAGACATGCTTGTCAAATGTCACAGACTAACCATCACCAACATTACTCAAATAGTTACAGGCAAGCGTCCAATAATGGCGATTTATAAACGTCAATTTGGTCGTTGAATATATTATTATTATTTTATGTTTTAAAATTTCGAAGGATTCCAAAACATTTAAACGTAACCCCTTCTCACACACATGCAAAACATCGAACTTGTTATCGTTATTGAGCTTATGACCGGTTTCTAATAGATGTTTAGCAAAATGGGATCTGTCTGATTTATTATTTCTAAAGGCCGAAATATGTTCTTTGTATCTTTTTCAAAACGTCGGTTTGTCCTATATATATTGATTTAGTCATCACAAGTTAATTTATAAATTCCAGAGTTTTATTATTGTGTAATTTATCTTTATTGTTAATAAGTTTTCAAATTGTTATTTGTTTTAAAGGCCATTATAAATATTATGTTTTTAATGATCTTGAAATTTTCTCCGAAATTGTACCAAAATATGTCAATCTAGCTATATATTCCTTTTGGTCTTTTGATTGTGTTGGATAGATACTTTTCTTTATAATACTTTTGTTTTGTTAATGAGTCTATCTGTAGGAGTATACGACTAAAGTGAGGGTTTTCAGATTTTTGTTGACAATAAAGTGAGTGGTGCACATTATGATATTTTAAGCGAGAATGAGTTATTTGAGATGTTGAAATAAAAAAATGATTACAGGTAAGATATGTTAGAAAATTAACTTTTATTGAATAGTACTTACAAAATTTATTATATTAATAGTCGTACCCTAAATGCTTTAAGCATCGTACTTCCGTATTATTTATTATGACAATTATACATTTATTTCCTTTGTCTATCAGCGATTGCATGTAAACATTAATAGAATGAAAATAATAGAATTGTATACCATCGGATTTATGCTTTTTTTTCTTGGATATTTGTGTATCCAGAAATACGACAATACATTTTAATAAAATATTATTTATTTTTTCCGGTGATTCGATATTTCACAACGCAAACTATTCGTTGACGATTCGATTGTAATATTTAAATGTCCGACTTTTCGTCAGCAGACGACAGCCTTCGCCGGGCACGTCCCCTATATTACAACGATCTCTATGTAGACCTTATTCCATATTAAAACATTAATTAATTAAAAATTACAAATTATATATACATTCCTTTCATCAAATGAATTACATTTTCAAACAACAAAAGCGACCTTCGCTTTGTAGGAAATAAATTAATTCTGTCCGTTCATTGTCTTCGTATCGATTTATATAAATTACGGTCTTTTCATGTTTTTCGTTTTGTTTGTTTTTTTTTTCACAACAAAAGAGCGACACACGCAATTTAGGGGCTGGGAAAATAAATAACGCCCATTTTGGAGCCGGAATCGAGATGAAACACAAATCAAAAAAACGCATCTCTTGAAGCGATCGGTCGGTTTGGGTGCCGGTAATAGAAATCCTGTTAAGCGGGCGCCGACCGGCGCACGCGGCGAGGCGGCCGGGAAAGCGCGCCCATCTGGACCGTGAAATTTATGGAATTTTAATTAGCCGTTGCTCGGCTATTCGGCTATTCGGGTGGGCGTTCTGCGCGGCGACGCGGACGTCCGTACCTTCCTCGACGGGAATTCGCCGGTTAACTATAACGTTTTCGTAAAATACGGAGATTCGTAATTCGATTCGACGGCATCGATTAGAAGCTTAACAGGCTGCGAGAGCGGCGCGGCGCGGTAGCTCGTTACACGAGGAGGCGGGGATGTGCCGAAGACGGCGGCGAAGTAGACTCGAAACGATCGTATTCGCATGACGACCATAAACGCTTCAGACTCGGTCGGCCCGGACGTAAGATGTGAAACGAGCTGAAACTTAAAATTAAAGTGTTTTAGAGCGGCACGCATCGGCAGAGGAGTGATAAGAATCTGTTCCGGGGACGGGAGTTAGGTAGTGATCCCCGAGCCGGCCGGATGCGTGTTATACGTTTTCATGATCTCGATGGCCCGATAAGTTATTTACGAGATTGAGTTTCATCAAGATGTTTTATTCTTTCACCGTTGAGAGAATTGATAAATAATCGATTTCAATCCGAACATTAGTTACAGACGCACCTTGCACGATGTCAGGTCTGGAACTGGCATTTCCTACGTCACCGGCGTACACGCCGTCACTAGACTATCACTATTAATAGGGAAGAAATACGTAGTTAGACATAATATTTACGAGAAATTGTAAATAAATAATTACAAGATTGATAACAAAAAAATAATTTATCTAAAGTACGATTCATCACTATAAATAAATATGCGGGCAGAATAAATATTTATATACAGAAACAAATAGGTAATTCTGTATATTTTCTAAGATTTATTTAATTGAACTTTCATCTTTACACACACGAAGAGGTTTGCGATTTTAGTAGGAGAGTCCAAGGGGGGATTTGGAGAGTCACTCGAGCGCGGCACATTAATGTAAGGGAGATTCTTTCTACCCGTAGAGTACCTCCAGCATGTATGATCCCTTTATGTAGGAAGTTTTGCCTAGGGCAGCCCATCGGAATAATAAAAAAAATCGATCATTAGAACTAATCAAGCGGTTAAGGTAAGCTGGATTAAGTACTACCCGAACAGTTGGACATTTAAATAATCTGACGATTTGTGCTTAACGTCAGGAGGTGAGAGCGTCACAAACTTGCAAAAAAACTTCTTGAATTTCTCGAGCGCGGTTCATTTTTTTTTCTTGTTTTGTAGATGCAAGGATACCGCGATGCTCGAATAAATTCTCATTTTGCATTATGGACTTCTCTATTATTATATGTATTAACGATTGTAAGTAGAATACATATATTTAATTATTCGATGCTCAGACGGAATTAGTTTTTCATTTTACAGTTATTTAATAATTGTGTCTAGGGTCGTAATTTCTGGGAAAAATTGGAAAAAAGCCGCAACAGCAAACGTCTCTGCACAGTTGCGCGCTGCAATCATTTGTCATCTCTTTGACAGCTTAACATCAAAATAAATATTATGAAGCATTTAAGGACCGAAAAACTTATTTCGCGCCTACGTCATAAACACAAACAGTTCTTAAAATGAAAATGAACCACTCGCAAAATACCCAAAAATAGGGAATTCATGACAGGTGCCTATATTGATAGAAATTGCACACAAAGTAATGGAATGTCAAGCATACCTATTGGACTACAACAAAATATTTACACGTTGTGACAAGGTCTCTTTGTTCCTTCATCGGAGCACAGTACATAGACGTAATGATTCGTCACATAGAGTCATAGAGTAATATGCGTTTAGTCAGTGTTTCAACTCCGTGCGAGTTCCACGCGTAGTTAAGTGCACCTCTCTAATAATAGAAAATATATAAAAGTGAACATAAACTTTAATTAGTTTTATTTAACAAAGCCCCCACGAATAACCTTCAATACCCATCCAAGTCAGTGGAGATGATGTGGCTGGAAAATAGAGAATAGTTAAAACGTGTCTTGAGCGCCGAGAGAGTGATGACAGTCTACCTCCTTGCACGGGGATGCATCTAGACAAAGTGCACCAAGACGAAATACAGACAAAAATATGGATTTTTTATATATCATTAAGAAACCCAGTAAAAATATTGTTGCGACGCCCATGTCCGTATTACCTCTGCTCGCTGGTGCACCATAATTAATAGAAAGCGAGCCGATGTGTGGCCTGTATTAATGACATTTCAAAATTTCTAAAAGCTGTCTTAAATTCAAAGCGAAGATTCACGATACGGAACACTAACCACGCGAATCCAACGCGTGCCTTGACTTTATAAGTAAGTATTGTTTATTTCAGATAAGAACTGCTAATATAATTTTAATGGAATCCATATAAATCGTTCTTCCATTTTCACTTTGATTTCTGTACATAAACATCGTATAATTTGGAACGGAACTCTTACTTTAATTAATTAATGAAGGACTTCGTTAATTAAGCGATAGGTTCGTCTAAAACTAACGCGAGCCCCTTCATAACATTCCATGTTAATTTGCGCCACGATCTGTCGTTGGTGAGTGCCCAGGTTTACGGGCCAGCCGTCCGCCGCGCCCTGCAGCGCTGGAGGCCGTCGCCGGCCGCGGCGCGCGCGGCCTTCACTCGTGCAGGAAGTAAATGAACTTAGATCGTTTGGAGATTAATCACGAAACACTCGTAACCGGTTGGATTATGATTTTTTTTATATGTGTTTAGGTAACGGTTGCCGTGTGACGCTACATACTACAACAAATGATAAAATTTGATGTAAGTGTAGTTTTACTATAGGTACGGCATAAATTAGGTATAAAAGATATTTGGGTACCACATATTCTAAAAGTCATAATTTTATAGACAGTGCGAAACTGACGATATTTGCTATTAACTAATTGCGCAATATTCTTAAACAGAATTTTGCTCAATTAGTTAATGAGGAATTGGTCGTCCGCTAAGTTCAATTTACATCGCTGTCATTGTAGTACTCAGAGACGAGTCTTCATCGAGAGCGCAAGACACGAAGAGATGTAAAATATTGCAACGAAACAGAATTATTTCATTAAGATTAGGAACTACAGAGAGAAAACCATTTCCCGATTGACTACATTTATTATGAATTGTTTGTACATTATGAATTCGAGAAACTTAGAACAATGATCAGTGTATAATTTTATTTTGTATTAAACTTTGTATTAAACTTAGTTGGATAAAAATATTCTTATAATCTAATTAATCTTCCGTCAATAAGGTACCTGTTAGAAACGTCGAACCCTATACTGCACTATACCAAATATACTAATGAATATCGAGAATAAGTATTTGCTCAGAATTTGTAGTGGAGTTACGCTGCGGCAAACAGACAAACAAGAATTCTTAATATAATGGACCAGTTCCACTACCTAATCGGCGCACCTTGATTATTCCAAAATATATCCCTTGGAACGATCTTCCATTTTATTTCCATTTTTACTTTGCAGAAACACGAAATCGAGTAACAGAAGACGTACCTCGACGTCATCTCAAGGCGACAGTCATCCAACAATCGGCGTCCGCGGTCCACTAAGCTATTCCAAATTTTAGATCGAGGATTAACCTAAAGCGACACTCGTACACTTAACACGGTTAATTTGAATTTCACTAAAACACGCGAAAGTTTTTGTATAAGTTGTCGTCGTAAATTCTCCTCGGATCACTCGAGTGCTCTGCGCGTGCGCATAACGCTAACGTCCGGCGATCACTGGTGGGGCTGCCTTCACTCCCACTACCGTGTACCGTGTAGCTTTCCCAGCCTCCGGTACAACCTTAAGATATCAAACTTCATCGTCAAGTTGTTTCGCAACTTTTTATTATATTTCGAAATACAAAAGAAATATTTATACGTTTAGACTGTCTCATCTATGTCAAAGTATCTAAGAACTGTGTTCAAATAGTACGGTACATTAAAACAAACAAGCATTCGATATAAAATTAGAGAAATGTGTATAATTAGGCAATTTCGAATGAAATTCAAAAATTCGATTGGCTACCTCTGAACTATTATCCAAAATTAAAATCAATAAGGAATTGAGAGATTCCAAAAAAAAGAACATAAAAAATCCTGTATATCGTTTGAATTCGTGAAAGATCATACCCAGTCTATATGGTCATTATTAATTACTGTTATGAAGTTTTTACTTTTTATGTTAACCTATCTCCAAACGTCAAAAGTGTCGTGTTCTCCGTCTGCGCTTACGCACGACACGGCTATTGTAATTTCAAAAATACTTGTAACGGTAACAATCATGTAACAATGTTCTTACTCACACCTATTAGGTGCACGAGGCTACTGTAACATCTCGGCAAGTTAAAGGTCAAGCGAGACATTAATAAGCATAAGTTATACAATTTTTAATTAAAAAACTTTGAGTTTTATGTGAAAACTACAATGACGTAGTTAGGTCTTCAAATAGATAAACGATAGCTAAAACAATCCGAATTTACAGACATCTGACGAACACTTAGCAAACATTAAATAAACATTAAACAAAACCATATTTCTAATTAGATCTTTCTATTCCCACATTCATTTACAATGAGTCATTGGCAGATATTTTATGTTACGGGTGTCGCCAAGTCAATAGCAATGAACAAAGGAAAACCTAAAACCAATTTCAGATATTTAAAGGTATTTTTTTTTGTATGTTTAAATAATAATGTTTTCGTGATTTTAAATAAGGTTTCAGGCCCCGAGGGGAAACCGTCCTACAAACTAAAGAGTTTGTAGAAGTTTTTAAACTATCGAAGTACAACTGTTCTTGTCTACTAAAAAAAAATACATTAATATCTACTACTGAAGTAATTAAATTGTCGACAAAATAGATTTCGTCGAATGAATGCGCGGTCACCGACATAAAGAACTCTGCATTAAAGCATATTAAAAGCTTAAAATTAGTACGTGTCAATAAAAGAGTTTGCTGATATAAGAGACGCCTAACTATTCTAAACGAGAATTATTTATTCATGTCGTATGTCTAGAAGGGCTAGAGTAATGATAGATGTTACAGACATTTTCTGAGCTATTACCCTTCTGATATCAATAGCAGGCCGTTTTCGGCCCAAGATATGAAAAAAGAAAGTAAAATTCTAGTAAATGAATTTGCTCTCTGTGCCGCATCTATGTGACAATTATTAATTTCTGCAGAATATTTTTGATTCGAATCGTGTAACACCGCACATACTAGAAATTACAAGTACCTTGTCGGTCAGACGAACCATACAATAAGTGCAATTGATTAACTGTACTGCAACTTCGATAAAAAATAGGTAGATATTAAAAATTTTTGCTATAAGTATTTAGTATTGAGTTTTTTCATAATCTTTTTTAATTAAATTCATAACACAAACAATAGGATGTGAAGATGCTAATGATAAGAAGCCACAACCTAAACTAATATATATATATATATATATATATATATATATGTAGCCATATTTAGTATCTTATATTTGTCTTTTTATGAATATAATTAACTAGATAGCCCGGCAAACGTTATTTTGACCTTGCTTGTGAGTGGCTCATCCATACGGTTAACGCCCGCAGCGTCGTCAGCACGAACGTAAAATGAATTCCTTCCTTATAAGACGCTTTCCTGCAACATAGAGCATGTATACTCAATGACTAAATTAATATTTGTAAATTGCCGTTGTTGGACGCTTGCCTGTAACTGTTTAGGTAATGGTTGGTGGTGGTTAGTCTGTGACAATTGACAGGCATATCTTTTAGTGATGGTATATGGCTGCTGGTAGAGAGGCTTTTATTACCCTTTGACGTATTTCCAGTACATGATTGTATGTCATATGAGAAGGTTGGGAGCACATCTGTAGCTTGTTTTTAAAACACTCCTTATGCCCTAATGGATGTGATTGTCTACATTTTCCTTAGAAAATGCCTAGTTGGAGTGAAACGTACAAAGACAGAACAATATTACTATTAGCGAACTAAGATAAATAAATAATTAGTACTTGCTTAGGGTTTGATATCCGTCAACCCTTTCGAATCAATATTCAGTTCATTCGATAGGGTTTCGTAGTGGAAAAACAGATTCGAGGGCGGTCGGTGCATGCTGTATGTTAATGCGTGTTACAGGCAAGCGTCTAATAACGGATTTCTGCGAATTAACAACCAGAATACCTCTTTTTCATTTATGTCGATCGGCGCCATCTCAATCCCATATCGCTTTCGATTCCCATCCCGGTTTACTTCTGATACCAATCCCATCCCTACACTCGTTTTCGACCCTAGTCCCATTTTTAAATTCGTTTCTGCTTCCGCTTTCGATTCCCATCCCGGTTTCACTTCTGATACTAATCCCGTCCCTACACTCGTTTTCGGCGCCAGTCCCAATTTTAAATTCGTTCCTGCTTCCGCTTTCGATTCCCATCCCGGTTTCACTTCTGATACTAATCCCGTCTCTACACTCGTTTTCGAACCTAGTCCCATTTTTAAATTCGTTCCTGCTTCCGCTTTCGATTCCCATCCCGGTTACATTTCTGATACTAATCCCGTCCCTACACTCGTTTTCGACCCCAGTCCCATTTTTAAATTCGGTTTCGGTTTCGGTAACTGCGGTTTCGCTCACGTAAACGTGTAATAAATAATATATTATGCTGGTAGAATATTGTTAGCAGCAATAGTCAAAAAAGAATCGAGAATCTTGTCAGGTCGGGACTCCTTTAAAAAGCGGAGTCCGAAACTGAATCGAGAGAAAGACTCAGATCGAAACTAACAGTGGGACCGTTATTGGCATCGGAAATAGGACGAAATAGTGTTCAATACACAGAGATGGATCGGCTGCGGGTTGTGAGGTAGTTGTTAAGGAACGAAGGAAAGAAAGAACAGGTGAAGAAGTACATTGATCTTGCCGGTTACTCCCCTTCTTGTACTTATAAATCTATGGCATATAAATGAACTTTTTTCGACTTTCCATAAAAATATGCAGATATGCATTTTTATTATAATGTAAGATGGATAAAAACGTTTTCTTTCTTTTATTGCATATTCATATGGGCGAGGCCAAGAGAAAATGTTAGTGAATAGTGAGTGATATATAAATGTATACCGTAATATAAGAACAAACTAATTAAGTCATAATAATAAACCCAAAATTAAAATCTATTTTATATAAAAAGCGAGTCTGATAGTTGTACTAATTATCTATGCGTTTCCTTAGGCTTGACGTTAACTGTCATATTTTCCTTACGATTGATGAATTTTTAGTGGCTCGCAAACTCGTTTAGTTCTTAAAAATGCTACAAAAAAAACCTCCCTAATATCATAATCGTTTAATAAAGGTCAAAGTTATTTTATTGAAAATATCCCCTTTTCCAGATTTATTCAATGAACAAGCGTTAAAATCTATAGCGTATTATATTAAAAGGTTGAAACAGCTTTTCCATTTGTACCACTTTGT